>CM060913.1:202029809-202437309 GCA_030737875.1 Allium sativum | reverse complement strand
AATCTGGGATCATTCTAAAACTTGTGTCTGACTTAGATGCTTCATTTCATAGAGGACTTCGACATATGCATATTCGTAGAGGCAATGTGATTTTGGCATATACGTACACCGAGCTGACTCGAGTAGCTTTGCAAGAGAACTCATCTCTTGGATGTTGCCACGGTCGAGTACAGGTATTAGTATTCTTCCAGTTTGTATGCATGTATTATGTACGCTCGTAGACCCTGCATTTTTATGTGTGTACGTGTTTGCAACTATGATATTGGATGTATCTTCCTGTCGGAATAAGAAGAATGAAAAGAACGGATGTCGGTTGCTCTTTGCCTTGTGGTGCTAGGTATATCTTATGTCTTATCCGCTTACACATGTTTTTGTTGAACAATATTCATTGTAGGTGGGTTGGCCCAAAGACCACGGTGGACTCTCCAAGACGTAATGTTTTGTTCTGTTCTGTTCTACCTCAAGGAATTCGGTGTACTAGATTATGGTGTTGTCACGTGTACCCCGTATGCACATGTGATTGGACAGTTTTCAAAATTATGCACCATATCTATGTGTTTATTGACGGTCCAGGTTCCACTCATTTGCTTGGATGATATAGCGTATCACCATCCGGATAGAGTGATGCATCAGTTTAGCATGCGACAACTATCAAGAGTTGCTCCTCGTTATATAATTGACGTTGAAGACGGAGACTACAATTTGGCGATTGATGCATGGAATCATCGCCATTTGAACATCCAAAAAAATAGGAAATTCACACAAACTGATGATGAGTATTGTACTTGGTATTGGCACAGAACGTTATTCTACATGTCAAAGAACCTTCTGTCGACGTAGGGCAGAAGTTTGAGATAGAGCCATATACCCTAAGAGCTCCTCTTGAAAGGAATGTGGTATGTATATTTAGTAATAAACTAATCATAGTTAAATTTTATGTCTTAATTAGTACCTTTTGACAAACGAATAACATTTACCATGCTACTGAGTTGGTTGATGAGCTATCGGAGGAAATCCTGAGCGAGCGAAAGGAAAATGTTTCACTGTTAAGCGCATTATTATAGTCTATTTTGGAAAGAACAAGCTCTTCAGCCCTACACCGTCGCCACCTCCTCCTACCGCTCTTATACAAAGCTATGAGGCCACCACCAACGACTTGAAAACACGGATTACAGGATAAGGGGCTGGCTACATCTACATCTCAAGCTTTACATGAGCAATTCATACATGAGCCTTCGCAACAGCAGGATACCAATATTTTGAAACAAAGTGAAGAGTCTTCGCCCATTAACACGGAGAAAGGGTTAAAAAAAACCGAAAATTGAGAAATTTGCATTGATTTGATATGCTAGTTTGATGTTGAATGTTCTAAATTGACTGAACGATGTGTTTGGTTGAATGTTGTATACTGTAATTTGACGTTAGTATGATGTTGAATGTTGTGTACTTTAGTTTAATGCCAATATAGAATTCTGATGCTATCGAATAGTTTGGTGATTAAGAGAATGTGTGTTTGGAAGGGATAAGTTTCTAAATAGAAACCTGTACAGGATATGTGGGGCGACATTTCGAATAGCTTCAACTGGAGACATTTGAAATGTCGTCAGTGGATGCTACCTAAAATGCTGCCCAGGACACCAGGTTTCTACTAGAAACCGATCCCATCTCCATTACCTTATTCTTCACTTTACCAAACTTGCACAAAAAATCTAAAGCCTGAGATAGCTTCCTCTCCATAACTCAACGCCGTCTTTTACTGAAATTGTGTCACCTTTTTGTATTTTCAGCAGACTCTAAGGTAATTATTAGCATGTGAAATTGTTTTATAATTTAAGTTTGTTCATAATTATATATCTTTAACTCCAGTGCAAATGGATCAATGAGGAATTGATGATGAGACATTAATGAAGTACTGCGGTTCTTTAAGTATACTTCTACAATTGATGATGATGATGTCAAATACGCACTAAAAACTCAATTATTACCAAAATCGGATGAACACGGATTTGTAGCTGAAACTCAAATGAATCTTGAGCCAAATCAGCGTTGATGGGGTAAAGGAAACTGCATTGAACCGAAAGACATTCTTGGAAAAAATGGCCTGAAATCGGATATTATGTTGCAATACATGGTGGTCAGTGGAAGAATCACAGGATATCGTTAGCTATTGAAAAGACCCCTCCTGAGTGAATGCCTCTGTAGAAATATATGTGATGTGATCGTGGGAAACAGAGAACATGAACGTTGGTTGGAGGTTTTACGCATGTAGACGTTATACTTTGAGTAAAGAAATACCTGAATCTTTCAGTCATCGTGGATTCTTTCAATGGATAGATCCTCCAATACGTCAAAGAGGACTTGAGTAGCTCGTGAGTTGCAGGCCGAAAATGCAAGATTGCAAAAAGAATTGCAAATGGCACGGTCTGGAAATTGTCACGATTAGCTAATGTTGTGTGGTATGTTGTAATACGGTCATCTGGTGTTTTGTATCGTATCTTAAGTTGATAGTTCGTATTGTGAACTTATATATTAATGTTGAAGTATTCTTGTTTGTTTAAAATCACATTACTACAAGTTTTCAAAAATGAATGTAATCTACAAACATGATTTGGCTATACAACATTTTCCTTGAAAAATAATATTATTATACCACAAACAAACAAACAAAGCCAAGTTATTGAATTACATCGACTCCTCTTATGCTTATGCTTATGCAACCCACATTTGTTGCACCTATTGACCCTTAGAGGTTGCATCTCGTCCACAATACCTTTAGTACTTGTCGACCTTGGTCTTTCTGTATGTAACGACTCACTGATTTACCGTTTATAATATAACGATAATTTAAACGGAAATTTTACTCGATTTTGAAACATAACATAAAAATAGTTGATATATAATGGTAAAATATTGGTTTCACAAATATAAATATTTTTATATGAAAATATCTATCTGGCCTAGCTTGATAGTCGTTCGAACTCCAAGTATTGATGAAAAATGCACGATAATTCATTTACCATTGTTCTTGCTCTATCACACGTGAGACCCTAAAAACGAGTTTCGGTACAAATGGATTGTTCGTCGACCAATCCACCAATGATGATGGAGCAGGAGAAAACTTTTCAATCAAAACGTCAACGTTCATTTCATCGAAATTCAGTTTCACACAAACGATAAAACATGAGTTTTGAGTGTGGTATCACATTTTTGTCGACACACGAAACACAAGAATATTTTATTTCATGTGTTTGGACTCGCGGTTTGGGATGTATGGTGGTTTGATCTTGGACTGACGATGCACATGGTCTTTTGAGCTTACATGTATAAACTACATGGTCGAGAAAAAAAAAGTTAAATTCATATTAAAAGTCACGTGAATTGGTCGTTCAAAAGTTTGTGTGGAATGAGTAAATATGGATCATGAAGCACATCTAATATTTTCGTACGCCCTATTTCATTCATATTAACTGTTCATCCATATTCTTATTTACCTTTGCTCTTCTTTGCCACTCTCTACTTCTTTTCTATCTCGAAAGCTTCAGATCTCATTTTTTTTTTTCAAAACCTGTAACCAACTAACCGCTGACTTCACCCTCTGTTAATGCCTTGTCTTCTTCCCCGCTACCTATCCTCCTCCCGCACCACCACGAGCTCGACCAAGCAGCAGTTCGCCACTCTATCTCCCTCCCCTTTCTTACTGCACCGAGTTCACCTCCCTCCCAAACCCGTCATGTCCATCCAAAGTCACCTCACCCTTTGTCACACATCCATCAAGTTCGGCCTAAACGCTCTGACCTGCTCTCTTAGCCACTTGAGCGTCCACATCACCACTGCACCTTCATGACGAAACCGCATCACGTAGTCCCTCTAGCACAGCCTTAAAAAAACCAACAATTGAGCCTTCCCACACCAACACAACCCCGTCCTCCTTGCTGTCTCTGCCTCCGACTGACGCAGTCCGCTTCCAGCATTGAGTCCCCTTCTTTCCGCAAGCACCACTATGCATTTATGAATCACCGTGTATCTTTGGTTTGATTTTGGCATACTCTGTCAATCCTGAAACCAATTTGATAACCAAGTACATGACAGATGTTATCCAAAATGCAGTGGTAGAATTAACGAATGTTTGGTGGAATGAAGTGAAATAGTGATGGATGACCTGACACTTGTATCAAATTAAGATGACGAAAACAGAAGTCTACGTCTAACCAATGAGGTTAGTTACTTCTAGCGACATCTTTCCCTTGGATTACTATCGTGATTTTGGAACTTGATGGATGCACCCTTCTGATTTGGACTGATGGACATGATCGACCGATATGAGTTACGACCGACTAGAAAGAGTAAACTGATAGAATCCTTCCTAGAGCATTGCTTCATGTGCCTTACCATATTTTACCCTTATACGAGCCCACTTTTACCCTTATACGAGCCCACTATGACTTTGACTTGTATTTTACCTATAGGGAACCCTCTGATAGCTACAAGTTTACGGTAGTTTTACGGTACCTGCATAGACTATATGCATAATGTGCTAAGGAGAATTTGGGTAACACCTTAACGCTATTTTAAAATTTATTTTACGAATAGACATTATCTATTATAGTGTATTCTAATATGTAGATAGTTTAACAGATCCTTAGCATATGGAAAAATTAGTAACATCTCTAAAGTTACTTGCACTTGTTTTGTTGACTCACATGAGAGTGTTAGTTCTGACTCGAGCGTTGTATTTTTCATTATGTTCGAGTCAGTCTAAGTGTTGCAGCTTAGAAGTGCTTATTCTGCAGACGGAAGCGTTATTGAAGACTAAATCATTATCTTGTTAATTCATCAGTCCAGTTTCAGTTAGTCATGCAGTCATGGACTTATTTCGTTCCTAGTTTGCTTGATTTCGTAAATAAATTGTAAACTTTATTTAGTAACTTCATGATTACTTATGAGACTTTGAGTTGCATTTATTTCTGTGAGTCTTTGATTGATTCTATTTATAACCCATAAATTAGCTATCATTTTGAGCAATTTATATTGTTTAAAATGATGAATTATTACAGTTGATATCAGAGTTCAGGTTAAGCGAACACTTAAACCTATGGAGTAAACTCATTATAGATAAGGAAAGTAATTACCCTATAATGAGTATAATCTTTCTTATGAGAGTGTATTTTAAAATATAATCAAATAGTTTTTTAAAAAATCATTAGCTATTTTTTTTAAATATTTCAAATCTTACATTTTTTGTTGACATCTTTGATTAGGTTCTTTGTTTAATTCAGCTTCTAACTCATTTCATTAACTTAATTCTGCCATTACAAGATGAGTAACAGAAGGAACGCAGGAGGCAAAGATAGAAGATATGGTCCCCAAGATGCACCCATAGCACTTGTTATTCCCAATGTGAGGTTTACCATTTTCAGTAAGGAGTACACTCAGCTTGGCAGGAAGAAATTAAGTCAAGCCGAGAGAACTGTAGAGGCTTAACAGTAGCTCAAGAGCATTGAAAGGATTTCACTGGACTTGACATTATCGATCTTCTGGGAATCCTTCATAGCCCATACCCATAAGGAAAATATCACTTGGGCGCCAATAAGAATTGAATATTCATAAGATTATTTTTTGAAATCTAGCTTAGCTTGTATTACCCAAATTTTACAGGATAACTTTTAAGTCTCAGTGTATGCCTGAGACCGAGAGGTCTCAGTTATGTAGGCAGTATGGATACTAGGAAGGATGATATGTCTGTTTCAGAGTATGAAAGAAAATACAATGAAAGTATGAAAGAAAATTCAATGGGTTATCCAAATTTGATCTTAGTCTCATCGAGGTTCCTCTGAAAAAGAGTGAGAAATTCACCGCAGGCATATGACAAGGATTCCAAGGGTGCCTCACTGGCCATGTTCACAAGTCATTCCCTGATCTTATAGCTATGGTGACTTAATATGATAACTTGAATATTAAGACGATTCCAGATGCTTATGCTCCTACACAGTAAAGCTCCAGCATTTAGGTGGGAGGAAGTCCAACTTTTGCAAGCAGAAGAAGTGACAGAGCCAACAATGATTGGAGTACTCTCAAAAGTAGCCCAGGGGTATGTCCAAGTTTACTTGTTAAAGATGACAAAAATGGGCATTATGTTAATGATTGTCCAGCAGCCTTCGAAGTCGCAATTCCACCGGTTTAGATAACTAGGCGTGATTAGAGCTGGCCCTGGGCATGGCCTGTTTGGGCGACCACCCCGGGCCCAGTTGGGTGGAGGGCCCATTTAAGCAAGTGTTATTTTATAATAAAAGCTGTTAATATACGTTGCCAACAAAAGCTCGTTGGTCAGGGTGGTATTGCTTTCAGCTGAAAAATAGGAGGTGCGAAGTTCAAGTCTTAGAGCTGTGTTGTTTTTAGTTCATCTTGTACCTAAGCAAGGCTCAGAATTTAGTTGTTTTGTTTTTCCCCATGACCTTATTTTTACTTGGACCGGGCATTGGCGTGATCTTTGTCATGTTTGATTGTAGCCCAGTCGTTTCAAGGAAGACCGCCCTACTCAGAAGATGGGTACACCCTTTGATGTTTTTGCTGTCACTGTTTCCACTCCTCCTATTGAGGAAATTGGTCTCGTACTTCAAGTACGCTTTCTTTTAATAATATGCCTCTTCATGTCATATTCGATACTGGAGCATCCCATAGTTTTATAACAGTTGATTTTTGTGAGAAATTCGAGCGTATTTCAAAACCTGAACCAACCTATAAATCCTTGTGTGTTTCTAACCCTACTGGTGGTCTCACAAACTTAGGAATGATTTGCAAGGATGTTTGTCTTTTTAAAGATAGATATAGTTCACTGGATATTTTTATGTTTTGGACTTCAAAGCGTTTGATATGTCGTTAAGCATGGATTGGTTAACCAAATCTGATTTGATTATTTCTAGTAAATCCTGATCAATCTCCTTAGTAAATGATAAAGATACACAACTTGTCATTGAATGTAAGGTGCCTTTTGATCTTGTTAAGAGTTTTATCTTTCCCTTGATTCTCCTTAGTTAATGATAAAGATACACAACTTGTCAACACTATTTCGGTTATTCAGCATTTTCCTGAAGTTTTTGGCGAGGTTACTTGTCTACCACCTCATCAAGAAATCCAATATCAAATTGATTTCATTCCTGAAGCTAGACTCGTAGTGCTTCTTACTCGAAGATCGTCGCACAAAGAAAGAGACTTGAAAACTCAGGTTGATGCTCTTAGTCTAGAGGTTTGATTAGGCGAAGCTTTTCCTAATGGGGAGATGTTGGAGTCCTTGTCACTTAATCAGATGATTCCCTAAGGATGTGTGTGGACGAAAGCGAGTTGAATAAGCTCACCCAAAAGAACTGATATTCTATGCCTGGTATAAATGAATTGTTTGATCATCTTTATTGAGTACATGTATTTTTCTCAGCTCGACCTTGCTTCAGGTTTTCATCAGCTCAAGATTTCTGAGGATAACATTCATAAAGCTACTTTCTAGACTGAAGATGGGTTCTATAAATGGCGTGTTATGCCTTTTGGTTTAAAGAATGTCCCGCCTTAATTTGTAGATCTCATAAACAGAGTATTTGGGGATGTTCTTAACCAATTTGTGCTTGTCTTCATCGATGATATCTTAGTCTTTTCTAAGACTGAGAAAGAGCATGAGCAGCATTTGAAGTATGTGTTTGAGACATTGTGAAGCCATCAGCTAAAAGCCAAGTTTTCCAAATATCATTTCTGCTAGGAGGAAATTCGATTATTGGCCATGTGCCTTCTAAGAATGGAGTTTTAGTGGATCTCGCTAAGATCGTTGTGATTAATGTAAGTTCCCATATAGTTTAATGTAAGTTCTCATATAGTCTCCTTTCTTTTTAACTATTGAAACCTTCCATTGATTCATATCTTATCTCTAATTGTTAGAATTGGGAAATTCCAAAAACACCCAGTGATGTACGGAGTTTCTTAGGTCTCGTCGGTTATTACCAAGATTTATTGAGCATTTTTCTCGCATTGCTTCTCTCCCCATATCTTTGACTCGGAAGAATGTCAAGTTCATTGGAATGACAAGTGTCAGGAAGCGTTCAATGGATTAAATCAAAAGTTGACCTTTTCCCATGTTCTCACTGTTTCGAATGGTAATGAGGGTCTAACAAATATGCAAATGTCTGTAGAAATGGTCTTGATGCGGTTTTGATGCAACATGGCAAAGTCATTGCGTGTGCCAAAAAACAGTTAAAATCCCATGAAGTTAACTATGTGACGCATGACTTGGAATCACTAACTGTGGTTTTTGCTTTGAAATGTGGCAACATCATCTCTTGGGCATGAAATTCGAGCTCTATATTGATCATAAGTCCTTGAAATGTTATACTCTTAGAAGGATTTGAATCAAATGCAAATTAGATGGCTCGAGTTTTCAACTGTTTATGACCTTGATATCAACTATACCCCTGGAAAAATATTGTAGCCGATGCTCTGTCACCTTCTACTGTTATGGATCACATTGCCTCCAAGCAAGATGAAAACCCAAGCATGTGGAGTATTAAGGGAAAGTATTGAGAAAAATTGTGGATACTCTTAGGAAGTGAGGTGTGGTAGTGGATGGAGATGACATTCTGAGAATCAATGGTAGGATCTGTGTTCCGAATATAGATTGACTGAGACATGAAATGCTTAGAAAGAATCACAAGTCCAGATTTTCTATTCATCTCGAAGTTACGAAGATGTTTTAAAATATGAAGAGGTTGCATTGGTGAAAAAGAATGAAAAGAGACATTACTATGTAAGCAGATGTGCTACTTGTCAGCAAATCAAAGCCAATCGTTATGAAGTAGCACGTTTGTTACAGTCTCTTGAGATTCAAAAGTAGAAGTGAGACCAAATCATTATGAATTTTGTGGATGGTTTATCAAAGACGGGAAAGGGTAATGGAAGTATCTAGGTAATCGTTGGTTGGCTGACGAAATGCCACTTTATTCTAGTTAAGTCAGCTCGAACTGCTTCGAGTTTGACTAGGATTTATTTGAAGGAAATTGTCCAACTCAGCAGAACTCCTTCTTGTATAGTTTGCAATCAAGATCCTATCTTTACCAATAACTTTTGGAGAGCCCTCCAGGATTGGTTGGGTAAACAGTTGAAACTTAGTACGACCTATCATCCGCAAACGAATGACCAAACAGAACGAGTTAATCAGATTTTGAAGGACTTTCTTCGTGCTTGTATTCTTGATTTTGGTGGGTCTTGAGAAGAACATCTTCATCTTGTTGAATTCACCTATAACAATAGTTATCATGTATAACTAAATTAAATCAGATACATAAGGTACACCTTTCTGTTAACCAAATCTTTGAACTCCTGCAATTATTAACATGGCACCCTTCAAAACTCTTTACGAACGACCATGTAAATCGCCATCTTATTAGACTGAAATAGGAGATAACTTGTACTTGAGCTTGAGATTATTCTGGATGCTTCTGAGAAAGTCGAAGGGATTAAGAGGAGAATTAAAACTGTTCGAGATAGGGAGAAGAGAAGTATGTAGATAGAACAAATGATTTGGAATTTGCAGTTGGAGACCGAGTGTTTCTCAAAATCTTACCATTGAGAAACGTGACTCGGTTTTGGAGGAAGGGGAAGGTGGCCCAAAAGATTTATTGGCCCCTTCTACATTTTTGAAAGGATTAGTACTTCGGCTTATAGTGCTAAATCACCAGAAAAGCTATCGGGCGTACACTATGTGTTTCATGTCTTACATCTCCGCAAGTATATTCCTAACCGTCGGTGATAGACCAGTCTATGCAACTTGACAAATTGGAGGTTCAACCCAACCTTACTGTTTAAAGGAAGTCACTTTGTATTTTGGATAGCAGTACAAGGAAATTGAGGACGTCCATCAATCTCGTCAAAGTTCACTAGAGAAGTGATGACCGTGATTGCACCTGGGAGACATGATAAAATATGTGCTCCCGATCCTGAATTGTTCTAGTTTCGGGTATGTTTTACATCTTAAAGCTATTTTCCATTGTTCATCTTCCATTCACGTGTCTTATTCTTTTCGAAGACGAGAAGTTTCGAGTAGATGAGATTGTAAACACTCACTAATTTACCATTTATAAGATAACGATAATTTAAAATGGAAATTTTACTCGGTTTTGAAATACAACATAAAATCAGTCAATATATAACAGTAAAATATTGGTTTTCCAAATATAGATATTTTCATACGAAAATGTCTAGAAAATTTAATAATTAAAACGTCGACAATCATTTTATCGAATTTTGATTTCAATAGCTCTGCTTAAATTAAATCACATAATTGCTTAACGATTACCGGTTGCGTATATAACGTAAATAATGAAATTTCACACGAACAATAAACAAGAGTTTCAGTGCACTATCCCATTCGTATTGACATACTTAATGATGTTTTATTTCATATGCTTTGACTCACAGTTCCGGTTGTATGGTAGTTTGATCTTGGACAAACGGTGCACATGGTCTTTTGGGCTTTCATATATAAATTACAACGCCAACAACAACAACAAAGCCATATGTCCCAAGCTAAAATTACAACGCCAAGGAGAAAAATATAAGACTAAAATATAAATTAAATTCAAATTTATAGTCACGTGAATTGGTCGTTTAAAAGCTTGCGTGGAACTAGTAAATATGGATCGTGTGCTAGATCCACTAATTTTGTACGCCCTATTTCATTCATGTTAATTGTTCATCTATATTCCCATTTACCTTAGTTCTTCTCTACCACTCTCTTCTTTACTATTTTGAAAGTTTCAGATCTCATTAACAAATTTGTTTCAAAACTTGAAATCAACTGACAGCTGACTTCACCCTTTGTTGCCTCCTCCCCCACCACCCGTCCTCCTTCCCCACCACAACAAGCTCTACCAGGCGGCAGTTCACCACTCCAACCTTCCATCCCTTACTACACTAAGTTCACCTCCCTCATGAACTCGCCACGTCCAGCCAAAGCCACCTCCGCCACTGTACCACATCCACCAAGATCGGCCTGAACCCTCCGGCCTGCTCCTTTCGCTACCCAAGCGTCCACAGCACCACCACACCTCCATGTCGCTACAACATTACCACAGTCCCTCTCGCATAGCCTTAAAAAAACTAATTGAGCCTCCCTCCATGCCTACACATCCCCTTCTTCATTAATGTCCCCACCTCATACTGAGGCAGTCCACCTTCAGTCACCAGTCAGCTTCCAAGCCACTGGCTCCCTTCTTCCCGCAAGCACCATTGTGCATCTATAAATCACTGTATATCTCTGGTTTAGTTTTGTGCTTGATCTGGCCCAATGCAATTTGTACATATGTTCAGGGTTGTGTTGCTCTGGTATTGGTTTGTTGCTTGATCTGATAAATGGACCAAGTCAGTCGCCATTACCTCAGTTCATTGTTGTAGTCGTGTACCTGTTCGTGTGTGTGTCATGTAGATCCAGTTCGTCGTGTACGCACTCGTGTACGTATTAGATCGTGAATCGCAACGTGCATGGATCGTCGTCAAGATAAGTATTTAATCACTCACACTAATTAACATCATCGTACAAGTTAATAAATTATAATTTATCATATATTATGTTGCTTGAATCCAGTTTGACATACAAATTAACATAGTTGAGTTGATTTTGAGGGTTTTTCATACATATTGACACGATGAGCATGGGGAATATATGATTTGAAATTAATATGGATATATATGTAGGAAGTTAATTTTTATTAAACTATGTTACATCCATGTATCGAATATTGGCTATTGTATGTATGATGATAAATTGTCATTATGATTACTGTAAACCCATATTGATATCGGACATGATTGAACGCATGCACTTGTGACATATGAAAACATAGAAATGATATATACCCATATTTGAATTTTAAATATTTCACTTGGTCTAAGTAGAAAATTTATATAATTAACAGCGCTAGGATAAAATAAATAGTTTTATAAAATTGAATTATTTTGAAATTAAATAATGAATAGTTTGAATTTTAGAAAAATTGTGATGTTTTGTTAATAAAAATACATTTTTGTGAAACATATTTTAATTTATCGACAAATGGTTTGAACTGATCTATTTAATCAAAACCCATTTTTAGTTGAAACCAAATCTATTGAAATAGGAAATTTGAATATTTTGAAGTCGACAACGTTAATAGTTAAATTGATTAATGATTTGAATTAAATTTGACTTCACTAACTTGGATTTTCAATTTGATGGAACTTCGTAAAGCTGTATTTACAACAAGCTTTTGAAGTATTTTTATTAAAACCCATTTTTGTGTATGGCACACCTCTTTAAGCTTTTTCTCATTATGTTTAATGGTTTCGTTACTGTCAGCAGACTCTATTTGAAGTATGAGGGAATGTTAAAAAACTTTGTTAGCTTCCGAAAGGAGTTTATTGGCCCTTCCGTACTCTGCCTCTCGTTTCCTAAAAAATATCTTGCCCTAAAGTTTTTCAATTTGAGCCACATAATTATAAAAAATGCAATGAATATGTCTTCTTGTTCTCTTCAAAATAATCATTTAATTCGAGCTTTACAGAATCGACCTGATCTCTTATAATCCTCTCGTCCAAATCTTTCAGAGGGTTTACTAAAAATTAAAATTTTGCCGAAGGACTCCAGGTTTCGGTGAAGGTTGATCCGAAGGAGTGAGAAGCTAAGTTTGAAATTCCTCCTCCCATAATGAATTCCAAAGTTTTATATGAAGATTGGTTATCTTCTAGTTGGAACTCTAATTTGCAATATCTATGCTGAAGTTTTAGCATTTCGTTGTCAAAATCTGCTTTTGGGTTCGCCCTGACTTGATGCATGGCATCTTCTAAGATTTTACCCAGTTGAACAAGTTTCTGTTTTGAATTTCTCAGTTGAAGTTTTAAACCATAAACTAAAGTCTTTTGCATTTGTTACTTCTTAACCTCACTTAAAGCTTTTAGTTGTCCAGTTCCGGTAGTTTAACCGAAGGGCTCTATTTGTATCTGCTCTGACGGAACTAATGATGGCAACAGAGGATCCTAATCAATAAATGCAAATACACTATTTAATATAAAGAAACAAATCCTTTATTATCACATAAAAGTTATCACATTGGTTTCGAAATACATTCGTATTTATAAAAAACTATAAATCTAATTCTATTCCTTAAAAGATAAAGGTAGCACACTTTGTGATCATTTTGAAATGTTGTAACCGGCTTTCTCTAAGGAGCTCCTCTTTATCACTCCCTAAAAAGTCAAAATGAAACCTAGGATGCTCCATGTGAAGTTTGTATAATTCTTTTAGAAAATCCTCCCAAATGGGTCCTAATGATTTAATTAAGGAGAACTCCCGAAACACTCTTCTTAACTTAACAAAATTTGAGAAGAAGCCTTGGTTGATGATGGGTATACTTGAAGTTCTGATTCCCTGTTATTATTATACAATAACACAGCGATGATCACACAAAACCAAAATTTATGTGATATTTATCAACAATAAATGTTATTATTACAGAGATCAAACATAAATTACAACAAGTACCAGTCAAATATACATTCAAAGACTCCCTCTCGTGGTTCAAAAAAATAAAAAATTATTATCCGCAAGAAGTAAGGCTTCAGTCGAAGTCTCGGTTTCGTCAGGAAAAGCAAGTTGTAAGCTTTATTTAATCATGATCGTTGATGATCCGGACACTTTGATGGAGGCCCTTCCATGCAAGGCTTTATCCATGTTGCCAAAAGGAAGATAACAAGTTCTTGACATTTTAATCCTAGAAATAATCATTGAAGAAAATTTCATACTATTTCACTCGTTTAAATTTAACCAATGCAAGAATATTTCTAAGAACTTTGTTAGCAATCAGGTTAAATGCATATATGCCTATGTTATGAAAAGCGTGCTTAAGCACCGCTTAAGCGATTTTGGCAACTGCATCGATTAATTTCCTAAAAAACGGAAGGCATTAAGCGATTAGCGCTTAAACGCGCTTTTTAAACATTAAATAGCGCCTCGTTTAAATTTAAGCATTTGTGTAGCAATATTAAACGATGACTTATTTGCAAAACAATTAAACACTGCTTAAGCGTTGCCCTTAAGCCTCGCTTAATTGTCTTTAGGCGCAGCAAGGCTGTGCATTGATCTAGCACTTCGGCAAGGCTTAAGCACCGCTTTAAGCACAATTAAGCAAAGCGAGACTTTCATCGTCTCGCATCGCCTAGCGTTTAATATAACATGGATAGATGCCACTGAGAAGGCGACCGAAAGAAGGTAGTTTATCTAAAAGGAAAGCATAGATACCTAAGTTGGAGGAGGAGAAGTGCTAGTCATGGTCTCTTTCACCTTCGAGCTCCTGGGGGTCTCGTCCCTTCTTTCCGAATGGGAACTACTACCACCACTTCCTGAAAGTTGCGAAGCAGGGGAGCCCCCCAGAGATCTTATCAACAGCTGAAGCCTTCAGTCCCTCTTCCTCAACTTCTTCTCCTTCAGGGTCTTCTTTGATTGGTGGAATTTCGAAAGAAAGAAGAGCTTTTGCATCCACCTCCTTCGGTTCAGCAGTCGCCTAGCGACGAATAAGTGCTTTCTTCGAGGATCAGAACTTTCCAATCAAAGGTTTCGAAAGTGAATCAAAACTTAGGTCTAGACATATTTCATAGTTTTCACAACATACCATAAGCAATGGGGCCATGACAGAGTCCTCAATCACTTGGTCATAGGAATAGTCTAGAAAATCCAATCCATACTCTCATCTCAAACCCTTATCTTAAACACACTCTTCCATCCAAAAATCAAACACACATACATTTCATTTCCAAACTATCAACGGTTAATCTAATTTACAGCGACATCTTCGATCTTCTAATCAATTAAAGTTTTTAAAGTTAAGTTTTTTTGTTTCATTTTAACTAACTTTAGGATGTCTCGGATTGTTTGTATTATAGGTTTTAATATTCTTAGTTGTATCGTAATATCATACTTTATTTTTGAACAAGTAATATCATACTTTATTGTTGTTCACGTTGCTCAATTGTATAAGCTTTATTTTGTATATTTTTTGTTTGACTTTTTACATAGTTAGACATGAATAATTGGGAGATTAATGTGTAGCTACCTTTTGCATAACCGAAACTAATGCATGACGTAGATTTTATGCACGTAGTTCATATAACGAACACAAGATGAATTTAAATAGAATGGATCATTCTCACTTTGTTAAACCTTTTGTGGAAAATGGATGATATCACAATCTTCGGTTTTCTACTATGAATAAGCACATAGGGATCCTCATTCTTTACACAATTCTTACTCTCCCAGCGAGTAAAAGCATTTGTCTTAATATTACAAATCAAAGTAATAAACCAATTCTGGAAAAGATTATACTCTCAGTTCTACGTGATACCCCTTGGTGTGATCATCAAATAAGGTACTACTTCAGTAACAAATAATTTACTACGTCATTATAATTCCTTTAGCACACTCAACAAAAAAAATGATCAAATTACTTATTTATTATTTTAATTTTTAAGTTCTTATATGTACAATTAATTAGTTTGAAAATATTACAAATAATTTGAATTTAAATATGAATAATACCAATATGTACGATTTTCGGTTTTTAAAATATATATTTATTTTTAGATTTAATTCAATAATTTATAAAATAAAATTAATTAAAAAGTAATTAAGAACTAAATAAATCCAACCATGCTAATAATAAATGTCAAAACATATATTACAAATATATTAAATTTAAAGTTTTCAATAAATCAAATTAAAATATGAAATAGATCAAAACTAATGTATAAAGATATTTTTAATTTCAAAATTTAAAATTTACTTACCAAGTAAATTAATTCTATGTTTTTGGAATTTCGATTTTTAAATAATTGTTTCTATAAATAACACATGGCCTAGCATATGTATCATATTTTATTAATGTGTCTATATATCTACAGTTTGTTATTAACAAATACATACAGTTATAAATCACCATAACTACATATGTGCGTGCATAATTTAGATACTAATGCAATACTTATAAATATATTCATTTCATTAAATCGTTGGAATATATGGTGTTCGTGATACAATTAAAAGTAAAATTAACATCATTAACCAAGCAAAATAATTTTATTTCGATTTCAAAATCAAAACTACGAAGAATTACAAAGAATATTAAATATGATTTAACATGAAAGAATGAAGTCCATAATAACAAAAATACGTTTGTTTACCATTTTATTTCACTGGGTCAACGACACTCATGCTATTGTGCTTAAGTTCTCTTTTTGGAAGCTCATTATCATTTCCGTTCTTAGTCAATAACATCAAAAACACCTAACATACATCTAGTCCACCAAAATTTTGAAATCTCTAGGACTAGTCCTTACTTAGGTCACTAAAATGACCATTTCAATGACACTAATTGTTATACTATCGCACGGATGAAATTCCGCAAGGACCTCTAATGTCCAAGTATACCAACGTCTATGTATTCTAAGCTCATTATCATTTCCATTCTAAGTCAATAACATCAAAAACACCTAACATACATCTAGTCCACATAAAATTTTGAAATCTTTAGGACTAGTCCTTACTTAGGTCACTAAAATGAACATTTCAGCGACACTAATTGTTATACTATTGCACAGATGAAATTCCGCTAGTATACCAACGTCTATGTATTCTACCACCCAATAGCGAATGTGAGAATGTAGCTTTCAGGGTATGATAGGGTGAGAAGAGAAGCTCTTGAGCCAATTGATTCGACTTGGTGACAGACTTAATAAGGATCCCACAAGTAAATCTTATGGTACATTCGCCTTGATCAATCAAATTTGGTGCAATTAGTTGTTCCATGGAAGAAGAAAAAATTAAGCTTACCCAAATTAAGAGCTAGAGCTCATTTATCCAGAAGAACATATCGATCACCTAGAGAAGAAAGGGTCACAACCTTCTCGGCAGTATGACAAGCAACTCACCATGCTACCGGCCAGCCTACTCAAAATGTTAAGAGGGGACTGCCTAGGGATGTAAAATGCCCACCAAGAACTTCCTAGGCTTACGAAAAAGACGAGACAAAGATCCAAAAAATAGGGAGACGTCCCTTCAACCTGAGTTGAACCGGTGGTGCAAAAGGGGGAGCATCTCCTCTAGCTCAAAAATAGAGCAAAGTGTTAATCCTTAAAAGCAGGTTTGCTTTGAAGCAGTATCATTTCAGCTTGTTTTTTTGGATTAAAGTTTGGGTATTCGAAATCACTTGCTTGGTAATTTTTATGAGTAGCAAACATTGAATGAGTGATAACCACCATCTGGCATCTTATACCATAATAATGCTGCGAACGTGATAACTAAGAAAAAGAGAAAATCAACTTTGGGAATATGACTTAGGATAAAAGTAAAACTGACGAAGTGAGTGAATATATCATGCATGTAAATGTCCAACTGTTACAAACATCTAGAAATACTACAAACCAATGAGTGATCATCTCACAAAAATTGTTTTAACAAATAAGATGCATGCAACCAAAAAAAATAAAAAATTACCTTGTAATTGCGGATGTGTGTCTTGTATCCCATTGATTGTGCAAGAACCTCCATGGTTGACAAGATAACTTTTGCTGGTTTGTGAGACAGAAAGTGAGTTCGATGTTTCACATAGTCCTGTTATGGCAGGGATTACACATAGCTCATTCAAATGTGCAACTGTATGATAGATTTCTTTATGCATGTTGAAGTGTCCATTTGGGTCAGCTATGTTTTAGCCATTTGAAATGGTAATGTGTGGTAAGCGGTAAGCAATTATATAATGAGACTGTTGACCACAAATGCAAATTAAAAAAAAATCATAACTTCTATTAGGATAATCACATAAATCCTCATTCCTCAACGATAGGACCATGATATTTATTAGGCTTCTACAATTTTAAAATCCTTACAACTGTTCAATTAAAGGAAAATATCCCAAGCCATAACTAAACAAGCTAGTTGCCTGGCTTAAAGGGGCAATAAGTTCACTATATGTTAAATCCAAGAATATATGTATTTTAAATCACTATTCGACTTGAATGCCACAACTCAGCGGCGTATACTGCAATCATGAAGTACATGACTAAAAGTAAAGCGGTGACATATTAACTGGCCTACATAAAAATTCATTCAACTGAATGGAAAGACAAAATTACACTTTTTACATACAAAATGTTTATAAATCTCACATCTCTGCGGTCAAATATTGATGCTAGGTTTAGTCCTTGAGATAAAATGATGAGATCAAATGCATTAAGAATTAGAGGGCCTGATTCCTCGTTATTGGATTGTTCATTGCGATGGTGGTCCTGCAACTCATTGGCCTGATGATTCTGCAATTTAAAGGTAAAAACAACGTCAATGAATGACCACATAACTTTCCAGCACGCCTGTCCATGTACAAGACAAATGCGAAATTCAGGAGCAGTCTCTTCAAATATATAAACCACGACTGTCTGACACACCACTATTAACATGTCATACCAAGTTTGACATTTCGTGAATTAAAGATATGAAACCTTTATTTATGAATTACACCCCTCTCAAATCTTTACAGTTTCATACAGGTACCCAGAATACTTACAGTTCTGCTAAATAAGGATACAAATAACTGTCAAGAACATTAAACAGAACTATCTTGCTTTACAATATATGTTGTTTGGTAACTTGGTTGCATATACAAAAAATTCTGTGTACTTAATTTAAAAGACAATGCTGAATTCTTCACTAAACATATGACAAAAAAATCGCACTCGTTAACAGTGGGGAAAGCTTTAACTTACCATTTTAACAATAAGAGTACAAATTCTTCGGCATACATCCCAACGTACCTCTATGCCCAAAGTAATGTTGCTATTAATTGTATTGCATCATTTCACAAGGACTAAAAGGGTGGTCCGTAAGGTTTATTTAAAAAAAAAAAAAAAAAAAAAAAAAAAAAAAAAAAAAAGAAGAAGAAGGTTTTATCTATTTATGTGTTTACTTGATTCAAAATTTTTAAAAAGAAGAAAAAGTACAGAGCAAGGTTGGAATTTCAGCCTGGTCGACTTTTTTAAGCTGAGAAGGATTACAATTAAAAAAGAACCTATGGAAAAAGTTTAAATACTATTTGATTCTGTTATATATAGACTGAGTTATTGTTATTTTAAAAAGAATTAATGATAATTTAAGTAGCAAGACAGATTGGATCTAGCTTTGGGAAAAAAATTGATAATTTCGGAAGCCAATCACTTATCTGCCCTTATTGTATTGCATCATTTCACAACGACTAAGAGGTGGTCCGCTATGTTTATTTATGAAGAATATTTGTTTTATCTATTTATTTGTTTACTTGATTCGAATTTCTCAAAAAGAAGAAAAAAAATAAAGCTGGCATTTTAACCTGGTCTGCTTTTTTGAGCTAAGAAGCTGAAAAGGATTACTATTAAACAAGTACCGAAAAAGAAAGTTTAAAAACACTATTTGATTCTGTTATCGAGACAAATGACTGGATTAATATATTTTATGAAAAAATGGTGATATTTTAAGTGGTAAGACAGGTTGGATCTGGCTTTTGGGGAAAAGCAGCTAATTTTGGAAGTCAATCACTTATTTGTACTAATTGTGTGCTATAAATAAAGATAAGGGGAATACAAGCTAAAACTGAAATATAGGCACATAGATCCTGTAAACTAAGACTTGAGGGACTTCAAAACAGAAAATCATAACCTCCTACAAACTGGTATTATGGCAACCATCACAATGTATAGAAGGATATCAAAAAATAAAAGCATTTATAATTGCTACCCTACTACTTGATACCATTCACTAATCTAGTTCAGTACAGACATAAATTTTGATGATTTTACGTGTAATGTAATAGGAAATAATTTTTGTGTAATATATACAGTATAATTTCATTAACACGTGCCAAATATTTAAAATACCAATCACCTATATCTCAACCCAAATAAACTTAACAAATTAGAAGAGTTTTTTTTTTTCCAAACAATAAGTAATTAAAATCCTAATTGATGAAGATAAGGGTACACATTAACATTTCCAATTTAGATTTAAGTTAATCGATGAAATGAGAACACACATTACTAAAAAGTGAAAATCGTTCAAACATGCAGCAAAGTTTAATAAGAACAAGAATAAAATAGCTTGCGTAGTGCAGAAATGGTGAGGTGATGTAGCTCAATAAACATTTATTTGAAATATTATAGCCCTTAATAAATGGATAAACAAGCAGAGATGACAATCCTACCTCAGGATAATCAAAAACAGCATCAACATCATCAAGGTTAACATCCTCATGTTCATGCAATCTAGCAGGGGTATAGTTCCTCCTAAACCACTCGTCATTTCTGATATCTATTATTTGGATACGCTGTTAAATTGACAATGAAAACAGCTGAGTAATTCACTGGAAAATGTATTTTGTTTAGACCATTACCTAACACGCAATACATGTTAGAACATATAACATCAAAGGATTAAACTCAACGATTCAGAGAGAATATGATTATCTTGTACTTGCAAGGAAATACCAAATCAATCAATACAGGTGTTCCATAATTAGTATAGCACCATAAGGTGTTTCAAATAACTATAACATGCTATGCACTTTTTATCAAAAGCACAAAAACGAATGGTCATGGTTTGTAAATATTGGACACATTTACATAATGGAGTGGACAACCATATGCGCATTCAACCAAAAAAGAAAAAACAATTTGTTTAATTATATAACTAGAATAATTGAAAGAGAGGAAAGAAGAAAAAAAAATATGTAAGATTATACAGGTAAGAAATCCGTAGTAAGCTTACGGAATCTGGGCAAGGATCCAAAATTCTTTGTATCAAGGATTTTGCTCCCAGTGAAAACCAAGACGGAAATGTAAACTCTGCACTCTCAATCTGGTCAAACATTCAAAAATATAAGTTTATGTTATAGAAACATAAGTTGATTCAAAACCAGGTTGGGCCTACAGTAAAATCATAATACATGGAGTAGCTAAAACGAGATTAAAAACAGCATTATTTAGGTCCTACAGCACACATCATATATTGACTCAGATTCATATGTTCTTCAGAAAACGAAGTACGTAAAAAACACAAAAAATACTAGCATATGGCAGTATACATTAGCTGCAGAGTACATACAACTCGTATTTACAAATGATTTAGAGTAGTAAAATGCAACCTCAGAAGTTCATTCTTCTTTGTTACTCCATAATTATTCCAACGGATAGTGATAAGGTTATAGCAATCGCATCGCTCACAGTTTATCGTATGTATGGACTTAGCATAAGTCAAAGAGGAAACAAGCTCGCAGTCTGTTGTCATTATCGATATTCACAGCTTACCGCCATCGTCAACTCCTAAAGCCTGTTACCCTTAGTAGAATTAAGGGATTATCGACCAGCTCGATAAGGAAGGACTCATCAATATTCAAGCCACAAACACAAGAGCCTTATCGCTTTCGTCCAATAAAAGAAACCCTGTTATTTTCCTGTCAAATGGATCTTCAAAGAAGTCGATTGGCTTGTACGATAATCCCACTCCAAAATCTTGGAAATAAACGTGGGCCTTATTACCATCAGTTTTGCTGCCTTCATCAACAAACCTTGTCATTTTCAAGCAAGCAGAGACCTTGGTGACATTGGAAAGCTTATCGCCTAGGTAGCTTATCGCTTCATCACATTTGGCTGTATTAGGACAGAAGCATCAATGGGCCAGGAAGCAAGGCTATCGACTAGGTCGATAAGCACAAGTGCGACAACTATCAGGCCGACAGATCTTGCTATCTCTATAAATAGAGGCGGACGAGCACTGGGTAAGGCATTGGATTCTGATAGCTATGCTGCCCCTGTGTCATTTGTACCTCATCTACCATTTGCACAACCCGAATCAAATTGGGGACAATCGACGTAATTTCAATTTCAAGAAAAGAGCTTCCTTGTCACCCTTGTACATCATAAAAGATTAAATAAAGAGTTTATTTTGTTTAAGATTATGGCTATTAGTTCTTATCTGCTGAATCATGTCTCCTGGACCTTGTCGACTTGGTCGGTAAGACCTTGTTGACCTTGTATATTGTTCCTTATCTACTAGATCACGTCTACTAAACTTTGTCTACTTGTTCGATGAGGGCTTGTCAACTAAAACGACAAATACTGATGGCTTAAAATTGTAGTCTTTTGAATCTTATCTACATGGTTGAAAAACCCTTGTCGACTGATTCAACAAGCTTTATCTCCAACTTTGGGTTTTAAAGAGATTGTTGGTTAACATTCTTTTTCTTCTTTACAGAGTTTACTTCTTCTTCCTTTTTTTTGGGAACACGATCTAACTTCTTCCTTTTTTTGGGAATACGATCTAACTTCGTGTGTGTAGTTTTCTATACATCATGTCCCAAACCATGGTAAAGAAGGAGGGTTGTGACAGGCTTCGCTAGCTAACGTAAAAACCATAGCCTCTCTTATGGAAATAGAACTTTATTATATTCCGTTGGGACGCAACCCTCTTAGCGACGCGCCACATCAAGGTCCGAGTATGGTGATAAATTGGCAAGGGTTGGATCTTCACTCCCTTACTGGCACGTCATGTCGAGACTCGTGTATGATGGTAAATATGTACGGACCAGGTCGTCACTTCCCTAGTGGCACGCTACATCGATGCCCTAATGTAGTGATAAATGAGCAAGGGTCTTCATACTTTACTCGGTAAGTGCGAAGGGCAAGGAAGCTAGTCGATAAAAGCAGGGTTCAATTTGGTAGTCAGACGTATAAAGATCTATATCAAAAGATAAGCACGAAGGAGGATGAAACAAACGACTACAAAATAACCAAGCTCCGCGAGAGAAAGACAAGACTTTAATAAGTTAAATACATCAAGGACGAGAATGATAAACTTTTAGTGAAGGACGACGAGATAAAAAATAAATGGAGAGAATACTTTGACAAGCTTTTCAAAGAAGAAGATGACAACACTACAATCGAATTGGACGACTCTTTTGATGACACCAGTAGATATTTTATTTGGAGAATTCAATAGTTTAAGGTAAAGGAGGCACTGAAACGGATGAAAACAGACAAGTCGTTAGGGCCTGATGACACCTCCATTAAGTTGTTGAGATGCAGGGTTAAACTGGTTAACTACGTCGTTCAATAATATTTTCAAATAAAACAAGATCTAAGATGAGTGAAGGAGAAGCATTTTAGTTTCAATCTTCAAGAATAAAGAAGATATTCGAAGTCGCACAAATTATAAAGGAATTAAACTTATTAGTCACACAATGAAGCTTTGGGAGGGACTCTTCGAACATCAATTAAGAAGGATGACAGATGTTCCAAAAACAAATTTGGTTTCGCCTAGAAGGTCGACCACAGAGACAATTTTCTTGATAAGGCATCTTATGAAAAGATTTAGGGTGCAAAAAAAGATTTATACATGATACTTATCGACTTAGAGAAAGCTTGTGACAAAGCACCGAGAAAGGCTATTTGGTGGGCTTTGGAGGGTCCCAACAAAATACATTGCTCTTATTAAGAATATTTATAATAATGTTGTGACTAGTGTTAGAGCATGTGGTGGTGAAATAGATAATTTTCCCATTAGTATAGGATTACACCAAGGGTCAGCATCGAACCCCTCCATTTTTTTGCATCGGCGATGATGAGGTCGCAAAGGGCATTCAATGTGAGATTCGTTGGTTTACGTCGTGTTAATTAACAGAAGTAGGATAGGGATTAATAAACTTTTACGGAGGCATATTTTAAAATCAAAGGATTGCTGGCTTAGCATAATTAAAACAGAATATATGAAGTGTGAGTTCAACGGTGTCATACCAGACGATAGAGATGTCACCATGGCCGACAAATAATGTCCAAGAAATTCTTTTTTATATTTAGGATCAATGTTGCAGTTTGATGGTGAAATCGATGAAGATATTAATTTTAGAATTGGAGTGGGATGAGTGAAATGACAACAATGTCTGAATTTTCTATGACAGGAAAATCCCATAAAAGCTTATAGGAAAGTTCTACAAAATAGCAATAAGGTCTGCGATGTTATACAATGTAGAATGTGAGCATACTAAAAGACAACATGTCCATAAGATAAGTGTAGTGTTGACACGCTTTTTGATCAAAGCTGTCACACGTCAAGATTTTGATTAGCGATGCGCTCAAGTCTTGAAAACGTTGTCAGGAAACACAAAGCGATTTAGTCGAAGTCGCGACGTATTCGAAAAATGTTGGAAATGACGTCGATTCATAAAATCGTCATTAATGGACTTGGAAAACTGACATCATAAAAACACTTGATCGACTCGGTCCGAACACGTGGCAAAACTCGCCTTGGAAAAATATATAGATTTTGGAGTTAAGCAGTGTCGCGCACTCAAAAACAGCTAACCGACATAGCGCAATCATGAAAAATGGCTTGAGCGACTCACGCCATCAAAATCTACACGTGGAAATTTTCTGTTTTGATACGTTCAAAACAGGTGATCGACACGTGAAAATCATCAAAAATCATGTGTTCGTGCTTGGCTGAACACATCTGATAAAGTGGTCGATCATCTGCCTTAGCACGAAAAAATGGAGTGATCGGCACGGTCAAAACGTGGAAATCCACGTCTCCAACTTGGGCCGATCAACATTGGAATTTTGGCATGGCAAAGTTGGGATTCGAATCACAACATTTCATATCCCAGGTGGGATATGAAATCCCTACGCACGCATCTCCCCCGACTCCATTTTCTTCGAGTTCAACGCGGGGTTTGGGGGATAGGAAATTATGGCGGAGGCGGATATGAATTTTTGGCACAGGAAAAAGCCCTGAGCACCACAGTGGGATTAGAAATTTCAATGGGTCTGCACCGCGATTTTTCATATACGAAAAATGGACTTGGCACGGGAGTCGAAATTTTGGTATTTGCTAGGTGAATTTGGCAAAGCGGATTGGCACATGCGGATCATGGATTTTAGTTTGAGCAACACGAGTTTGGCACTGATGTATGGGATGCGAAGTGGCAAAGTGCCAAATTTCTTGGCAAACCA
This sequence comes from Allium sativum, assembly GCA_030737875.1. NCBI lineage: Eukaryota > Viridiplantae > Streptophyta > Magnoliopsida > Asparagales > Amaryllidaceae > Allium > Allium sativum. Next base: position 202,412,226 of record CM060913.1, on the reverse strand, counting down.
GTTTTACCGTGCGAATCACCATGTTTGGCCTGATCCACACGTGTTTTCAGCTATTTTTTGGAATTTGAGTTTTTTGAGCTCCGACACTCCGAGATGCGATTTTTTGACATTAGCTTGGTTTTTCTACTCTGTTTTTAGGATGCGAATTTCGCATCCACCGAAGATACAAAATTTGGGATGTTGATCCTAAAACTCACATATAAATACTCTAAAGCATGGTTTGAGGTTTCGGTCGAAACCTCGAGATTCTGGTCATCTCGACTCGGTTCCGGCCGTTGCCGAGACGAAATCCGACATAAAACTCGTTTCGGTCAAAATGACCAATTTCACTGTGAAATTCACAATTTCAGTTTAGAAAAAGAAAAAAAGAAAACAAGATTAGGAGAGGGCGAATCAGATGCAGAAAAAATTTAATTCAAAGTAGTATGATTGAAGATGAAACATACCCGAACCCTAAAATCGAGAACCCTAAATTTGAATGTTGTGATAATTTCGTTCATCGAATATGCGTGTTGCGGCTGCAGTTGTGAATCCTAATTTCAAATCTTGGACTTTCTCTTTATTTGCTAATTTATTCATCGAATAAGTGTGTGTTGCGGCTGCTGAAGGTGCGCAACAATCTAGGGTTTATTGTATTTGACAGGATGGAACCGATGGGCTGTACTGAATTAGTTTTTAAAAAAATATATGAGTAAATGGGCTGTATTGTTATTATGGTGTTGGTAAATTCAACCCAACATCCCTTATTACTTCACACTTTCAAAGTTACAGGCCTATATATAATGTATAATGGGCTGCAAACAATTATAATAATAATATGTGTATCAAACATGCTTTCATATACAAAAATATAAAAGTTTGATTTTTGGACCGAAACCGAAACAAAAACCAAAACAGACGAAACCGCCCGAAACTAGTAAATTTTCAAATAACTGAAACCGAAACCGAAACCGAGTTTCAAACCTTGCTCTCAAGTTTGGCATTCAAAGGGGGTTGGCTCATTTGCGCTCTTCGAACATTTTGGCATACGGGATTAAAGCTCTCAAGCACTATTAATGGTTGTCTTGGTCATCTTCGTGGATTTTGGACTTCTTTTGGACTTTTAAACGTTGCACAAACGTTTGCCTACAACGTTTGGACATTTACTTGGACTTCTGCACAGTTTTTAGACATTTTTGGATATCTTTGGAATTTCTTGGACACTGAAGCTACTTTCTGGATATTGCTTCATACTTCGGCTCAACAGAGAAGATAAGGGTCATTTTAGTCAAAGTTCGGAACTAACAAATATTTTGTTGTTCTATTATACAACTTTATGCACAGAAATTGCCCAAACTTGTACAACATTTGTAATCAGCTATTATATGATGAATGATTACTATAAAGTGAACGTAGGCGTTATAACCACTATAAAAAGCTGTGTTCTCCATTTACACTTCATTACTTTGAATTTGGATTATCGTTTTTCTACAAAATGTACACTTGGGAGTTGACATGCACGAATAGTCAATTTCCCACGTCAACATGTAGCAGAGATGTGTATATTGCAATGAAGTTGTGGTCATATAAGACGAGACAATCAGAAATGATCATATACGTGACAAACTTGAAGTTACATCAATCAAAGAAAAGTTAGTCTGACAACGCTTAAGATGATTTGAACATCTCCAACAAAGGCAATATGCGACATCAGTGCGAGTTGAAATTATAGACCGCACCAAATACTTTAGAGATCGACCAAGGATGACATGGGACGAAGTAGAAAAAATGGACTTGGGAAATTGGAATATATTCGTAGAGCTGATATCGGACAAAAGCGCAGGATGATAGTGTATACACTGTTTTAATTATCGGTCATCTTGGCTGAGATCTCGTTTCGAGACCAAAACGAAACGAAACTTAAAATATCGTTGCGTATCTCGTTTCAAATATTCGGTCGATATTGACAAATATCGGCCGATATTCTGATCGAATTGATTTTCTGGTACATCACCCGATTTTTTTTTTTAAATAAGCAAAGCCCATATCATTACACTCCTATTTTTTTTTTTTTCTGTTTTTGCATATATTTTCTGATTTTGCATGCATTTATTCAATCAAATCGTTACATTCCTGCAGCACATAGTCAATTCAATTCATTGCATTCATTTATTCATTCAATTCATTGCATTCCTACTGTCTTTGCATTTGTTTTCTATCTTTGGATGCATTTATTCACTCAATTCATTATGTTTTTTTGCTACCAGTACATTCCTATTTTATTGCTTTCTGTTTTGCATTTGTTTTCTGTCTTTGCATGCATTTATTCATTCAATTCATTACGTTATTTTGCTACCAGTACATTCCTATTTTATTGTTTTGTCTTTGCATTTGTTTTCTGGCTTTCCATGCATTTATTCATTCAATTCATTACGCTATTTTTCTTGCATCTATTTTTTTTTTCTTTTTTGCTACCAGTCCATCTTCACCTTAGAATCTTGATATCATAATCCAACCTGAAAATATGAATTATGTAGATCCAACTATACAAGATGGAAATGACATGAATGTTCTTTCGAGCTATCAATGACAATGGTTTATGATGTAATTATACAAATCAGGTCATCTCAATTTCTATATATTTTAGTATATATAAATATTATTATGCAATCAAATTAATTATTAACATAAAATGTACGCCGAAATGATTCCGATATGAACTTTAAGCTCTGAAATGTAAATCCGATATTGACGCCCGAGATGTGTTCGTCTCCTCCGAGATCTCCCCCGAAAAGATACCGAGTCGCTAAAATCTCCGAGACGAAACATGACCGATATCCGATATTTAAAACCTTGAGTGTATGTATAAGGGGATAAGGCATAGTGTTGGTCTTCGATACTTGTTACTACTTGTACCATTATTATTATTATCATCATCATCATCTTGGTTTTTTTATTTATTATTATTTGTTTTATTATTTTACTTTATTTTTATTACCATTTTCACCTTTAAATCTCTTATAAATAATACTATTACCATTAAATGGACTTTGTTATTTGGTTCTGGATTCCATCTCTATCCGACCTCAACATGTTTGGGGATAATGGCGTAGTTGTTGTTAAGGGGACATGATCCAAAGACATCTAGATCCACAGTCCATAGCCTTATCATTAAGTTAGTGGTCCTTGACTCACTTTTATACAGATTATGGTTGGAATAACCTGTTTCATCCTTTTTCTGATGCATAGGTAAAACATGAACATTTAGCCACTTTTGTAGTTATTTCATATTCATGGTCAATTGAGTCTCATAGACGTTTACTATATAAGGTCAAAGTCATTAAGGCATTTGGAAAGTAAACATTGAAAAAATAAAACGTCGTGAAATGTGTACTCAAATATAAACTGAGACATTAAATACCTTACTGTACAAAGTGCCCAGATCAGCCTCATCAAATGGGAGATATCCGGCCATTAAAACATATAAAATGACCCCACACGACCAGATATCTGCAATGGCACCATCATAACCTTTATGATTAAGAACCTGAAGCAAGACGTTCATTCATCTTGTATGATTAGAAGCATGATGGGAGAAACAAGAAAATCTGTATGATATGCTGTTATGATTTAAGACATATTTAAGTTGAATGTATAAATCTGGACAAACATAACATAATGCATAAGCCGTTACACTCCGCAATGGTTTGTAAGGGTTCCCATAGCAACTAATCTAGATTTGACACAAATTGGTTGGTTGAATCCTGCATTTGGTCCTAAGCTGGTAGGAACCGACTGTTAGCCTTATCATATGACATAAACTAATGAGCCGTAAGAAAGCATGTTTTCCCATGTATACATATCTATGTATTGTAAGTTGATGTATTCTCTATTGTTCACCATGTAAAAGGTACACTGTTTTCTCACACCTATTTGATAAATCAGTAAGCTGACATAAAATACATAGAAATAATGATTCATCAATGAAAAATGTCTGTAGACAGTAAATACGTAGAAACTTCTATATGGATAGCCTCCCTCTTGTTCCAACATTGACACAGTAGTGGAATCCCCATTCTTGGACATGGCCATTTCACTGTGATGAAGATTGATTTTTAACTCCAGAAGTCGTAGAGTTCAAATGGGTTAAGATGGATGTATTAAATATGATTTAAGCTGTAAAGTTTTTTTTAATATAGAATAAATCAATTAATAAAAAATATTATTAAAATAGTTCAAAAACTGCTGTAGTTTATTTATAATATGAATATTAATTATAAATTATACTTCACAAATTATTAATTACTAATCACGTTAGTTAATTTAACACACTCAAATTATCCATCATTAATTATAGATTATTAATTATTAGATATAACTGACTAGTTATAAACATTTTATCAAATTATTAATTGTTAAATTTAAATTATTAGATCCTTTGATATGTTATTAAATAACGTAGTAACTATCAATTGCTAAACTGCTATAGCATTAAAATTTCAGTTTTATGTTATATAAACAGATTATTAAATATTTGTGATTAATCAGTGATTATAAATTACTAATCTACAGTATAATATTTATTGGCTAAAATGCAGATCTGTTTGCTTCCTATTGTAAAATGAGTAGTATTTTTTTTTATGTAACTCACTAGATGTAAATTTAACCAATGAATTTAATGTGAGATTCAAACCACTGCACAAAGCCTAAGCCCAAAACTCAACGGCCATTAGCTTGAGCACTCCAAAACTAGAGCTCTACCTAAGTTTTTCCAATTTAACCGTAACAACCCGTAATTTTGAGTTCTCAAAATTGAATATTTAATTAATTTAAATATTCGGATTTGAATTCAAATTATATATTTCAAATTTTCACCCAATTTTTGATGATTTTTAACTTAATTTATAGAATTGTTTCACAATTTTTAATTTGGAAAATAATTAAATTTTTGTTTGATGATTTTTAACGTCAAACGTTGGCATTTTCAAAATTTAACACAATAAGTTAGCATGTCTATTTTATTATTGTTTTGTGAACTTTATGCATTAGTAAACGAGATCATATTTCTATTTTTGTCGTTCGTGATCGTGACTTATATGCAGATGGAATATTGTGTAGCAGCATGCTCTAAATGATAATAATAATAATGTGACAATACACATACACCACGTAGCACAAACCTTGTTGGCTGATTTCTGTTTTTTACGCGCTTGATTTAGGTGGCTTGCATTTAATATGTACTTCATGTTTCCTCGGCTTGAAATCAATATTGTTTATATATATTATATGTGTATATATGGTGTACTTCATGGCTTAGTTGTTGTTGTATGTGTACATATATACACACACACAAAGGCGCACGTTATACACTAGGTTTTTTTTTTTTCTTCTTCTTCTCTTCCCTATGAATCATCAAGGTAAGAAAAATTTGCCACACATCAAAAATTTACAAATAAATTCATTACTTAGTTCAAAATCGTGAAATAAATCTTGCTGAATTTGTTATGAAGAGAGCTTCGATCGGGTATGGTTATTGTGGCTTGTGACGAGATTTTCAGGTGCTCATTTTTTTGTCAATCGACTAGGGTTTCGATTTTCAGATGGGTCCGGTTCACTTTTGTAGTGTGTGACATTGTGAAGGCAGAGGGAGGGAGGGACTGCCAGGTCGCATTCGACATCGGGGGACTGAACTCTGGTTTTTAGGAACGGTGGTGACAAGCGGACGGATGAGAGCTCAATGGTGGCCTCGAGAGTGGCACTCGATGAGAAGAACAGTGCAACATGCAAACCGTGCACGGTTTAAATGAGCAGGTTCTCTTTTAAAATGATGGAGGGAAGAAGAAGGATGTACGAGATGAAATTGATGTGGTCAGGCTTCTTTGGTATGGGCTTCGGTCCATACGGTGGGGTGAGATAACTTAAGTAATCTTGTTTATATTTCGTACAAACATATGTTTAGATTCAAGAATAAGTACCTTGCTCGTGCTTAATCTGATTGATGAAAGGATTTTTGCATTGTATTTGCATTGACGTATACTACATTTTAGTATAACTTGATGATAGATTTGGCTAAGTATAAATTTATATCATATTAAAAAAGATAACTTTTAAATAACATTATTTATAACAATGTCAATTAAAAATATACATGATATTTGATGATGATTATTTGATCAAATAACACTATTAAATTAATTCAAATTTGTACAATTAAATTATACTAGTGTGTAACCTGTGCGTTGCACACGACAATGTTGTTAACAATAATAACTATATTTTATTTATTGTTAAAATAATATGCTATATGCAACTTTTTCAAACTTAATTGTGATATATTAATTACAAACTAAAATGATATTCAATTATCGCTATCTACATATATCTGTAGCTATTAATGTCTTAACCGAGAGAGAAAATCCTAATAATATAGATGTGGACAATTTATGTTATATGAGATAATTATTATATGTACGAGTGAATAAATAACTTTATCATTCTTGTTGTATAGTAATTTGTATATACATTCAACTCCATCTTTTGTAAAAATAAATAAATGAAGGAATGAATGTTAAATAATTTAAGTTATTTACATATTTTATAATCAACACAACTAATTCAATTAAAGAGTTGAAAAAACAAAGAAAAGCATTGTACGTATTGTAACTAAGAGGAGCTTTTATTTATTGCTTAGTTTTAGTGTTTAAACAATTTTATCTTTGTAGTCAACCATATGTTTCATGTTATTGTAAAGATTATACTTACAATTGTGATGATTGCAAAATATTATTATGTAGCGCCAAGGTGAATTGTGATTCAGGTAAGATTTGCAATGTATTGAATGATGGAATGCTAACATTTTTTTTATCAATTAATCTGTGTGTTCACATCTTAATGTTATAATTGTTGTCAAAAATCTTAAAATCTTACGATTTGAATCCCGTTTTGAATCGAATCTCTCCCTTTCCGATTCGATTTGTATTCCGATTCAAACCAGGCGAATACCACATTTTAGAAATACCATTCAATTCAAATTAATAGATTCAACATGCTTATTTGGGTCTACAACTCCTATCTTAATCATTTGAAAATAAATTAAAATTGAAATAAGATAGAAAATGATGTTTTAGGTTTAGATGTAGAAGTTTAAACGTCAAAATTAATTTCAAAGTGTGTGCAAACTTTAAAATGTATGTTTTTGGAATCCACGATTTACGATTTAAATCCTATTTCGATTCATAGTTTGAACTTTACGATTTACGATTTGAATCTCATTTGAAAACCTTGTTATAAAATATAAATTTGTCTTCTAAAAGTTAAATTACGTTATGCAATGAATAACTTTTTTCGGGATAAATGAATTGGGAATTAAAAGAGATGTTATGTCATTTGACCAAAGAAATTATTTTATTATTTTTAATTGTATAAGAATATTGCGTATATTTAAATTATCTTATTTTTAGGATTTATTTGATAGATTAAAAAATGATAGTTAATCAAATATTTAAATAGCTTATATAAGATTTACACAATTAATTAGATATATGGACTTAAGTGTAAAATATTTAGAGAGAACGAAAATGAGTTTTTAAGTAATTGTATTAAAAAAATAGATGTTGAAGTTAATGAAATTCTACGTTTTAATATTTGATAAATTTGTGGATGAACTATGATAACATAAATTTGTTACTATCATCAACGTATATAATTTGCGTTATGCAGCTTTTTTTATTTAAATGTATTTTTACCAATTTTTTGACAATCTGCAGTATGCATATTGAAATCTTCAGAATATTAGTTGACTAATTTTATCAATTAGTTTAAAGTTTGAATCAATTAATTAATTTGAATATGTGGGTTTCAATGTAAAACATTGAAAGAAAAAGGAAAAACATCTTTAAATAACTATAAAATATTTTAAAAGTTGTTATTTAAATGTAAAATTGTGTAAGAGATTAACAAATAATTGTAAAATGGCAGATATTAGAATTCTAAAAATAAAATATCTGAAATCAACGAGGATTAAGGCGAATAAAGATAGCTCCTAAAATCAACGTGAAAGCTTAAAATTCTTCTGATTTACTATTATTTAATAGATAGATTATTATTTTTAATAGTATATGAATATTGCATATATTTAAATTATCGTATTTTTAGGATTTATTTGATAGATTAATTAATGATAGTTAATCAAATATTTAAATAGCTTATATAAGGTTTACACAATTAATTAGAAATATGGACTTAAACGTAAAATATTAAGAGAGAACGGAAATGAGTTTTTAAGTAATTGTAAAAATAATTTGAATTAAGATGTTGAAGTTAATGAAATTCTACATTTTAGTATTTGATAAATTTGTGGACGAATTATGAAAACATAAATTTGTAACTATCATCAATGTATATAATTTGCGTTATGCAGCTTTTTTTATTTAAATGTTTTTTACCAATTTTTTGACGTATCCGCAGTATGCATATTGAAAATTTCAGAATATTAGTTGACTAATTAATTAATTTAAATATGTGGATTTCAATGTAAAATATTGAAAGAAAATCAAAAAACATCTGTATATAATTATATTAATTTTTGAAGTAGTTCTTTAAATGTAAAATAGTGTAAGAGAATAGTAAATAATTGTAAAATGACAGATATTAAAATTTTAAAAATAAAATATCTAAAATCAAAGTGAATTAAGGAGAATGGAGATAGTTGCTACAATTAATGTGAGAGCTTAAAATTCTTCTGCTTTGCTATTATTTAATAGATTTGGATTAATTAATACGCACTAGACATTTAATTAACTGTTGAATGTTAACTATTGATGTCAGCTTGGTATCCGTACCATATTGTATATGACTATGACATTGATATAGGGACCCTTTTTTATATGAAAAATTAACGCTAGCTTATTTATGGATCATTGCGATCGTTAAGCCTCAGATTTGCAATTGATATCAGTTTTACAGTTCCCTAATAGAAATTGTTTTGATAGCCAAGTATTTTCGTTTAGCATATTTTCAAAAGCTAGTTTTAAATACTTTAAAGTTATTAAGTATTTAATTGGATGATTGAATATGATTAATTTTACTAATTAAGTGGTTTACTTTAATTAAGCATTTGGTGATGATGTTTAAGCTTAAGAATTTACTAATGATATTTCCATTAAGTAATTACTTTATTAATGATGTTTACAAGTAGTTTGTATCTAAATTTAATTAAGAAATTAATTACAATTATTATATTTAATTAAAGTTTGATTATTATCAAAGGATTTATTTAATGATTAACTAATAGAGAATTATTTATTGCAAAATTAAACATTATTTATTTAATTACAGTTGTTTTAAATATTTAACTACTGATTAATGAACATTCAAATAATTATTTAATTAATTAAAGGTTAATTTATTTATTTGAAGATTAACTATTATTTAAAGGTTAAATAAATATTTAATTATTTATTTTAAAAGCTAATAATTTTTTAATTAATTATTTAATAGCTAAATATTCCTTGATTGATAATTGCTAAAGACAATTATTATCTTAATTAGAAGTGGTTGTAGATTTCATTTTTTAAATTGATTATTTTAAGTTTTATTAATCAATGATATTTATAAATTGATTAATTTATTCAAAAATAAAGTTTGAATTTGAACTATCGGTTTTATAAATTGTATTTCAACAATTAGTTTTGTTTGTAGTTAATAAATAAACTAATGATATTCAAGTTAATTCGATTAACTTAAGAATATGCTTAAAATTCCATATTGTATTATAGAAGTGGATTTAAAGCTAACAAATTTGACTTTGACAAAGAATTTACCTAATAAACTGAATTAAGTAAAATTGTCAATAAAACGCAGAAGAAGTTTGAAAACTATAAGGGAGATTGTTTTATAAAACCTGATTTGAAATAAATTGCATATAAAATTTGAAGAGACATAAGTTTGTCATTAACAACTTGAGAAAACGAACTACAATTATTTTGAAAAAGGTAAGAATGTAGCAGAATTGAAGTTTGATAGGTAAATAAAATACACAATTTAAACAACTTTGTTGTTATCTTAGGATAATAATGGTTAGAGATCGAGAGTGGATGTCGGAAATTAAATTATTATTTCCATAAATGATTTGTTACTTAAAGATGTAAAGTCTTAGAAATTAAACGAAATGATTTAGGTTTCTAGTAAGTCATTAAAAGTAATTTTGAAATGAGAAATTCCTTAAATGGTTCTGAATATTTATATGAATGGCTAAAAGTATATAACTATTATGAAAATAAGGAAGGAATTTAATTAACAAGAGGTTTATTAAATGCAACTTAGAGGTTTCCATGAGAAAATTAAATCTATGATTGATTTGATTATTTTTTTAATGGTTAAATAACCGTTTATTAAATTTTAATCAAAGCGTAACTCTGAGAATATCCAAGGGAAACACGTAAGTTATATGGTACAGCTATCATCGATGATGTTATACTACATGTATAAATTTTGTTTCGTTCTCCAAAGACAAATGATAAGGAAACTCGTATTATAAATATGGTTAGAAAGTGAACTCCACTTTTATACATATTGTCTGCTTATTTCCAAGAAAACCAAGGTTGGGTTTATCAAAAACTATCGTCGTTGGTTTTTGAAAAGACTGAAGTCGGATCCATAACCAAGACTTAAACCAGGATTTAGAACCTTGACTTATGGGTGTTAGATTGTATGAATGCAATAGAGCTTAGCCTATGTATGTATTTACTAAAAACCAAGCAAAACTGGAAAAAGATTAAAATAAAAAAAGAGTTACAAGATTACGTGTACACCCATGAAAATAGTTCGATCAGTTAAAAGAATCTATGACACTATCATAGTTGAATATCTTGATAAATGTTTTAGCACAATTTTTCTACATTGAGGAAGTAGCAAAATGAAAATAACTAACAAGATAAGTTGCGGGTTAAAGTGAAATCATATGCAAGGAGCATGCCATTATAATGGAGATAAGAAGCTAAGGATAATTAGATAACTCAACCTGTCAAGTTTCCTAGATAGTAGATACATATGGGCTGAAATTTTGGCCTAAAAATATAATCTTTGTATGTGTGCATGGTAATAATGCATGTACGTATACACAAAAAACACTAAGGTGCTGCGAAGGATTAAAAAAATAGCGACTTCGAATTTCAAAAGAAATAATTAACAAAAATTGTTAAATTTTCAGATGAAAAAAGGACGTATATGTAGCTCTTTTGTGCTTGACCACAGTATTAGATGGTACAACTAGGAAGGACCAAAGGAAAGCACTACAAGATGCAAAATTCTTATAGAGTATTGTGGAACGCTCATTATTTTCCAGTTGTAAACCCATAAACATCATTGTTTGCAACATAGATGCATAGTACTGGGAAACACCAAAGGTTACCTCAGGTGCAACATAATTTGGCGTCCCACAAGTAGTTCGAAGAAGCTTAACTCCCTACATTGCAAACAAAGAGTAACAGATAATGTTAAAGCAAAGTTGAAGCAAAAACGTGATAATATAACATAAAGGATATAAAACATAACTGGAGATGGCAAAGCACTAAGGCCGAAGTCTGATATTTTCAGATTTCCTTCTGAATCAAGAAGGAGGTTTTCAGGCTGAACAAAGAACAAGAGGAATTTAAAAATAATGTAAATGAACAGTAAGTTTTGGCTTATATTAGAGTTTGACTACCTTTAGATCTCGATGATAAACACCTTTGGAATGGCAATAATCGACTCCATCAATTAATTGCTGAAAATATCTCCTTGACTCACTTTCGTTAAGTTTTCCATGGCGAACCTATCAAGAAATGGTGAAATTATGCCCAAGTTGATATTAGTGATATAATCATTATTCAATTTAATTTGATGAGAGAAATATGGAACATCATTGTAATGGACATACTTGAGAGAAATTTTACATCTAGATTATCTGATTAGGTGAGACGTAGGATTGATTGTGTCAATAAAAATAAAATGAAGTGAAAACTATATATAGGTCATTTATACTACACATTTTCTTAAAGCTTTCACCACGACTTGCACATTGCCTTAAAAATTCAGCGAGTGATAGAGCTTGTTTGGATACATTGTTGCCATATCCTACTAAATATGGATCAAATCATAATTCACATTGTGTAATGTATCTTCTTGACCAGTCCAACAGGCTAAAGAAACATATTAAGATAAGGGTTATTTGGTCTAATCTGTGAAAATAGTTATAAGAAAGGGATGGTTTCGATCTCATTGTCTTGTTACCAAAAAATACAGATTTCACTCGTTAGAAAATGTATTTGAAATAGAAACAAGCTGACATTTACAAGCTTACTGTTTTGTGCTAATAGGACAACATATAAAATTAGGCTACTGGGCGTTCAAGAATTTCCAGTATGACAAAACCTTGTGGGGATTAATACATATTATAGTCATATTATTTGACATGCGATATTAATCCTTAAAAATTATATGTAATATATGGTTAAAGATCCAGGTTCAATCATTTCTTTCAGTCTTTTGAGATTTAGACAATTCTGCAAATGAAAATTAATAGGATTCAGATTTCAATGCTTACTGTGTATATCACTAGTTTTTTTAGATAAAAAGTAGATTAGTAAGTATCGTAGATTCGTAATTACTAAAATATAATGTTGTATCTTCCATAAAATTTTAAATACATAGCACTGCTTGTGTATGTATGTATGTGTGTGTGTGTATATGTGTGTGTGTGTGTGTGTCTGTGTGTGTGTGTGTGTGTGTGTTGCGTTAACATGTGCGCCCACAAGGTGAATGCCAAATACTAATATTTATTTTATTGTCCCTATCAAATGCAAAGAAATAATTTCAATATAAGGGTAAGTTTGTAATTAAAAGCTACAAATTTGTCTTCTTTTGTAATAAATTCATGTCATTTTGGGTAGTAAATGAACATTAATAAGTGTCGAATGGACACACACATGTAAAACAGCCCATTCATAATATAGATATTAAATAAATGAATGACAGTAATAAAAATTAAAATTAAATTAGATATATTTTGTTCAAAGATTAACCCAGGGAAACATATGTCTACCCCCAACATAAATTAGAGTATTTCGATATGTTGCGGCTGTGTTTTAAACACTACAACCTTCCTATCGATACTTTGATATTTTAACCACCTGACCACCCTTGGGAACTAGATTGAGTAACAAGATTGGTTAACAAAATAATAACCAAACTCAAGTAGGTAACTTTCTTACTTCAAAATCCACTCATTCATGTTCCATCAGATCAACTTCTGTAAGGAGAAAAAAGATTATTGTTCGTGGAAAATCAAAGGTTTAAAATCAATTCTTTTTCAGATAGATGGTGCCCGAAAAGGAATTCAAGTTGAGAGTAAACGGATCACATGCATGTGAAATGCACCTGCAAGATTTCTGAACTTGTATAAATCAAATAGAAGTGATATCAACTAACAGTGAAATGGACGAACTTCCTCGCTCCTGGTTAATTCTTAAAATTCCCAAACCTCTCCTCGGTTCTTTCTCTCTTTTTTACATTCAAATTTTCATAGTTCATGGTTTTTATAATCATTTACGGATATTTTCTTAATTCTTTCTCATAATTTTATATTCATGTTCTTATAATTTATGATTTTTCAACTATTATGGGTGTTGCTATCTACACACATCTAAACTATCTCTAACGCCACTTAAGTAGTGAAATTAATTGGGACAAATACTACAAAAACCCACTTTGGCTGATTGTGAAGAACTAAGTGATAAAATAGACACATGGTTGGCATAACCAAACAATGCAAATATATAAGAGCAAAGCCCTAATTATGAAACATGGTAATAGATTCCTCCATCAGCAATTAATTGCAAAACATGTTGCAATTAATAATGTAAGTAGACTTGATTTGTAGTTTTAGAATAAATCATTGTATGAATTAACTCTATTACTATTCAAACTATTTGAAGTTCTATAGAGCGGCAACCAGGTTTGCGATGTTATATGGTGTTGAATGTTGGCCTACTAAAAGGAAACACGTCCAAAAGATAAGTGTAGCAGAGATGTGTATGCTTCGATCGAGTTGTAAGCATACCAGACAGGACCAAATTAGAAATGATGTTATTCGAAACAAACTTGGAATTGCACCAGTTGAAGAGAAGTTAGTCCGACACCGCTTAAGATCGTCTAAACATCTTCAACGAAGACCTCTCGCAGTACATGTGTGTTGGAATTATAGACAGCAACGAATGCTCAAAAAAAAGGTAGAGATCGACCAAGGATCACATGAGAATAAGTATAAAAAAAGACTTGAGAAATTGGAGTATATCTGAAGAGCTTGTGTCGAACAGAGTTAGCGATCCATGTACCAATACCTTGAGTTTTTGGTTGGTTTAAAGAGTGATAGGACTAGTATATATGGAGCATAAGGCGTAGTGTTGGTCTTTGATATCTATCACTATCACTATTACTATTATTATTATCATCATCATCATCATCGGCATCATGGTTTCATTGATTTATTATTATTACTATTATTATTAGTTTAATTAATTTAAATTTTAAATTTAATTTTACCTTTATTTACGTTTTAACCTTCAAATCTTTTGTTATTATTATTACCTCTATGTTGACTTTGTCTTTTGGTTTTATGTTCCATCTCTAGTCAACCTCAACTTGCTTGGAATTAATGGCTTAGTAGTTGTTAAATTTAATGTATTCTATATTTATGTTTTTTAAGAAGTATGTAATAGAGATTTAGATTTATTGTTTTTAAATTCAACGGGAAGAGAGTTAAAAAAATTATTACCTTCTAATTTTGTAGAGAAGAGCAAAATGTAGGAGGAAGAAACATAAATTAATTTGGTGGATGTGGGTGGGTGTGTGGAATAATTTGGTGTATGTAAAGAAAAATGGTTGAGATGTGCATACTCGGTGTGTATAGTAGCAATACTCAGCTATTATAGACTCCCCTCAATTCTCTCCGCTATTTTGCATTTAATTCATGCTTATCTCTATGATTTTTGCAAGGTACTATTAAATTCTCTTACACTATTTATTATTTAATATTCAAGTTCATAAATATCAAATTTTCTTCCACTAATTTAATCCATGGTTTCTACAAATCTTAATTATCAAACTACTTGAATATACTGGACGTCATTTATTCACTTAATGAATATTACATCCAATAAATAACAAATTATTAGAAATGAAACTTTCCTTAAATTTAAAAATGTACATATCGCATTACAAAAACAATATACTTTCAACAACAATAAGCTCGATGTGTAACCCATGTATCTTAACAATTGATCATACATTGAATTTTAACATTATTTTTTACAAACTAAGATAATATGCTGTGCTACGCACGAGTTACAACTAAAATAATATGATTTTAGTATGGAATTTCAAAAAAATAACTAGTGGCAAAAAAAAATTTGGATGACCAAGTCAACCTGATCATCATGACTTACTGGTCATGATTACCATATCCGGACCACGCAGATAGTTGAGGCAACTATAGAACATCCAACTATTTCCTATCTACAACTAGGGCTATCAACTGATGTGCAAAAAATCCAAAATCCATACGTATGCGAAAAGTGGAAATATCGAATATCAGGAAGAATGGATGTGCATACGGATGTATCTACATCCGAAAATTCCCAGTTCGATTTTCCAAGATTATACTTTAAATCATGTGTATTGTAGTACAACCAAAGATATTTATTTCTTGTTTTATCTAGTTGGAGCTTTATATTATATGCACTAGATGCATATTTTATCCTCAAACTATTTAATATCTCATATTTATTTATTTTTAACATTTTAATCATCAATGAAATTAAAAAACATTTAGCAATTAGGTTAATTATCCGATATCCATCCGTATCCGCGTATCCAACATCCAAAAATGATTTTGGATGCGGATACGGATACGACACTATCCGCATATAAATGTCATGTTGACAACTCTAACTACAACACCACAAGCAAGTCATCCAAATTACTTCCAAACTACAATCCAAAACCAAATCAGAAATTACTGCCTAACTACAACCCAAGAAACAAGTCATCTATATTTCCAGAATATGACACTTCAACATCAATAAACTAATCAAAAACCTTACAATTTTGTCAAACAATTCACCGCCCGTGATGAAGTCTAAAATTATATATATCTTCGTGCGACTGGCTAACACCTGCAAAGTTAAATATCAAACACAAACATTGATTTAATAAGCAAAATAGTTAATATCGAAACCAGTCACCAAACATGCCTCGTGCAGCCGAACCACAAATGGGTGTCGGACGAGCTTCATTATATATATTTCCCTCTTAATCTGTAAAAAGAACAGCAGCAGCAGCAGCAGCAACCCAGAAGTTCTTGGTTAACATAAAAGAGCGTTTTTTTAACCAAACTAAAACCAAATCTAACCTGATCAACCATCTTGTGCTTAATAATAGTAGTTCGATCGAGCACCTTCACGGCGACGCTTTCCCCAGTTTCGGTGTTTTGTGCAAACCTAACTTTTGCAAAAGTGCCCTCTCCAATCGTCCTGCCAACTTCATATTTGCCTACTCTGCTCACCACCATAGCTCCTAGATTTAATCTGAGCTTTAGAATAACATTCGGAATTGAAAGCGAGAAAAGGCAGTAAAAATGAGAGTCGGCTTTCTGGATAAATGGTAAAAGGGAAGGGTAAATTTTGTCGTATGGATTAGGGACGAACCGCCGGCCGGTCGAATCAACGAACTTAAACTAGGCCAAAGTTTCACCACGGTTGGCTGTTAACGGTAAATTTACCATTATCATGCCATTACCACTGGATCGGTAATCATTTTTGATTGAAATCATATACCAGTTAAAATGGTATGATAACGGTAAATTTATCATTTTTAACGGTAAATTATCGATAATATTTCTTCAATACCAACGGTAACGGTAATTTTACCAGTTAATTCAAAACATAAGTATACTCATCTGATATGCTTTATTACATAGTTGTAGAACCAAATAAAGGAATATATTTAGTTCAACATTCATGCGAAATAATTCTAGATAAACTTATTTTCTTTCTCAATTATGTTTTTTATAAACTAACACTACATATAGTATAATAAAGATGCACTATACACAAAAAATATGTCAAGATATAAACTTTGATGGACAAACGGTAATTTACCACTACCAGTGTAGCGGTTACCAGATTACTGGTATACCAGTCTTCGGTATACCAGTCGATCGGTAACGATAAGCAATTTTTGCTTATCAGTAAAAACGGTACGGTAACAGTATTTGGCAAACGGTAACGGTAACCATTACCGTAACAGCCCTATATACCGCCACTCAAAGTCCAGTATGGCTCAGAATGTTACTGTGTCGGAAAGCTTTCACACAAAAACACATGTTTAATAGATGGAAGAGTTCGTCTATTCGCACCCCAATATTTGCTCTTCCCACCCCGATAAATTAGAAAAAAAAAATCTCCCTCCATTTTTTACTCTTTCCACCCTGTTAATATCCAAGTTACCCCTATCTTTTTCATCAATATGTCCTCTCTTACGTTTCCAAATCTCTAAATTTCAAAAAAAAAAAAAGTGAGCACCGAAAACAAAAACGATGAGAAGTGGTAATCGTTCAAATGTTTAGGAAGAGGTAGCCGTTCAAATGCAACCCTTTTCCTCATTATTTTACATGCACATAAACATAGGGATATAAAAATCATCTTAGTTTCATATAGAACCATCTTATTTATTCCTGAAACTAAGATGAGTTTGATGTACTAAAAACAATTTAAATTTTGGTAATTTGGATGAAATCTGGGTATATATTGCAAATGATTATACTGTAAATAAGTATATTATCAAAATAAGTTTGATTATACTGCATATATTGTAAATAAGTATGTATATAAATTTCTAAAAATTATTAAAGGGCATAGTTGGTACTGAAATTTTAATTTATTAACCGGGGTGTGAAGAGCAATTACTGGGGTGGGAATAGACTTGGAACCTAAAAAAAATAACTTTTTTGTCAAAT
Organism: Allium sativum; assembly: GCA_030737875.1. Classification (NCBI taxonomy): domain Eukaryota; kingdom Viridiplantae; phylum Streptophyta; class Magnoliopsida; order Asparagales; family Amaryllidaceae; genus Allium; species Allium sativum. The sequence goes on along the minus strand of CM060913.1, from coordinate 202,394,195 downwards.
GGAGACATAAAATTAGGAGGGATTACACATCAAATTATCATGATATTCTCTGAATTTCACAAATTCTCACTCAAATACACTATTCTAGCATTTTGACAAACAGTGTCATTATTAAACAGGCGTTCACGCATTGAACACCTTAAATATAGACATGTCAAGATTATATGATCACTAAACAAATACTTAATGCAATACTGACATGTTAGAGCTAAACAATTATTTAATGTATATTCACTTAAACAAATTAAGGCCATACTGATTACATGCTGATACGTTGGAGCTAAACAATTATATAATGCACGTTCATCTAAACAAATTGTGGTAACACTTTATAGGTGAGAATTTAATGCTTAGCATATGGACACTTATCTAATAGACGTTCAGATTTGAACGTTAATTAAATGAGCATTCGATGAATAATCATTTGAATATTACGCTGAATATTCAACGTTTTCACGACTGTTGGGGTGAACATCTCTTTTTGCGTTGAATGTTCAACTGTAATATCTTTTTATTGCAGATGCTTTGATTCATCATCCAATAGCAAAATGATTCCGGCTATTCCCGCCCCTACATTCATTTCACACCCCGTAATAGGCTTCACGCCTTAATGATTCTTTTTCCACCCAGTTTATTCCAAAGGCACCATTATTATTTTTATATCATTTTTCACTTTTCATTTTACATTTCACTGCATTTCTGTCCTCTATTTCACATGTAGAAAACCTGAAAATCCAGCATTTTCATCAGAGATTTTGTTATGAAATCATCACCTTTTCTGTTGAAATTTCGAACTTCTAATTCTCAAATTTTCAATCTGGGGGAAAAAGTAGACAAAAGACACGTTGAAATTAAATAATTAAATAATAGACCATTAATAGATAGAACTAAGCAAAAAAACACAACTTAATCATAGCAAGAAAAACAATTTTAACTGATCTTTAAAAACTGGTTGAAGTAGGTCACATTGATTACGATGCATGTCCGCACGATTGCAATTCACGTGGTGGGGATATTTAAATTTACCCCTTTTTTTTTATAAAACTGTCTATAAGAGTCGGCTTCCAACTAACTTGATAACCCTAAAGGTTGCATGTAGTTGCAACCCCCTTCCCCAATGAGTGTAGGACACATCCTAACTTGTCTTGTTATGAGTATTCTAGTAGACGTTGGGTTTTCCATGTGTAGAAAATTGTAAATTGCGTCATATTAGTGGTGTTGTAGGCATATGATATGTTTCCTTTAATATGTGACAATTAATGAACACTTTTTTTATAAACTTCTATAATATGGTTTGTTTTCATTTTTCCCAACTTTAACTCAAGGTTATCACTGAAATCTCAATTGACCTATTTCGTTTTCTTGATTTGAATATCTACTTGATTCAAAATCAATAATATTGCATGTAGTATAATGAAGTTGAATATTTTTGATATGGTTCGATAACCCAAAAATGTGTCGACCTCGAGGATCGAACTCGAGATTTTTTATCTCGTAATTTGAACTACCAATCAACTCTGTCTACCATGTGATGCATGCAGTTCAAAATTGAAATGATGATGACTACTAGGATTATGTAATAATAATTTGTGTATATTGTCTGATGCTCTAGTGAGGTTGGCAAATGCTTCCAACTCCCCATCAAGATGTAGAAGGTTCAATGCTTCATAGTCATACTTCAAAGACCAGTTATTTGCAAAGGCATATAACAACCCTTAAATGAGTGAAAGCTTATAGTCAAAGGTGCCTCTGCGGGAGTACAACTTAAATAGAGTGTTGGTAGAGGCGGTGAACCTATTAAATTCCCTATTTCTACTCTCTAGAGTAGGATTTATAAAATCCTTTATATTGTCAATTCGTGTACATATTTGTCAGGGTGATATTTCATATGATAATGCAGTAATAACGTTAGTAAATTATATTATATTGTCCTTGTATGATTATGTGATGGTTGTAGTTTTCTATAAAAGTAAATATTACTGATGTAACACCCCGTGAATTCTATAACATTAAGCTTCACGAATTAAAGTATAATGTTAGATATGTTAAAAATGCTAAATTGGAATCATTATGTCTATAATGTTAATTGAGAATCAATATGTTAAAAATGCTAAATTGGAATCATTATGTCTATAATGTTAATTGAGAATCATTATGTTAAAAACGCTAAATTGGAATCATTATGTCTATAATGTTAGTTGAGAATCGTTATGTTAAAATGCTAAATTGGAACCATTATGTTTGTAATGTTAGTTGAGAATCATTATGCTAAAAACTCTAAATTGGAATCATTATGCCTATAATGTTAGTTGAGGATCATTATGTTAAAAATGCTAAGTTGGAACCATTATGTTTATAATGTTAGATGAGAATCATTATGATAAATTGGAATCATTATGTTTATGAGAATTATTATGATAAAAATGCTAAATTGGAATCCACTATGCCTATTAGGATTAATATGCCTTTAATGTTTCATGTTTGTAATAAGATTATTATTACGCCCGCAATGATTATTATTATGCCTATGATGTAAAGTTGAAATCATCATGTTAAATTAAGTTGGAATCATTACTATGCCAAATTATCATCATGCTAGTATTGAAACTATGTGATATGTTATAGCCTGTTTATTATGCAAGTGATGTTGGAATTGTCACATATGCCTATCACATGTTTAGTGGTATTCCCCTTTATCTCTTGAATTGTTTATGCTTGTGAACGAAGTACGTTTATATACGTTGGGGATACGATTGGGTAGAATAGGCAAAACTTGAATTAATTATAAGCACAAACTGTGAAATTTGGCATAAGTAGAACATGAAATATGGCACGAAAACTTGACTTGAACCATGCCATAACTTGACCTTAAAACATGCCTTAGTTGGGCACGAAATTGACATATGAACATGCTATGGAAATATCGTAAAATCTGATAAGAACATGGGCATGACTTTAGAAAACAAGAAAGTGGCCAACTCGAGGTTGGGTTGAGTTTGTAGTGTAAATCTGCCCGGAACCGCCCGGCAAATCCAGTTGCTACAAACAATAGGATCCAATGTGGGTAGTTGGTCACATCGCGCTTGAAACCCGAGGTTGGGTTGAGTTCGTAGCGTAAACCTGCCCGGAACCGCCCGGCAAATCCAGTGGCTATGAACAATAGGATCCAATGTGAGTGGTTCGGTGCATTAACGAATCAATTAATGCCAATTAGGGTTAAGTCATGAACATGAAAAGACAACTTAACCAACTTGAACACGATTTGTAGGGCTAAGTCATGAACTTGAAAACGACAACACTTAGCCAACTTGACATGACACGTAGGCGGGTTAAGTCACGAACTGAAATGACATACTTAACCATCTTGACATGACTAGACTGGAAAAGGGTTAAGTCACGAATTACATGACTTAATCTGTTAGGCGGGTTAGGTCACGAATTACATGACCTAATCTATTAAGCGAAACCCTAGACACGACCCCTTTCAGCAGTAACCCTTTAGATGTATCAAGGTACCCTGGGGCTAGGCCGGGTGGGGCACGATTACTGGGCTGATTGTAAGAGGTGAACGACGGCAGTTGGGTACGCCAGTGTAGGTTCGGTGGACTACGATCGTGCACGTATCCGGGGCAGACACTGGGTATCCGTAGATTTATCTGTGCATCTTGATTTGTGTCAGGGGTTGACACCCTAGGGCTGATACACCCGAAGGTGGACCCAGCACAGGTGACTACATTCGTGATTAGCCGTATGACACGGACACTTGACGAGCTAGAACTTGTAGGGAGCCGATCGACTAGATAATCGCTCCGTAGGACCCCGTACTTGGGTCAGACCCCGTTTCAGGGTCATTTCATGATATTGGGCCGTGGGATTTATTTCGTGATTAACTTGTGATATGGGCTTAGTATACTAGTACAGTCGATGCAACGAATCTCGAACATGTGATGCTTTACTTGATTTGTCTTGACTTATCCTGATCACCTTAGTCTATCTTGTTCACCTTGACACCATTCTTAAGTTTAGTTCCAGTTCATACATGACAGGTTGTTTTAACCGTTTCTACACTGAAAGTCACTAGAACTTACTCAGTCTTTATGACTGACCCTTTTTCCTTTCGCCTCTTTTTCTTCCGTTCCCCCCCGGTTCTCAGGGAGGGAATACCGCAGCTTGACCAGTTTTCACATCCAGCTTGAAGAGAAAGAATGTATTGCTTGGATCTTTTCCGTTTTGGACTATGGCTTTGGACAGCAATTAGGGGACTTTTGCGGTTTATTTATGTTTTCTTCATGCTTCTTTAAATAATTTAATCAAGACAGTTATGATTTTGGGAAGTATTATGGCATGGTTTGTGTAACACGAATTTTGAAGAAATAAAAGTTGTTGTTTTCCGCTGTTCAAAAATATGTGTTATTATATCTGTCTTATATATCTGTGACTTATACTTATAAACCTCCACCAAAATTAGGGCATTCCCTTTGAGAGTGACCCTAACGGAGGTGGGGTGTTTCACTTGGTATCAGAGCATAGGTTTACCAGATAAGATAAAAAGTTTTGAAAATTTATTTTCGAAAGAAAATTTAAAGAAGCATTTTTAAAAAGATAAAATTTTAAAAAGGCAAAGTCCCCTAAAGCCATAGGTGTTATCTCTTATCCTTCGTTTTGAATCTATCCTTCTTGTTTCAGCATGTCCGAAGAACTTAACTTGCCAGATGGTGTACCAATACCTGGTTGGTTTAGACGATTCTTAGAAGCAAGGGCCACCCAGCCAGGTCCTACCGTTCCTCCTCCCCCAGCTGCAGGAAATCATCCAGCTGCAGCAGCACCTCTTCCTCCACCTCCTCCGTGGGGAAACACTTTTGCTAAGATATGTAAAGATTTTAAGGCTATGGGATTAAAGGACTTTCATGGAACTGAGTCCTTCGTGGCAGCTAGGAATTGGCTGAAAGAAACCGAGGACTTATTCGTCATCTTTGAGGTAGAAGATAGGCAGAAAGTACAACTGGCAGTGTGGCTACTAAAGGGCGAGGCTTCCTACTGGTGGGAAGTCACTAATGCAGAAAAACCAGTGGAAACATGGGAGGACTTTAGGGCAAGGTTTGAGGCTAAATTTCTCTCAGAAGCTGAAAGGAGTCTTCAGTTGGAAAAATTCTTATTTCTTAAGCAAGGGAATATGACAGTCAAGGAGTATGTTAATCAATTCGATGAGCTGGCTAGGTTCGGACTGGACCTAGTCAACACCCCGCACAAGAAGGCTCTCCGCTTTGTCAAAGGGTTGAATGAGCCATTACACAGTTTGGCCATGACCCATATACCCATGGGAGCTACGTACGAAAGGTTGGTGCAGATGGCATTGCTGAACGAGGAAGATAAGGGCAAGAAGGAGACAGAGGCAGAAAACTCTCAAGGGAAGAAAGAGGTCAAGCCCAACGATCCCAAGAATAAGAAGGTAGACTCCGAGAAAGGAGGCAAGAACAACAACTCACGTGATAAAAGGAAATGCAATTACTGTGGTACGGAAGGGCACATAGCCAAGGATTGTAGAAAGAGGAAGAGAAAGCAAGGTGAACGTTTTCATTGTGGGAAGACTGGACACATCAGCAAAGACTGCCCTGAGAAGCAGACCGGACCTTCTGGCGGTACATCGTTAACTTATTCTAGATGCTTTGTTTTATCTTATTTCTCTCCTCGATCCTATCTTGAGAACCATAGTTAGAATCTTTTTGGATGTAAACATGTAATTGAAACATATTATGATTGCGAAATGGTTGCAAGTGGTCGCAAGTGGTTGCTCGTGGATGCATGAATACACATTAGGCACTAGATCGGCTCAGACACATTTTCATGTTGCATATGCATGAGTGTTTATTTTGGAAACTTGGTTGTGCTATCATTTGGTTGTTGCATATGATTGAATGTTCGAGCACTTATGTAGAAATTATGAATTATAATAGGAAAAATTTGCATACATATTGGATTCATTTCACTAAACATATTTTGCATTTAGAAGATCAATCAGGCCTGATCATTAGCATTAGCTAAGGAACATATACACACACTTCGCATATGATCATAAAGCATTAGAAGTTTTTTTTAAGGACAATGGATGCTCGTGTTTGATGGATGAGTAGATGGATGTTTGGATGTTAGGATGTACATTCTTCCTGAACTTGAAGATTTCGGGGACGAAATCCTTTTAAGTGGGAGAGAATGTAACACCCCGTGAATTCTATAACATTAAGCTTCACGAATTAAAGTATAATGTTAGATATGTTAAAAATGCTAAATTGGAATCATTATGTCTATAATGTTAATTGAGAATCAATATGTTAAAAATGCTAAATTGGAATCATTATGTCTATAATGTTAATTGAGAATCATTATGTTAAAAACGCTAAATTGGAATCATTATGTCTATAATGTTAGTTGAGAATCGTTATGTTAAAATGCTAAATTGGAACCATTATGTTTATAATGTTAGTTGAGAATCATTATGCTAAAAACTCTAAATTGGAATCATTATGTCTATAATGTTAGTTGAGGATCATTATGTTAAAAATGCTAAGTTGGAACCATTATGTTTATAATGTTAGATGAGAATCATTATGATAAATTGGAATCATTATGTTTATGAGAATTATTATGATAAAAATGCTAAATTGGAATCCACTATGCCTATTAGGATTAATATGCCTTTAATGTTTCATGTTTGTAATAAGATTATTATTATGCCCGCAATGATTATTATTATGCCTATGATGTAAAGTTGAAATCATCATGTTAAATTAAGTTGGAATCATTACTATGCCAAATTATCATCATGCTAGTATTGAAACTATGTGATATGTTATAGCCTGTTTATTATGCAAGTGATGTTGGAATTGTCACATATGCCTATCACATGTTTAGTGTTATTCCCCTTTATCTCTTGAATTGTTTATGCTTGTGAACGAAGTACGTTTATATACGTTGGGGATACGATTGGGTAGAATAGGCAAAACTTGAATTAATTATAAGCACAAACTGTGAAATTTGGCATAAGTAGAACATGAAATATGGCACGAAAACTTGACTTGAACCATGCCATAACTTGACCTTAAAACATGCCTTAGTTGGGCACGAAATTGACATATGAACATGCTATGGAAATATCATAAAATCTGATAAGAACACGGGCATGACTTTAGAAAACAAGAAAGTGGCCAACTCGAGGTTGGGTTGAGTTTGTAGTGTAAATCTGCCCGGAACCGCCCGGCAAATCCAGTTGCTACAAACAATAGGATCCAATGTGGGTAGTTGGTCACATCGCGCTTGAAACCCGAGGTTGGGTTGAGTTCGTAGCGTAAACCTGCCCGGAACCGCCCGACAAATCCAGTGGCTACGAACAATAGGATCCAATGTGAGTGGTTCGGTGCATTAACGAATCAATTAATGCCAATTAGGGTTAAGTCATGAACATGAAAAGACAACTTAACCAACTTGAACACGATTTGTAGGGCTAAGTCATGAACTTGAAAACGACAACACTTAGCCAACTTGACATGACACGTAGGCGGGTTAAGTCGCGAACTGAAATGACATACTTAACCATCTTGACATGACTAGACTGGAAAAGGGTTAAGTCACGAATTACATGACTTAATCTGTTAGGCGGGTTAGGTCACGAATTACATGACCTAATCTATTAAGCGAAACCCTAGACACGACCCCTTTCAGCAGTAACCCTCTAGATGTATCAAGGTACCCTGGGGCTAGGCCGGGTGGGGCACGATTACTGGGCTGATTGTAAGAGGTGAACGACGGCAGTGGGGTACGCCAGTGTAGGTTCGGTGGACTACGATCGTGCACGTATCCGGGGCAGACACTGGGTATCCGTAGATTTATCTGTGCATCTTGAATCGTGTCAGGGGTTGACACCCTAGGGCTGATACACCCGAAGGTGGACCCAGCACAGGTGACTACATTCGTGATTAGCCGTATGACACGGACACTTGACGAGCTAGAACTTGTAGGGAGCCGATCGACTAGATAATCGCTCCGTAGGACCCCGTACTTGGGTCAGACCCCGTTTCAGGGTCATTTCATGATATTGGGCCGTGGGATTTATTTCGTGATTAACTTGTGATATGGGCTTAGTATACTAGTACAGTCGATGCAACGAATCTCGAACATGTGATGCTTTACTTGATTTGTCTTGACTTATCCTGATCACCTTAGTCTATCTTGTTCACCTTGACACCATTCTTAAGTTTAGTTCCAGTTCATACATGACAGGTTGTTTTAACCGTTTCTACACTGAAAGTCACTAGAACTTACTCAGTCTTTATGACTGACCCTTTTTCCTTTCGCCTCTTTTTCTTCCGTTCCCCCCCGGTTCTCAGGGAGGGAATACCGCAGCTTGACCAGTTTTCACATCCAGCTTGAAGAGAAAGAATGTATTGCTTGGATCTTTTCCGTTTTGGACTATGGCTTTGGACAGCAATTAGGGGACTTTTGCGGTTTATTTATGTTTTCTTCATGCTTCTTTAAATAATTTAATCAAGACAGTTATGATTTTGGGAAGTATTATGGCATGGTTTGTGTAACACGAATTTTGAAGAAATAAAAGTTGTTGTTTTCCGCTGTTCAAAAATATGTGTTATTATATCTGTCTTATATGTCTGTGACTTATACTTATAAACCTCCACCAAAATTAGGGCATTCCCTTTGAGAGTGACCCTAACGGAGGTGGGGTGTTTCAACTGATGTTAACCTGGTTTTTAACTCGAAGAAGAGATTCTTGAGAATGTGAAAGCGACAAGATCCCGGATTCAACTCAAACTCCATAAGCAGGCTTTAGACAAGAAGAAAGTGAGGTCTGGAAAGTGTAGGGCAACGTATGGACTGACACCGGTCCTCGCCCCATGGACCAGCACCAGTCCATGATAGTGAATAATATTACATTGCCAACTGTGTCATTGTGATCTGTATTACCTAATTACGCTTTGGACCATGTTTGATAACAATTAAACTCTCATAACTAGCAAAACTAGATGGACTAAACAAAAATCATTCATGTTAATGCAATGGACCCGCATATATAAGCAAATGAAGATTAAATTGAGCCATATTTTGTAGAGAGCATCGGAGAGGCATAAGGAATAATGCAACAAAGTCAAGGTGCCAAAATAATTTAACTCTATGGGTTGGCACCGGTCCATAGAACTTGATCATATTGAGATCATATTTCATGCATGGACTATTGCATATATTTGGGCCTATTGATAATGTGGCTTGACCCAAACCTTCCCCCGAACTCCTATAAATACACCATAATCTCATATAGAAGAGGGATCTGAATTCTGCATGTCGAAACTCTGCCCAATCAACTCCTCCATCGTTACGCACTACATAGACAGCAAGATTTCCTTACCCAAGCGAACTATTATGATCTACTCCGATAATTCATAATACTTGTATTGCTTGTAGTTTGTACTTTGTAGATCATTAAACTGTTTGTACTTAATCATTCTCATTTGGCATGCGGAATCAAGTAATAAAGAGATTCAAAGTGGATGTAAGCCTCCTTAATTGCCGAATCACTATAAACTTTGTGTTCTTCCTTTCTTTGTTTTCTGTTTTCTTTCTTTTTTCATTCATTTTGTTATATTTGTGTTACTTTTCTTGGAGAGGGGTAGTGCTTTCACATTGTTCAGGTGCTAGTGCCAGTTTCGGTGTTAACATTTAGTGCTTCCATCGAGAATTGAACCATGGATAAGAAATATTCCTTCCAATATAGATACTTAAAATTTAGAAGATAGATCCATGATAGGGCTGCAAAAAGAACTAGAAGCTAAGAGAAATAATGGATCCTCCCAAAAAGAAGAATAACAACCATGGAATGGCTTCTGGAAGTGTTGTTGAAGATACTCATGTTCCCCTGTCATTAATCTAAGTGTGGCCCTTACTCCAACAGAACTCATAACTAGAAGGGAATTGGATACAGTGGTAGAGGATATGAATCAGTGTATAGAGACTTCTAGCGGAGCCCTGATGGAGAAGCTGGATATGTTGCTTGCTACTGGGTCCGTAATAGGGGGACTTAGACTTGGAGGAGAAAGTGCACTCTTCTGCCTCGGAACTAAGCATGAGAAATCAAGATCAAGCGCAAAGGGTGCACATTACTAGGATGAATCAGGCTATTGTAAGAGGAAATGAGTCCGCTCTTCCCATGAATCTTAATGTTGAGAATAATCCGGATTACCCCTTGAACACTGCTACGACTTTGATCGAATGTTAGTATCGGATGACGGTCATGAGGATGAAATGGAAGATTCGATGGTCAATGCTAATTTGGGTGGAAGAAATCATCCATATTCAGTCCAGCCCATGAGACAACCTCCTCAAAGGGTAATGAGTGCCACTAGAAGGGAATTTCCAAATGTTGGAAGAGCAAGGCCTCGGTCTACCAACCGAGACCGTTTGCAAAGTCAAGCGCTCTAGCACGCCACTGACATCCGCCTCGTGAAGCACTGCACCAATAAGAAGTATATTTTCGGAATAATCAAAAGCTAATAAAGGAAAGCATGACAAGGAGTGACGATGATGAGGACTGGGGATTCATTCCTAGTCAAACTCCATTCACGTAAAAAAAATTGATGTTAAGTACCCTAAAAAGTTCACTCCCTCTGACCATGCCAGCATATAATGGAATATCTGATCCAAATTTGTTCCTCTAAAATATAAATGGCATATGAATGGTTTAAAGTGCCGATATTTCCCTATTTATCTTGAGGGAGTAGCATCGTTGTCGTTCACAAAGCTCTAACCAAAATCCATTGCTCGATTTGGAGAATTGGTACATTAAGTTTAAGGAATGATTCAGGCTATATACGAAAGGTTAAGGACATTATGTCTCTGTCTGGATTGACTCAAGAGCAGCAATAATTATTGAAATTTTTTCTTGAATCGGTTTAACACCACTCTAATGGAAGTCGGAAAATCTAGAACCTAAAATACGCATGCCATCATCTAAGAAGCTGAGTTCGGAAAGTGGGTAAAGATGAAGGGGCCCAATTCCTTAGAAAAGTCTTATAAGAAAGCTGATGAACTCATTGGGTTGGAGGAGACTATAGCTAGAAGTGTTGCTGGAAGTGTTCAAAATCAAGGCGCTATTGAACCAAAGAAGGATTCAAATTCCCAAAATAACGTAGGGAAGTAAGGGAATTAGAGGAGGGGAAATGAGAACAAAGGAAAAGGTGAGAAATATAACAAGCATGCTAGGTTTTTCTGTCCTGAAGATTTTACTCCTCTGACTGACACCTAAAGAATATCTTCCTAGTGATATTAGATGAAGAACATTTTTCGAAGCCGAAGCCTTAGAAAGTAATGGAAAAGCACAAGCAATCTAGGAGATATTGTCATTTCCATGATGCTCTCAGCCACAATACCAATGAATGTCACTTAAAGAGATATTAGGCATAGTAAGTTGTAATAATATATCAAGAAACGCAAATAGCCGACCCATCACCGACTACATAAGGACAAATGATTTCAATAAATCAGTTGGGTCCAAGCAATCGGTCAAATGGACAAAGCAATGTAAAGCTCATCATTAATACCATATATGGTGGCCCACACCAAGCTCGTAAAAGTTAGGGTGAAATGGAAATATATGTGAACACTTTGAAACATGTTCCATAGGTGAAAAGTTGCTTAGTAGTGGAGGATGGAAGCCTCTCTAAGCATCAAAGAACGTTAATTGATGATATTGCTTTTAGAGCAAGGGGTTTAGAAGAAATAGAAGCCCCAAGGCTTGGTCCTATGGTTGTGATAGTAGGAATTTGATTGATATTTGTGAGAAGAGTACTTGTCGACAATGGGGCATCCATGAATATTTTGTTCCAAAGAACTTTCGATCAAATGAAATTGTCCATGAAAAACGTATATACATGTCAACTGAAGATTCAAATGTTCGCGAGTGAGCCAAAGCAACCTATTGAGATGATTAACTTACCTATCGAGCTCGTATAAGGAGAAAGAAGGGTTGTTTTGATTCAAACGTTGCGATATCTACTTATAACGCTTTCTTGGTATGTCCCACAGTCATGGATTTGAAGATCGTTATATCACCCTAGTGTTTGGTTATAAAGTTTCCCATAAAGAATGACATCGCTATGGTCAAAGGAGATCATAATGCTGCTAGTGAATGTTACATAGCTGAAATGAAAGAGGTAAAGAGAGAGGAAAAGGCAAAAGTGTGGGAGGGAATCCCTCCAATTTTGGGAGCATGTCTTATAGCAATTAAAGAAAAACCTCTGCATTAAGAAACAGAGCCTTGCTCGTAGGGCTATGGATCCTAGGAAACATAATATAAGGGACAATCGGGCAGCACCGACAGGGATCAAAGTGCCAGTTTCCATTGATCTGAATGAACCACCACGAGTGTTGAATATATCTCAACGTAGTTTAAGGATGCAAACGAAGCTGACCGTCTTTATCAAAGCTAATCAGGATGTGTTTGCATGGAGTCATGCCAATATGTGTGAAGTCTCACCGAAGATAGCGAGCTATGCACTGAACACGGACCCTCACCACACTCTGGTTAAGCAAAAGAGGAATGCCCAAGTCCTAGAAAGGTTAGCTTCCCTAAAGGAAGTGGGCGATAGGTTTATGGAAACCAGATTCATTAGAGAATCAACATATCCAGATTGGGTTTTCAATCCAATGCTGGTCAAGAAATCAAATGGAAAGTGGCAAGTCCGAGTAGATTTATCTGATCTTAATAAGATCTTGTTAGAACCTCCATTAGACGGTTTCGATGACAACAACTATACAATAATATATATATATATATATATATATATATATATATATTATTTGTATACAAGATAAAAGATCCTGATTGAAGACTCAAGACGAAGCTACAAAGCATGTATACCAAATTGCCAAAGTCAGATGTATGGCCATAGAGCATTAAATGTCTAAGTTTTTTCATTGGAATTTTTTTAAATACCCAGGCCAGACATCGGACTTCCATGCTTAGACGTTTGAAACTGGGTTCATGAATTTTTTAAAAGAAGCAATAATAGTCAAATTTGAAAGGGTGCCTCTTCATCACTTTATCAATTCTCTTTATCCATGAATAGAAGCATCTTAAGGACTGAAGGGGAATGGAAGAGACTACTCAAAGCAACTCTACAGCAATATATATATATATATATATATATATATATATAATGCTACACTCAAGATCGAGATAGATAACTTCTCTACTTCTCTGCTCTATTCATATATTCTATCTCTATCACATATTCTTCCATATTCTCATATTCAACCAAGTATATAACACTCAAGGAGATTTAGGAAGATCATTGTACTATTAGTCAAAATCTATGTTGTCTAGAACACACTGTTGTCAAAGAAACTCTATTTGAAGCTTATTCCTTTGGGCGAAGCGAGGGCAATTGGTTAGTGAAATATCAAAGAGGAGCTTCGGGACTGTATGTAGGATGGGAGGTATGAACCAATATAAAAACTATGGTTTGATTACTCTTATTTGCTAACTTTATTATAGTAGTCTCCTATATCATTAGATATATACTTGTTATATAAAATGCACATGATCCACTTAGACTTTCAATTGGTATCAGAGCACGATCTTTTCAATTTACAGTAACATGTAGTTGGAATTTAGTTAATATGACAAGTACATTTCAAGAGTGCCAATCCATAGCACATCAGCCACTATTTACCAGCATAAACTACACGTATGCAGAATTTTATGGGAGCTAATGGTCTTGAAATACGGCAAACAACAAAAGTTCAATATATAGCACTGAACACTGACATTAGCATATGGATCGATGCAAAAAAGTTGCCACTTATAATAATGCTAAGACTATGAATGTATTGTTTTGTTCTCTTGATAAAAATGAATTTTCACGTGTTATGTTGTGCACCACTACATACGACATTTGGTGTACCTTACAAGTAACACATGAAGGTACAATAAAGGTCAAACAAACTAAAATATCAATCTTGCAAACTAGTTTTCATCTTAAAAAATGAAACAAAATGAATCCATTGTTGATATGCACTCTAGATTTCAAACTATTCGACATGCTCTTATGGCTTTAGGAGTAAAATCTACCAATTTTAATTTAGTATCTCGAATTTTCAACTCTTTAACAATTGAGTGGGAAAGAAAAGTATTAGTTATCGAAGAAGCTAACGATCTTTCCGAGCTCAAAGTTGAAGAGTTGATAGAAAATTTAATGTCGTATGAAGCTAATTTATAGGCTAAAAAGAAACAAAATCACGAAAAGAAAAATATTACATTCCAAGCAAGCAACGAGGATTCAAATTGGATGAAGAAGAAATTGTGTTTATCACCAAGAACAATAACAAATTCAAGAAATTCAGAAAAACGACAAAGTTTCAAAAAAGCGGAAAATCCAACGCAATTGATCAAACCTCAACTAATTGTTTTGAATATGATCAGTTTGGTCATATGAAGTATTGCCCTAAACTCAACAATGAAAGGGAGAAAATAAACATGAAAAGTTTAAAAAGAAAAGAAAAGCTTTTTAAGTATCGTGGGATGATTCAGATCTTCCTATTCATTGGACAACGATAGTGATGGTGAACAAGCAAATATATGCTTCACGACAAATACATATAGTTATGTCCTAATCTACCTATGATGAAATTTAGAACTTAGCATTGAACTTGATGATAAATTTAGACAAACAAAGAAATTAATTAAGGAACATATTACTAAGATAACGGATTGGAACTTGAAGTAGGATTACTAAAAGATGAAAAATTTATTTTATAACAAGAATTGGAACTTTCTCAATAAAATTGTAAAAAACTTTCCAATGAAAGGAGATACTTTATGATATGATCTAGAAAAAATTAAATTATAAAATGGTAACATTAAAAAATGAAAACATTGATTTAAAAAATAATCTAGAACTTTCAAAATCAGAAATTTTTGAACTAAAGAATAAATTGGAAAAGATTACTAGCAATTTTCCAAATTTATGAAGGGAAAACAGGATTTAGATAACCTAATCAAAATTCCTAATCCTCTGATAATCGAAATGGTTTATGATTCAAGAAAGCACATAAACAAAAGAAATATAGTTTTCTATACACTAAAGTTATAAAAGCAACTAATGTTAAAAACATTCCAAATTCCAAAAAAATAAAAAGTTGGATCTAACAAAAAAATAATTAGATAAAAACACATTGATAATTTCTTGAATAATGTAGTATATAATAAAGATTATATTTTTAAAGGTCCCAAACTCACTTGGGTATGGCTACCTTCCTCTCCTAACATTTAGGGCCCTAACGAGGAAGTGGGTACCAATTGAGTTATAATTTATCTTTTAGATACCCAAAAGAAAACAAAAGGAGAAATGGATACTCAATAGTGGCTTATCCAAACACATGACGGACAATGCTAATATGTTATCAAACATAATATACATTGATGGTGGCATGGTAATAACTTTCGAAGATAACTCAAAAGGATATGTCATTGGCATTGGCGAAGTTATCAACATCGGTATATCTAATTCTCCTATAATTTCTAATGTTTTACTTATAGAATATTTAAAGCCTAATATTTTAAGCATTAGTCAATTATGTGATAAAGGATTTCAAATAAATTTTGAAAAGATAGATGCAACATTTTTTATAGCAATAAAAATCTAAATTTTCAGGATTTTAGAAATAGAAATCTATACATTTTAAATATGAATATTGAATGAAATTCCGACTTATGCTTGATCGTAAAACATGATGACCCATGGTTATAGCATAAACGGTTTTGTCATATAAACTTTAAATATATTAATAAATTAGCAAAATATGAACTAGTTAGAGGATTACCAAAAATTAATTATAAAGTTGAGAATCTGTGTGATGCATGTCAAATGGGAAATTCAAAAACAATTTCTTTTAAATCTAAGAATAAAATTTCAATAAACAACCTTTAGAATTGTTACATTTAGGCTTATTTCATCCTACCTAAATACGATCAATAAATCACAACAAATATGTTTTCGTAATATTTATTGATTTTTCGAGATGTATTTGGACATTTGTTTTTGAAACATAAAATGATACTTTTGGTATGTTCAAAATTTTTGCTAGAAGAATTAAGAACTTAATGGATTTAAAAATTAAAAATATTCGAAGTGATCAGGGAGGTGAATTCAAAAATGAACTTTTTACAAATTTTTGTAATTAAAAGGGAATTAACCATAATTTTTCATTTCCTCGAATACTACTACAAAATGATGTAGTTGAAAAGAAAATCCAAACCTTACAAGAATGTGCACGTATATTATTAAATAGTAGCGGTTTTACTAAACATTTTTTTGGGTGAAGCTATTGCAACGGCTTGTTATGTATTGAATAGGGTAACGCTACATCCAATGACTAAAAACTCTATGGTGGCCTAGAACATAGCAGGATAATCAGGCATAGTACCTACAGCTCCCGACTTACTACCTTCACCTACCTCTCCATTAGCAGGCCCATCCGTAGCAGCGTGTCTCGAAGTTCAACGACTCATTCTTTATCTGAAACAAGAATGATCAATCCACATCAGCGAAAGGCCGCAATGGTGCTCAAGTGCTTACTAACCTACTACACAACATTTTATAATATAATAATCATCCATTAAAAATTACAAGTACGTCTCTCATACGCTTTTACGCTCGCAAACTTTGGGTAAAATTGATTAACCAAAGCTCTGATATCAAATGTGACGACCACCCTTTACCACCTCACTAATCTGACATGTCAAGTCGATATGAGATGACTATAAAGGAGAATAACTTAAAAAGAAACATGTCGTATAGCTCAAAACGCATGGATAACGTATAATAGTAAAATATACAACATGATATACTAGTGAAGCATAACAAAGCAGAAGTTCTCATCTCCATAAAACAACAAAATCTCAAGCACAATGCATCCTAGTAAATGAATATTAGAATACAATATGCCTCACTACATCCCTTAGAGTATTTCAACAAAACAACAAAATAGTAATATGATATAGGAAAATAGTACGCCAGCCTCTTGCTCGTCATCGTATAGCATCAATGCCACTAAACCTGTAACCTGCTACTCACTCTACTCATCAACAACATCAATGAGTAGCCCAAGGTAATAAGAGGACACATAAAACTTTGAGTCAGACAATAGTCTTAGTGAACGTGTAACGACCCGTATTTTTGGCCGTCAAATATTTAATTTAATTTATTATTTTAAATATTATATTTGGAGTATTAATGAATTTTAATATTTAATTCGTTATTAAAAACAATATTTGAACGTTAAATTTATATTTAATATAAATCGAGCTCGAAACGGCGCTGCAGTTCGTAATATTGAATTTTGAACTTTAATTGAATGTACAGGATTCGATATAAATCGGATTTCTGTGAAACGAGAAATGTTGGAACCGTGTTGATGATAATTTTCATATGAAAGAGAAAAATCTAGATTTCGTATTATAAATTGTTATTTATGGCCAAATCAAATTTTAAAATAATCGCTATAGAAATCGTTATTAAAATATCGGCCTTTAAAATAGCCGTTTTGCAAACAAACTCAGATTTTGACGAAATCAGTTTCATTGGGAACGTATCGTTAAATTATTGTACGGTGTTGAATGGCGTGGCAAACCGATGTCGTATGTGACCACGACAGCCATAAACGCCCGTTCAATTTCTATAGCGCGTAATTAATTTAATAAAGGGTTATTTGGGTATAACTTGAACAGACGATCGAATTAGAGTCAGGATAGGTATATAGTTTGTTATATTTGGGGACCGTGAAATTTGGTGCCCAAAATGGCATTGCGGTGCGCGTAAAAATAGCCTACCGGGCAAACAATCTCAGAATGCGACGAAACTGGTGCCGTTGGGTTCGTACTGAAAAATTATTGTAGGATTTCAAAGTTTCAAGTTGATTTGATTTATCTGGTGATCGTGAAAAAATTAAACGTGTGTTTATTTCTGGTTTTATAAAGGAATTTTTTTCATACGACCTCGGATTTCGACGAAACTTGTCCCATTGGATCCGGAATATCTTTTTACACGAAGATTAGCTTTTTTATCGGAAAACAAAAGTCGTTTGTAGTGGTTTTAATCAACTTCTTTACGTGTAAGTTTTGCGAAACATAAAATATTATTAAACCATCCCTTTATATACCCTATCTTAGGCATACCCTAAATCGTTCGTCAAAACTATGTTGTGGTCAACGCTCCCAAATTTATCCGCCTCCACCATTTATAAACGTTCTGAAATCAATCCCACTTCCTCTATTTAAATCAACCGATCCATTCATATCTCATGAACCTTTCTTCTACTTTACCCTTCGCCACCTCGAGTTGTACCTTGTGACCGGTTGTAATCGGCGGTAGTGGTTGCTGGTGGCAGGAAACGGGACTGGAAGCCGGCGTCTTGCGGGGAGGATTTCAGGCGGAAGACCCCATCGAGTTCCCTGATACTCAAGGCGGTGGGAGGCGAGAGGATGCGGCTCGTGTTGGTGACACCTAATTGGCCGCCGGAGGTCAGACTGGCGGTGTTGTTGGTTGTTCTGGGAGGGGGCAGTATACGAAAAAGGAAACAAAGGATCGGCCTTGTTATTTTGGTACTTCACTGATTTAAACGTTGCTCAAGTTATTAATTAAAATATTTTTATTTAATCAGATTTCCTATATAAAAACGTTGATAACAATTTATATACAGGCGAGAGTGGTGAGAGGTTCTGGGAACAAGAAAAAACGCAAGGGAATGATGGTGCAGGGATTACCTTGGTTGGCTATGAATGTAATTGGTTTAAAATAAGAAGTTAATTATAAAATCTAAATTAAGCACTAATAGTAGTTTTGGACAGGAAAGCCTGGAAGTGGGTAAATCGTGAAGAAGGTTGAAGGACTGTTAATTACAAAGAAAAGGGAATCGGCCGCAATTCTGCTAAGAACCCAATGTGATTATCAGAATTAATTATGTTAAGTAGTTAATTAAGAAATTAAAGTAATTAAATTATACTAAGCAGTAGTTATTATAATTAAAATCCTATTTGCTGATGCAGATTAAAATGAGGAACTTGGAAATAAAGTTCGAACGCATGGATCATGGTAAGTGCAGAAGGGGATAGTTTAACAGACTGGCCAAATTTCTTAGTCAAAAGTAATTAACATTTTTGTGTAATCTTTAATTAAGAAATTAGTTAAGTAAAACGCGATTAAAGAATTAATTATTTTATAATTAAATGGTTTAATTTTAAATATTAATAACAAACCCATATGTGATCAAAACTGGACGATTCAGGGGACATTGGACTCGTCTCAACTAGCACTGCATTATGGAACGGATCTGGACGCAACTGGGATCAACCGGGATTGCTAATTAAATTAAACTTTCGTTTAATTTAATTTAAACCAACCGTTCAAACAACGGTATCAACTCAAGGTGAGTTAAACTCACTCAGTTTTCCCATTTATATTTTGTGTGCTCTGCTTGCCAATGGTTGATTGTTTGCTAATTATAGATTTATTTGCTGCTTTAACTGATGAAATTAAACTGCCATTTAATTTCAGTGAATTACCAAATCGTTATTCTAACGATTGGTTCCAATAAAGGTAACTTACCTTGTTGGTCACGTTTATAAAATAAACGTGTTTAATTGGTTGAATTGTTTGAATTGCTTGTGGTTGGATTAAATGGTCGTTATTTATTATTATCAGTTAAATGGTTGAATGATCTGATTTGAGATAACCACTTGTATACAGGGAAGAACAAGTTGGAGGGATCCGACAGGATTCCTCAAAATATATTATTTATTTCATATTATCATATGACCTGTCATGTTTGGGTAATTGATTTGAGTATTGATCACTAATTGGAAATTCAACCTGTGTTTGGTTTTAACCAATGGGGAATATTGGTTGAGTAATCGGTAGTAAATGGCCTAAAAGTAAATTGTTTTATTTATATCGATTTACCATCAGGTGAACTGATAGAATTGAAGTTATAAAATTTATTTTATAACTGGATATAGGTTTTGAAATATATTATTTTGGATAAAAGTTTATTAAAAGGAAATAAATATTTATTTTTATTATAAATTGTAAATTGATTTTATAAAGGCAATTCTGATGTTAATCAGATTTGTAAATGTGAGATTAAGGAAATTAACCTAACGGTTAAAAAGTGAATAATGGTTTGTTGAGAAACATTTAAATAAATTATTAATTATTTTAAAGGGAAAAACGAATTGGAATCGGTTAATAAGATAACCGTGTTTTGAGTGACTAAATCGACTCTTTAACTGGATTGATTACTAAATTAGTATGTTTTGAATAGAAAATAGTTTAAATGAACATTGTTTAAATTATAATAAGATCTTAAAAAGGGATTTACTGTTTATTTTAGTTAATAAAGGAATTAACTACTGGAGTGGTTAATGATTGAAATAAATTATTATTTTAGTTAATAATAATCTAGGAATTTCTTTTAATGGAAATCCATTAGAAAGAAATCGAAGTTGAAATGAGATCCAATCGATTTGATGAAAGAAGTTTATAAACGGGGTTTTAAAACCTAAGTTGTTATAACGAAGCAATAAAAAGAATTCAAGCGAATAAAATAGTTCAATGGTATTTGTATTGGGATTAGAATGAAGTATAGGTTTTGGATTACAACTTATATTTATTTTAAGGTATGAACGTTGTTGATCAAGGTCTGAGAGGTAACTAAAATACCCCAACTTGAACGACTTCGGGATTATCTTAGAATGATATGAGTTGTAATGGTAAATGTGGTTAATAAACTTTATTATTTCATTAGTGAAATGATAACGAAATATTTTTGGTGAAAATATATGTAAAATGATGATTTCAAAGAAAAAGGGGAATAAAGGGGATTGCGTCAAATTATAACGATATCCATCAGGTTAAAAGGAAATGTAGAGTTGAGAATTGAAATAGATTTATTCTATATTAATAAGCATTTCTTATCATTGTCAAGTAATGAACGAAGATGTTTCATAAAATTATGTTATGAGTAATAAGTTGAATTGATTTCCCAATATTATATGATAATGTGATAAATGTTTTGAAAGTGAAGATAGAAAACTAAATACGATATAGGATTATCCTAAGTAATGAATTGGTTTAAAGAAGAATCTCATGTTAAATAAGAAGTGAGAAAAAATTATATTTTCAATATCGTAATATTTAAGAGTTTCAAATCTGCATTCGTTTTAATTAAATGGCCAAGGGGCGTTGAATACTGAACCAGTGAACTCACTGGATTGTCATGATTGAAACACTGTTTATTTTGATAGTTAAATCACCGACTATCAAATCTGTCCAATGCGATTGTTGTCACGGAAAGACTGGGATCGAATTTATATTCGAAAACCATCCCGACCAACAAATACGTGAAGATATCAGAAGGCGGTCGAGATGGAGCATTGAAGACTGTGGATTTTCATAAACGGAAGAATTACTAAAAAATCTCTGGTTTAGCGGCCAGAGACAAACTGTGGTTCTGTCATGGTTGGAATCTACGGGTTGCAAGGACTTCTCGCTACTGATCCATGGGGTGATTCTTACATTGGATGCAGTAGGAGAGTACCTTCGGTTCATCCTGTTCCTGGATGACTTGTATGTACGGATGTCTGACAGAGTATTTCCAAAAGAATTACGTACGTTGATTTCTTCAAACGTGCTATAGTGGTTCGCGGGGAATGGTCATTCTCTTAGCTTAACTGCTAGAGTATTTTTGTGGACGTCAATTAGTGATATCTGACGGATATGACGATGTGACATTCAAAGTGAATGATGACCCGGTGTTCAAAAGTAAATCTAAACCTCAAGCCTCATCAACCGGGAAATGACAAAAATCGGGCAGGCAGCATGGCTATGTGGGTCGCTCCAATTAGGGTGTATAATCACCTATCTAGAGAAAATCCTTTTGTTTCTTAAATCTATTTCGATGCTGTCCCTTTTCGGGAAGACGGTGGGTAGCTCCCAACCGTTGGTGATATACATTCGATACACTCAAGCGAAATGAGTGGTCGGTCATGTGGGGGCCGGGTTGCAAGACGTTCTTGTTGAACCCAGTGTATCCGCCTCTAGAGATACATGATCGGCGGGTGGTCCCATACCTTGTCATAGTAGGAATCCAATCTCTAATAAGCGCCCGCGGTTTTGATTGTATACTATATGTGGAGCGTGAGATTCAAGCGTTCCACTGGATTGATATCTACTTGTATTTAGACATTATTATAATATCAGAAAAGATATTGGTTTCAAAAATGTTTTGGGTTATCGTAAGGTAAAAACCGTCCGTGTTTATGTGTGGATTTGGTCTTACGATTATCCTTTTCTTTCGAAAAGATTTTAAACTTTAAAAGCAAGTTGGATGATTACCCTTAGTATTGTGCGAGTTTATCTCACTCTGGTTCACCAGACCGACCCGGTGTTTTGTAAATGCTCGGGTTAGCCCGGGGTGTACAGGTTCAGGTTTTCGAATGCTGTGAAGAGACGAGCTGGAGGTGTTCAGGCGTATGATATTATATAGCTACTATTCCGCTGTGTGTTGTATATGGGAACAGGTTATTATAACTGTCCCATTGTGTGATGTACTCTGATATTGTAAGTATTTTTAAAGCTCTCAATAAAGATTTATTCCTGTATTATATTTTGTTCCGCTGGGATGTGAGACTCTGTGTTGTGTTGTTTCTTCTTCTTCTATTCTAATATTTCTTTCTTTCTTATCTCACCCTCTAAATTCTTTCTAATAACGTTCCAGTGTTTTCGGTGTTTGGAAGGTCGGCATGAGTTACGGTAAAGGTATTTATGTCGATTTTATCCTTGGGTCGTTACAGAACGATAATATAACTCTCAACGGTTACGCTGGATAATATGACAATAGACTGTTCAGGTCTCACTTGAGCCGTCCCTGCAACCATAGAGTTAGCACATAATATTCTCATTATAATATGCTAACAACACACAAAAAAGACATGAATAAGAACAAGATTCTCAATCTCGCTTCTCTCATTGTCCTATGATGATAGCCTACCCAGAGAAGTATAAGAGAACATACGTGAGCAACCATAGCAAGCAATAACATAGCTATCACCGACTAAAGCCTCGAATGCATCGATATTGAATGACTGGTCGTTTCCATCTGTTAATGGCTAGTGGAAACCCCAGTTCTAGTCAAACTACCGTACGTCCCACGCACATTTGCCTCCTCGAGATATCTAGATCACTCCCCGAGCAATCCAAGGTACTCGATCTCTCAATTTCTGATAGGTGTCTCCATGATACCTTTGTGTTGAGTCTGTTAGAACGTTCGAATACCGACAACTCCTTGGAGCTTTGAATTCAACAACCCATTCTTGATGAATTAATTCTTTAGTTCGAGTCCCCATCGAATCATCCCATTATCTCTTATGCTCGAGTCCCACCTGAGTAAGTCCATCATCTCACGAGCTCGAGTGCTACTCGAGTTGATCCATCATCTCAATGTATTATCCCACGATCAGCTTCTCAAAAATTCAACTTCAACTACTCCCGCCTTGAGTTCACGTCGAAGAATCATCACCTTGTTGATTCGCACTTCCACTCCCATAGGAGTTTTCTACAATCTAACACCGCCAACAAGCTCCATAATGCCAATGCTTAATACCCCAGAAGTCTCAACCTCCCACTCCCTTTATTAATGGATTGGCACTAGTCAATCGCTTATGGACCGGTACGGGTCCATCCACTTAGCCAAAATGGTTAAGTGTTTGGATCCCCAAATTCCATACTTCAAGTACTTCACTAATCCAGTCTTGAATCCTAAATCCTTCCTGATAATTTTCTCTGTTGGTCCATCAATGAGAATTCGAGTGATCTTACTTTGACCCATCCAATCCCAACCAAACTTGCACTATAGTCTTCTTAGGATCCCATCTTGCTATAGCCAAAATTTCATGTTTATATGAGTCAACGACATGAACCTCCAAAAGGTCCATCCCCATGGACTGGACCTACAAGAGATCCATCCCTCATAGACCGGTACTAGTCCATGGCCTTAGATTATTTTTGAGTGAAATTTTTTGGGCAGCCTCCAGGCGTCCTCCTGACGTCACCATGGACCGGACATATAGGAGGTCCCTCCCCAATGGACTGGTACTGGTCCATTTACTTAGTACATTTTGTGATGAAATTTTCTTGGCAACATCCCGACACCCTCCAGAGCTCTTTTGTCAAGTTTCGTCAAAATTCAATCATCTAAACTTCTAATTTGTTTGATTATTAATTCTAAGCCAACGACACATAATTCTAAATGACCAAATCAATAAAAATCCCACAATTCAACAAATTAGATAGCAATTCACCTAATTTCAATCATGATCAATCATACAAACATGAAATATAGCATAAAAATCATGCATCTAACATAATTAGGATCTAAATAGACATTAAACATGATTAATTTAACGATTTACAAGTTTATATGATCAAATCAAATTATTTTAGGTTTTCTAATGCTGTTATTAGCAGAGGCGGTCACATTTTAGGTGATATTAACATGAGTGATGCGAAATAACCCTAATTTAAGCCATATTATCCATAACATCCGTGTGAGAGATATTTATCACTTGCCAAAACTTAGATCCGATGAATTACTGATGAAATCTAATCTCGAAAGCTAAAAGGAAGCGAAGAAAACCCTTGATTTAATGCAAAATAGCGAGGTTCGGTCTTCTTGGATGTAGATCTTGCCTTAGAATGTGATTTGGGATGAATATATTGTAACGGCCCGGGAAAAATCGACGCTCGAATTTTCAACAATAATACATAATCCCGTATTACTTGTCAAATATCCAAGTATTGAACCCCAGACTGTTAATAGAAAGAAGTTAGAGGATGAGAAGTAGAAAGAAAGAAGTATCAGAATAGAAGAAAGAAGAAGAACACATCAGAATCTCACAGCGGAACGAATAAATATAATATAAAAAATCTCTTTATAAAAGAAACCGTATATACACATACCATTTATCAGAGTACAACATATATCAATCACAGCGGAATAAACTTTGTATAACTAACGGTGAAGCCTCCTGCTTCCAGCTCCTGGAACTCCAAGCGAAACATAACCTGTAAATATACTCGGTCTAACCCGAGCACATTTGATTTAAAACAAAATTCACCGGGTCAGTCTGGAATACTTTCAGTGATAAATTCACAGAACAAACAACTTGTTTAACTTTGGAAAATCCTTTTTGAAATAAAAGGATAATAGTAAGACCAGCCCACACATAAACACAGACGGTTTTTACCTTACTATAACCCAAAACATTTTTGAAATCAATATCTTTTCTGATATTATAATAATGTCTATCAAACCACAAATGAATAATAATCTAGTAGAACGCTTGCATCTCACGCTCTACATATATAGTATACAATCAAAATCGCAAGCGCTTATTGGAGATTGGATTCTGACTATGACACGGTATGGGACCACCTACCGATTGTGTATCTCTAGAGGCGAATACACTGGGTTCAACAAGAACGTCTTGCAACCCGGCCCACACATGACCGACCACTCATTTCGCTTGAGTGTATCGAATGTATATCACCAACGGTTGGGCTCGAACCACCGTTTCCCGAAAAGGGACAACATCGATATAGATTAAAGAAGCAAAAGGAATTTCTCTAGATAGGTGATTATACACCCTAATGGGAGCGACCCACATAGCCATGCTGCCTGCCCGATTTTTGTCATTTACCGGTTGATGAGGCTTGAGGCTACGCTATCTTTTAACACATCTCCATTCACTTTGAATGCCACATCGTCATATCCGTCAAATCACTAATTGACGTCTACAACAATACATTACGTGTTAGCTAGAGAAGTTTCCTTCTCCGCTTCCACTCTTGGTACGGTTGGAGAAATCAATGTACGTGACCTTTCTGGAAATACTCTGTCAGACATTCATCCATACAAGTCATCCAGGAACAGGATGAACCGAAGGCACTCTCCTACTGCATCCTTATGTAGGAGTCACCCCAAGGATCAGTAGCGAGAAGTCTTTGCAATCCGAATATTTCAATCACGATAGAATCACAAGTCATCATAACTCTGGTAGCTAGCCAGAGAAATTTAACGATTAGTTCTTCCGCTCATGAAGATCCACGGTCTTCAATACTCCTTCTCGACCATCTTCTAATATCTTTAACGTTATGTATTTGCTGGTCGGAATGGTTTTCGAATATACATTCGATTCCAGTCTTTCCGTACCAACAATCGATAAAAAGCCATATTTTGATAGTCGGTTGTTTAACTATCAAATCAGAACAGTGTATCTAAGTGAACTGGCAGCTCAGGTCCTTTATATGAAATATTTCATTAAACCTTTTCATCGATTTCTTATAATCGATTCCATAAATTTTATCTTATCAAAACTCTTTGGTTTCGTTACTTTGGAAACCATTACCCAGCACTCTTTTTGTCAATCTCGCTTTTATTTCCTTTGTTTCTAATACTACCATATTTCGTTATCAACATCCTTTAATTTCCTTTATAGTGGAAATGCCATTTAATTTACTCAACACCCTTTTCGATTTCCCTTTATATCGGAAAATATCGCTATAGCTTTACAAGCATACTTTCCTTTTCCATTACCATTTGGCCAAATCATTATACTTCTACTTTACTCAAACGACATATGATTAATTACCAAAATCTCTCTCTTATTTCGATTAAACTGTTTCACTTAATTCAGCCCTGCGGTGAACACTTATTTTGAAAATCGTCAGTTTGGTTAAAACCCTTTTTCATACTTGTTTATATGATTTGAATTGAACTTCAAATCCTTTACCATACTAATTCATTTCTAGCTTTATCTCGTTTCAGAAAAGAATTTCAAATTTGAAAAGTACTCGCTTTAGTTATAATTGATTACAAGTTGTTATCTTTCCAATTAGCCGAAACTAACATAGTTGATTCCTTTTAAAAAGGTTATTAAATAACAATTTACTTAAATAAATAAATACACATTTGATAATCACTTGTAACCTTAGTTAATCAATGATTAACTAACTTATACAACATTCGTTAAGTTAACGAATATTTGAAAACCATTGGTTGGATTAATTTAAATCAAATTTAAACAAATCATCAATTTCAAATTGAACAGTTGATCTTGGCCAACCGTACATATCAGTTAACCGTTTAACTGACTTTCATTATCATTCGCTCCTTAAATTAATTAAATAATTTAATTAATTTAAAACATCAGTTAATTGTTTATAAAAACAATTATTTGCTTTCTACTAACTCGTAGGTTAGTTTCTTACTGCAGTTCACACACCTCATTAATTACATTAAATTCTTGTTTAAAAATTTTGATTTAAAAACATGATTATAAACGTATAAATATTTCTATGAACTTATTTTCATTTCTTAAAATAAAATAAACTCAAAACACTAATTATAAAATAGATTTTATAACTTGAAAACAACGTCAATTCGCCTGACGGCAAAACGACATCTTGAAACAATAGATTTTAGGCCCCTCACTGCCAACCACATACTCAATACAGTCGATTGATTAAAAATCACATCAACGATCACATCCATTCAACCATTATCATTCAAACAGGTTTTGATGTCAATTTGGGGTTTAATCAATTCATGTGTAAACAGTATAAAAATAAACAACACACATGATATTTTGAGGAATCCGGTCGGATCCCTCCAACCTGTTCTTCCTTGCATCACAGATGATTATAACACGTTATGATAACATATAAAAAATAAATTAACGACGATAAAATAACTAACAGCAACCATTAAATCAACCATAAGCAACCAGTGCAGCCAATCAACCAACATATATATTATTAATGATATTTTAATTATGTGGATTTATCACATCATAGCAGTCCAGAAAAGTGTGAGAATTAACTCACCAGTTATTACGGTTGACGTATTTGTTTCATACAATTTTAAACGAACGTTTAAAATAACATGAAATTCCAACGGTCTCTGTTTGCAACCCAACCAGTCTGTAACCCAACTAGTCTGTACGCGTAGTGCTCGTCGCCACGATCCCAACGAGTCTTGTTTCGTGAAAATCTGTTATCGTATGTAAAAGATATGGTTATTACAAGTTTTGTATTGATTTAATTAATTAAATAAATTAACTTGATTATCTTACCTTTATTAAAATAATATTCCACGTCAGCCCCTTACTGTGTTTCAACGCGTTTTCTTGGATTGAACCTGCTGAAACCCGATTTCACGATCCCCAAATCCTCTTCTTCCCAATCTACGATTACTTCACCAACTAACCCCCATCTTTCACTCACCGCCGACGCTTCTACTAACTGACCGCCACTTCGACCTGGCCACGATGACCGCGCCACCGAACCCCGCACCCGATACTGACGCCGTGACCCAGAGCCCCCTCCACCGCCGGGAAAATCGCCCCAAACCCCAGGTGTTTAACTCCAAATTTCAACGTCCCCCGACCATGGCAGAGGGCCGCGCCACCTCCAATGGATGCACCTCCCCTCAGGCTTCCAAACGCATTCAGCATCTACCTCCTGCTAGCACCCACAGCCGCCAGAAACCAACAAAGCCGTTCGCCAGCTTTTTTTTGAAAACACCCAAAATCCAACCTTCGATCATCTAAGAATTGCGACCACCACTGCCAACATTAGCACCTCCGACCAAAGGGAGAAATCACCCTCTCCTCGTCCTCTACAAGTTTGGCTTTGGTCCCTACATCAATCGTCACTCCAAATTGCTCAAAAACCCCTAAAACGAAACTGATTTTCCATGGGAATCCGCGATTTCCGGCCACCACGTCACTCCGTTCGCCCCCAACTTTTTACAGCGCGTAGATATCGAGCCGGTCTACCACTTTGCTTCAGGTTACCATAGCAAATTCCTTTAGATCGAGAGAAATAAATTGTTTTGTAAATGAGGACTTTTCTGCAAATATGTTTGTTTTTGTTTGGAGAAGATGGCTTTAGGCTGAAATTTAGGTGTATATATAATTAGAAATAATATATCTTAAGTTGACGTGACGTGTGATGACGACTAACGATATTTATTTCGTGTATGTCGCAATTTCAAACATCGTTTATTCGCTCCTGCGCTCACATACAAACCTCGTTCGCGATGCGAATGGACGGCATAGTATAATTTGACGATACGGTCCTAATGAAACTTGTTTCGTCGATTTCCAAGTTCGTTTGCTCAAATGGTCCTCGTTCACGTCCAAATGGTCATTTTATTTGTATTTTATTTTGCCACGCTCACAGAATAACTCAGATTGACGCACAACTTGAAACCTAGCAATAATTTACTGTTGTGGTCCCAATAAAATTTGTTTCGTCGAAAACTGAGGTCGTTTGAATAAAGTCCCTTTTATAACTGCCCAATTCAAATAAAATAAACCAATTTAAAAAATACCTCAATATAATATTAATAAAATACTGAAATTGGACATACACGACAAGAATTTCGTATACTGCCATAATAAAATAACTCGAGTTGAAATCCAAGCTAAATCGATATTATAAAAATTTAAAAACCATTTATTTAATATAAATAAATGTTATAATTTATAACGAAATTCCACAGCGACCTTTTCAAAATTTGATTTGGACATAGAACAAAATCTACAACATGAAAACTCGATTTTTCTCTTTTATTAGAAAAATATTATCCAACAGATTCGAACGTTTCTTGTTTCGAGAAAATCCGACTTATATTGAATCATGTACGGCCATTTAAAGTTCAAAATGCCAAATTACGAACTGCCGCACCGCTGCAGCTCGTTTTATAATTAAATTATAAATTTAAACGTTCAAACATCATTTAATAAACGAAATCGTTAATATAATTCAATATAAACCAATATCGAACCACTTTAAACTGCCCGTTCACATTATACTGCAAACACAACATTTTCCGACCGTTTGGAAATTAAAATATTATTTTATTATTTATTTAAATAACATATTCAACATAAAAATCGTAAATTCAAATATTTAAAGCCAAACCAATATTTTAAATAATAAAATAAATTAAATAATTAGCCAGAAAATACGGGTCGTTACATATATGAAGAATTAGTGATTAGGTTTGAATCCGGAGAATCACGGACACCAACCTAATTTTTGGAATGAGAAGAGAAAACCATAATTCTCTCCCCAAACCCCCTTATTTATAATTGCAGGTCATTAGTCTAACAGGCTAGCTAATCAGACCATTAGCAATTAATTAGTCTATCTAGTAGAAAATGAAACTTAAAACAACAAGTTTCCAAAACCTCTAAATCAAATCTTTAATGTGACCACTCTACGGATTCACCAACCACCATTCTGATCCAATGAGATCGATTTTAGCTACTGATTTGGCCTCTACCAAAGTTATAGCTAAAAAAAATAAACTTAAGAGAAAAATGGTCACAATTAAGTTTGGTAAAAATCATGGAAATGTCCCACACCCCTATTAACAACATATTAAAATCGGAGAATGATCCGACCAATAGGGAATTAAATATATTTATTTTATGATCCTCATGTACATAAAATACGGGTTGTTACACACGTGTCCATATGTATGCAAAAGCTTATATGCTCTCCAACCATCATTCATATGCAACAACCATATGATAACATCTATTTATTACAATCATTGAAATAAAATAAAATGCATACACATCCATAGGCTTATGTAAGCTCCCTATTAGCCGAGCACTAATAATGCCTAGTGTGTGTGTATATGCTTCCATTATATCCATTTGCATATGTTATACATAGCATGCCTTAATAACATGCTTACAACCAATCCAAACATTCATATGCTTAATCTTAAGATTTACCCTTCCCAATGATATTTAGAACAAGAACCTAACTAAAGGAAGAAGCTAAAGACAGGATATCAAAATGGAAACATCTGTCAAAAGATCATGAGTAAGTGTAAAGACCCGTAACTTCCCCGTAAAGGAAAGTGACGGATAGTTCGAGAACAAGCCACAACAGAACTCATATAAAGCACATTTCATTGTTAATTAAAACAATGCATCAGATTACAAGAATATACAGAGTATAAATGAATATTACACAGAAATATCAGAGATTTAAATTACATTTAAATACAACGCAGCGGAAAATAATACAATACACAACTAGAAGAGATATACGGATACAAAGCTTTCCGGATATCATTCCAGCTGTAAACCAGGATCCTGTGAATATAAATCTGCAAAACCAAAACTACTAGCTGCCCGTGTCAAAATAAGGGCACCCAGAGTTTAGGTTAAAACAATAAACTCCAGGTCAGTCATGGGACTGGTGTGAGAACTAAAACAGTTAATCTTTATTTTAAAGTTAGGTAAATCAAGGGACCACGCCGTATAACACGGAACGGGTTTCCTCCCAAGAATACCAGTGCATGAAACAAACAGGGCAATGCTAAATAAAGAAAAATGAAGCTGTTATAAGACCCAGGTCCTATCACACAATGCAACGCAAGCCGGGGGATAGGGTTTTCCCTTATAACAGCCAAAGAATGCTTGATACGTTTCAAACAAATCATTTGATACTATTATAAGTGCATAGTGTATAAACCAATTTCAAATCATAAGTATCAATCATAGGCGGCATGGGTACCATATATCATGTCGCCATACTAGTTCTACAATTAAAACCGCAAATGTCACGTATTTGGAAATTGGATTTCCATCTATGAACTGAGGCAAAAGATAGTCCTCAACCGATTCGAGACTGTCTAGCCCGAGCCTCAGGCAAGTACTCTGTCAAGCCTTTGGATCGTCAGGGCCGGTCCACCGATGTGGATTAAACTTAAACCCTGAACATGCGTTCCCCCGCCCTATGGGGCGTAAATGAGCCAACGAATGACTCCATCGGACCCGGATCGTCCGATCAAACCGAGGCGCCTCGCAACAGCAACAACCACATAAGTCAAACTCGTCAGGGCGTGTAAAACCACTGACGCCACTTCTAACTAGAAAGAAACGCATGCCCTCCCTGAGGTCCGTCTCCCGTTTTTGGTTCATACCGGGTGTGAAACTCGCGAGGTAAACGTTACACAAAGCTACGCCACAAAGGCCGTGCTTTGATCATCACCACAAGACTTTGCTTTTCAACAGAAGCCTCGATCAATTGCCACTTAGGCATGCCACACAGGCAATTCACTCCATGCGTTTGATATCCATCAATATATAACCCCTGAGCTCGTACGTCTCAGAGAAGGGCGTTAAGCAAGAGAATAAATTCTCCACCGCCAAACAGATATATATTTAATAGAGATCAATCACACGGACTAAAATCCAATGTCAGACACACAGTCCATTTACAAGTCCGTTCTGGGTCTGAACGAAACCGGAGGCGCCTAGTACCCCGCATATCCATCGATCTCCAAGTACGTCTGGACGATCACTAACTGTTTCCATCTTCTTGGGTGTACAGCCCAATCAAGATCATCAGTAATTACCCAAACGACGTGAAGACTTCCGGTCTTCGACCATCGTCTTCATCTTCGACTTATCGTCGTATCAGTTATTCAGAATGGGATAAACCCGGTCTTTCCGAATAACTCGCGTATATTTTAAATAAGTGTTACACAAACACAACCTACGCCTCATTCCAATTCATTAGTCACTAACCGTAAATTAATCAAGAGAATAATTTCCCAAATATTAACCCCGAAGGCCGAAACCAACATCAGATCAATATCCAGAAAACCATTCTGCTTAGCTAACCGACAGTTAGTTTCTAAATTTCACATTCATAGGGAAAGGTTCCCATTAATTTTATCCAAGATAAACTTCTTGAATTTATTCTTTAATCTATTTTTGAATATCACTTCAAAACTAGTCGGGATTAGCGAACCTTATCGAAGTAATCATTTGTTTTAATTTCCCAATCCCAACCTATTCATCCCATGAAGTAAAACTGGTAATACTTCATATCTAACACCACAGTGTTATCGGTAAATTCAATTACCATTTCACGTTCAAATCTAATTAAATATTTAACTATCGCCTGGAGCAAAACTGGTGATACTCCATTTTCGATCATTTCAATCTAATTAAAGATTCATTAAAACTCCACTTAGTTTTAATCTTCGACTGGGTTAAAGAATCAGTGTCATTTAAAACACGGTTCACGATAAACCCAAAATCACATTCATTAATTATCGGGTTAAAGAACGAGTGTTATTTAAAACACTGTTCACGATAAACCCAAAAATCAATATCGATTCAATACCAATTAAATATTATTAAATTGGTACACTTCATTAAATCTAAATAAAAAGATTTAATCTTTTCTCAACTGGGTTCAAGAACAGTGTTAGTGAAGACACCATTCACGACAAACCCAAATCACATTTGACATTCAATATAAGGCTCTGAATAGAAAATATATCGGCTTATATTCAATATCAAATTCTACGATTAACAAATGTCGTATTGGATATAACGATATAAATATCTACATCTTTCAAATTTCCATAACAACATCTGTATAATCCCGAATTCCAACATCGAAATATTCCGAAGACAATTTCGATTCAAATCCACTCCAATGCAATCATTGGAAATTTTGGTTATTTTTAAAACCCTTTTCGAATTCAATTTATTTATTTAAAAATAAATAGAATTACAATTCTAGTTCAAAACTAGTTCATTTCGATAAAAATCTATTTTTATCTTTTCAAATATGGAGTTTTTCATCCCAATTCTTTCTAAATCATTTCTTATGATTTTACATAAATTATTACTATTTTTAATAATTTTATTAAGGCCCGTACAGCCGATTTCCATCAACGGCCATCGAACTGCACTTACAACGACCTTTTTCAAATTTGATTTGGACATAATTCCAAATCCAACCGTTAGATTTCAAATTTCTAATGTTCATTAGAAAGCTCTTTTCGATACGAACCCAACGGTTCCGGTTTTAGGAGAATCCGACGGTCGGATCTCCCGTAATGTCCGTTTGAAATAAATGGTCGAAATTCGCGAACTGCCGCGGCGCGGCGCGTTCTATTCAGGCCATTATATTATATATATAATATATATAATATATATATTTCGTCGATTTCTATTTAAAACGAATTATATAAATAGTTTTAAAATTCGTTTCAAAAGCAATTCAACTTCCATTTCAATTCAAATCAAAATTGAATTCTTCTTTATAAATTCTTTTTAAAATTCATTTTTATTCAATTCAAATTTCAATTCAATTTGAATTCATTTCAATTCGCTTTCAATTCAATTTGAATTCGTTTTCAATTCAATTCATTTCGAAATCGTTTTCAATTCAATTCATTTCGAAATCGTTTTCAATTCAATTCATTTCGAAATCGTTTTCAATTCAATTCATTTCGAAATCGTTTTCAATTCAATTCATTTCGAAATCGTTTTCAATTCAATTCATTTCGAAATCGTTTTCAATTCAATTCATTTCGAAATCGTTTTCAATTCAATTCATTTCGAAATCGTTTTCAATTCAATTCATTTCGAAATCGTTTTCAATTCAATTCATTTCGAAATCGTTTTCAATTCAATTCATTTCGAAATCGTTTTCAATTCAATTCATTTCGAAATCGTTTTCAATTCAATTCATTTCGAAATCGTTTTCAATTCAATTCATTTCGAAATCGTTTTCAATTCAATTCATTTCGAAATCGTTTTCAATTCAATTCATTTCGAAATCGTTTTCAATTCAATTCATTTCGAAATCGTTTTCAATTCAATTCATTTCGAAATCGTTTTCAATTCAATTCATTTCGAAATCGTTTTCAATTCAATTCATTTCGAAATCGTTTTCAATTCAATTCATTTCGAAATCGTTTTCAATTCAATTCATTTCGAAATCGTTTTTCAATCTTCATTTTAAAATGAATAAAATCGATATAAATATCGTTCACGTCCAAAATGGCGTCAATCTAATCAACACGGCTTCATAAATTTCTATTTTCAAATATTCTATTTCAAATATTTCTTTTTCAAAATATTTCGTTCAACACATGTCCAATCTCAATGGATGAGTACTGTCAACACATGAACCTTTATTTTATAATATTCCTTATTTTTCAAATTGGAATGAGGCCCAATCAATTACCATATAAAGTTAATTATATGGATTTTCATACAACACATGTATATAATAGCAACGATAGATAATCAACCATCAACCAAAGTGCACTAAACTGCCTAAGCATCAAATATAGATATTCGACGCTTATAACAGCCTGTCAATCAATCGATCGACATATTTAATCAATCAGGATGAGTGAACTTCAAATTTCATCCCAACACCCGTGTGGGGTTTCAAACAATCAAACACAGATTTTTATTTGTGCAGTTGGGCGATGTGTAAAATTTATCGACCCAATCAATGTCATTCAAATAGGTGTACATAAACAAACCGTCCGGTTTGTAAATGAATATTTATTTATTCACATTCACTATATTCATATTCACGTTAAAAATTATATTTTTAACGGTAAAACATTTTATTTTAACATATGAATTTCTATTCAGTTCATTCTTTAAATAAAATGATATTTTTATTTTTCTAACACATTTTAGAAAATTTCGGCGGCATAACGGCACGATACTAGAAACGGGACGAGGCCTAGCCTTATCCCCGGTCTAGTGAAGGCCCACGCCATTCACACATCAATCAAATCAATTTCATTTCACCAAACAATTTCCATTCAATCAAATATTCTAACTAACTACTCAACCAAACAATTTAACAAACAAGCCATCCATGGTCTGTGGATGACGGGTGTCGGGTGCTACTAAACACCGTCTGCATCCTAGTATATATATAACTAGCAAAAGAAAATTTGAGTGAGAAGTTCTCACCGATAGCTATCCTAACTCCACGGCACTTCTAATGCAGGAAATCTTCACTTTTCTCCTCTCTAATTAGTTTCTTCGCCCATAGCCACTACATATATAAAAATCATATTTTTACATCGATGTTCGATATATATAAAAATCATATTTTTACTTTGCTATTCAATATATAAAAATCGAATTTTTAGTTCGCTATTCAATATATAAAAATCGAATTTTTAGTTCGCTATTCAATATATAAAAATCGAATTTTTTTAATATAAAGATTATATTTTTAATATTCCTATGATGTAAAAATTATATTTTTATTGCTTTAAAAAATATAAAAATCATACCTTACTTCCTCTACTCAATAAAAATTCCGGCTTTTCTATTTAAAAATATGATCTTTTCTTTTCTACAAATCTGATCTTTTTAAAGTTTAAATCTTTTCCTTTTAACTTAAAATTAAAATCAGTTTAAAGTTCAAATCTTTTTTTTTTTTTACTTAAAATTAAAATCAGTTTCTAAACCCTTTTAAAAAAACAGTTTTAAATGCTTTTAAAATTAGAATTTCAGAATTGAAAAATAAAAATAAAGTAAAGTAAAAAAAAACTTACTGCATCGAAGAAAGGGGGGGTCTTCACTGCGTCGGAGGGGTGTGCTCGCGGGTCCGTTCAGGTTGCTCTCCGGTGAGGTGCTCGGTTGCGTCGGCGACTGGGGAGGAGAGGGGCTTCGGGTTTGCATTCGTGAGATGGAGCGAGGAGGAGATAGAGGGGAAGAGGAGGGGAGCGGTGGAGGGAGGGAGGCCGGATGCCGATCGTGAGCGGCGCCATCGCGCGGCGTGGCGGGGCGGTGATAATCGCGATGTGCGATTTAGGTAATTAGGTTTTTTTTTTTTGAATGAACGAATGATAGAAGGGGGGGGGGGGGGCAGAACGAGATTAAAGGGGGAGATAGGTTTTTTTTTATATTATTTAATTATTTTATTTTCTAAAAAGTTGACTTTTACACACGTCCTCTAAACGAGGTCCACCGCCTGTCGTCCATAGCGTTTTACCCCCATTCCGAACACAATGGGATATGTATCGCAAGTTGATTCGGCTGTTACAATCAGTTTTCGTTAAATTTACATTTAAATCACTATATTGAATTTTAAACGTACATTTCAAATTACCGGGGTCACATACTAACTCTATAAATTGCAGAAAAATATTTTCTAGCTTCGTATTGACGATACGGTCCTAACAAAACTAGTTTCGTCGAATTCTGAGACCGTTGGAAAAATGGCCAATTTCCAGTCGATTAAAATCAACTGAAACTGGTCAAACGCGTTTTCATTCGCCACGCTCACATATTGATTCGAAAAATTATGAAATTTGAAACCTAGCAATAATTCGACATCACGGACCCAACAAAAGTGGTTTCGTCGAAATCCGAGGTCGTTTGCAAAATGTCCATTTTTAAGGGCCTGAATTCCATAGCGACTATTCAGAATTTTCAACTGGACATATCTTTTGATCCCCACTATGAAATTTTGATTTTTCGGATTCGTTGGAAAGATATTATCAATTAGATCCTATCATTTTTGGTTTCACTAAAATCCGGATTGTTTTGCACTCGGTACATTCAATTGAAGTTTGAAATCGAATTATCGAACTACCGCGCCATTTTCCATTCTATTTATAATTATATATAAATATTTATATTCTAACGACGACGCGTATAATATATGCGTTCGAATTCTGTTCAAAATAAATTTCTCGTCGATATTATTTAAAATAATTCATTTTAAATAATCAAAATTCGCTAAAATTGCCAAAATAAAAATTTTAAACTGACCCAGATTTTCCGGGTTATTACAATCTCCCCCACTTAAAACTTTTCGTCCCCGAAAAGGAACAAAGTCGAAAGTGGTTTGATTAATCAACTTTACGTTCGATCTGGCTTCCATTCTTAAACTTTTCAGTTTCTGAGAATTTTCAAAATTTCAAAAATTTGGCTAACACCCTAATTTTCGAAAAATTTCGCCATAACCTCCCCTGCACCGGGAGCATCGGGGAATTTCAAATAGCTTCCCCGGTCCTTCAGATCTCAAAAAGAAAAAGAAAAAGCCAAGCGGCTAGCCAATAGGCTCATAAAATCATCATCACCCAAACAAAACAGTAAATTATGTAGTAAACATGTACCTATTTGTCAGGCAAACAAATTTTATTCTCTGGCTCTAGCCTCCTTGCTATAACCTGTTCAATGATATATATGTATATGCAAACAAATGCGACCAATTTTCAATATAATTCAATATTTGATATAATTAGGCCAAATGGTTAAAAATTATCAACCAAATAAACAAACAACACAAACATCAATCAATTAGTGAATTAGAGTCTCAAATTCATAATTTGATATATATACAAAAAATCATGTTTTGATGCCAAATCACAACAATGTATTCTAGCTATATTAGTTTTGGTTCTCACACCAGTCTAATGGAAATATATAGATATCACACCTTCGAAACACGAAAATAATTACTAATGATGACGCGTCAATCATCAGAATCAGGTCCGTGCGACTAGAGTGTGATTCTATATCTATCCAATATATTAAAATTTTGAATATACGTTTGCAAGGCGTATATGCAAATTCTTTATATACTGAATTGTCCAAAAATCAATATAAACAAATAATCAAATACGAATAGTTGATTTAAATTTTCAAAACAAAATTGTTTTTATTTGAAAAATATACTCTTCACACTCGTTCTAGGATACTACTGATCCTATCTCTAACGAGTCATTCTAATTGGATATTACTAATCCAATATCTGATGAATTCTTTCGTATGGTTCTAATGTGTCTTTTTCTCGAGCTCTGTAAACCAAAGCTCTGATACCACGTGTAAAGACCCGTAACTTCCCCGTAAAGGAAAGTGACGGATAGTTCGAGAACAAGCCACAACAGAACTCATATAAAGCACATTTCATTGTTAATTAAAACAATGCATCAGATTACAAGAATATACAGAGTATAAATGAATATTACACAGAAATATCAGAGATTTAAATTACATTTAAATACAACGCATCGGAAAATAATACAATACACAACTAGAAGAGATATACGGATACAAAGCTTTCCGGATATCATTCCAGCTGTAAACCAGGATCCTGTGAATATAAATCTGCAAAACCAAAACTACTAGCTGCCCGTGTCAAAATAAGGGCACCCAGAGTTTAGGTTAAAACAATAAACTCCAGGTCAGTCATGGGACTGGTGTGAGAACTAAAACAGTTAATCTTTATTTTAAAGTTAGGTAAATCAAGGGACCACGCCGTATAACACGGAACGGGTTTCCTCCCAAGAATACCAGTGCATGAAACAAACAGGGCAATGCTAAATAAAGAAAAATGAAGCTGTTATAAGACCCAGGTCCTATCACACAATGCAACGCAAGCCGGGGGATAGGGTTTTCCCTTATAACAGCCAAAGAATGCTTGATACGTTTCAAACAAATCATTTGATACTATTATAAGTGCATAGTGTATAAACCAATTTCAAATCATAAGTATCAATCATAGGCGGCATGGGTACCATATATCATGTCGCCATACTAGTTCTACAATTAAAACCGCAAATGTCACGTATTTGGAAATTGGATTTCCATCTATGAACCGAGGCAAAAGATAGTCCTCAACCGATTCGAGACTGTCTAGCCCGAGCCTCAGGCAAGTACTCTGTCAAGCCTTTGGATCGTCAGGGCCGGTCCACCGATGTGGATTAAACTTAAACCCTGAACATGCGTTCCCCCGCCCTATGGGGCGTAAATGAGCCAACGAATGACTCCATCGGACCCGGATCGTCCGATCAAACCGAGGCGCCTCGCAACAGCAACAACCACATAAGTCAAACTCGTCAGGGCGTGTAAAACCACTGACGCCACTTCTAACTAGAAAGAAACGCATGCCCTCCCTGAGGTCCGTCTCCCGTTTTTGGTTCATACCGGGTGTGAAACTCGCGAGGTAAACGTTACACAAAGCTACGCCACAAAGGCCGTGCTTTGATCATCACCACAAGACTTTGCTTTTCAACAGAAGCCTCGATCAATTGCCACTTAGGCATGCCACACAGGCAATTCACTCCATGCGTTTGATATCCATCAATATATAACCCCTGAGCTCGTACGTCTCAGAGAAGGGCGTTAAGCAAGAGAATAAATTCTCCACCGCCAAACAGATATATATTTAATAGAGATCAATCACACGGACTAAAATCCAATGTCAGACACACAGTCCATTTACAAGTCCGTTCTGGGTCTGAACGAAACCGGAGGCGCCTAGTACCCCGCATATCCATCGATCTCCAAGTACGTCTGGACGATCACTAACTGTTTCCATCTTCTTGGGTGTACAGCCCAATCAAGATCATCAGTAATTACCCAAACGACGTGAAGACTTCCGGTCTTCGACCATCGTCTTCATCTTCGACTTATCGTCGTATCAGTTATTCAGAATGGGATAAACCCGGTCTTTCCGAATAACTCGCGTATATTTTAAATAAGTGTTACACAAACACAACCTACGCCTCATTCCAATTCATTAGTCACTAACCGTAAATTAATCAAGAGAATAATTTCCCAAATATTAACCCCGAAGGCCGAAACCAACATCAGATCAATATCCAGAAAACCATTCTGCTTAGCTAACCGACAATTAGTTTCTAAATTTCACATTCATAGGGAAAGGTTCCCATTAATTTTATCCAAGATAAACTTCTTGAATTTATTCTTTAATCTATTTTTGAATATCACTTCAAAACTAGTCGGGATTAGCGAACCTTATCGAAGTAATCATTTGTTTTAATTTCCCAATCCCAACCTATTCGTCCCATGAAGTAAAACTAGTAATACTTCATATCTAACACCACAGTGTTATCGGTAAATTCAATTACCATTTCACGTTCAAATCTAATTAAAGATTTAACTATCGCCTGGAGCAAAACTGGTGATACTCCATTTTCGATCATTTCAATCTAATTAAAGATTCATTAAAACTCCACTTAGTTTTAATCTTCGACTGGGTTAAAGAATCAGTGTCATTTAAAACACGGTTCACGATAAACCCAAAATCACATTCATTAATTATCGGGTTAAAGAACGAGTGTTATTTAAAACACTGTTCACGATAAACCCAAAAATCAATATCGATTCAATACCAATTAAATATTATTAAATTGGTACACTTCATTAAATCTAAATAAAAAGATTTAATCTTTTCTCAACTG
Organism: Allium sativum; assembly: GCA_030737875.1. Classification (NCBI taxonomy): domain Eukaryota; kingdom Viridiplantae; phylum Streptophyta; class Magnoliopsida; order Asparagales; family Amaryllidaceae; genus Allium; species Allium sativum. The sequence continues at coordinate 202,352,993 of CM060913.1, read as the reverse complement.
GGTTCAAGAACAGTGTTAGTGAAGACACCATTCACGACAAACCCAAATCACATTTGATATTCAATATAAGGCTCTGAATAGAAAATATATCGGCTTATATTCAATATCAAATTCTACGATTAACAAATGTCGTATTGGATATAACGATATAAATATCTACATCTTTCAAATTTCCATAACAACATCTGTATAATCCCGAATTCCAACATCGAAATATTCCGAAGACAATTTCGATTCAAATCCACTCCAATGCAATCATTGGAAATTTTGGTTATTTTTAAAACCCTTTTTGAATTCAATTTATTTATTTAAAAATAAATAGAATTACAATTCTAGTTCAAAACTAGTTCATTTCGATAAAAATCTATTTTTATCTTTTCAAATATGGAGTTTTTCATCCCAATTCTTTCTAAATCATTTCTTATGATTTTACATAAATTATTACTATTTTTAATAATTTTATTAAGGCCCGTACAGCCGATTTCCATCAACGGCCATCGAACTGCACTTACAGCGACCTTTTTCAAATTTGATTTGGACATAATTCCAAATCCAACCGTTAGATTTCAAATTTCTAATGTTCATTAGAAAGCTCTTTTCGATACGAACCCAACGGTTCCGGTTTTAGGAGAATCCGACGGTCGGATCTCCCGTAATGTCCGTTTGAAATAAATGGTCGAAATTCGCGAACTGCCGCGGCGCGGCGCGTTCTATTCAGGCCATTATATTATATATATAATATATATTTCGTCGATTTCTATTTAAAACGAATTATATAAATAGTTTTAAAATTCGTTTCAAAAGCAATTTCAACTTCCATTTCAATTCAAATCAAAATTGAATTCTTCTTTATAAATTCTTTTTAAAATTCATTTCTATTCAATTCAAATTTCAATTCAATTTGAATTCATTTCAATTCGGTTTCAATTCAATTTGAATTCGTTTTCAATTCAATTCATTTCGAAATCGTTTTCAATTCAATTCATTTCGAAATCGTTTTCAATTCAATTCATTTCGAAATCGTTTTCAATTCAATTCATTTCGAAATCGTTTTCAATTCAATTCATTTCGAAATCGTTTTCAATTCAATTCATTTCGAAATCGTTTTCAATTCAATTCATTTCGAAATCGTTTTCAATTCAATTCATTTCGAAATCGTTTTCAATTCAATTCATTTCGAAATCGTTTTCAATTCAATTCATTTCGAAATCGTTTTCAATTCAATTCATTTCGAAATCGTTTTCAATTCAATTCATTTCGAAATCGTTTTCAATTCAATTCATTTCGAAATCGTTTTCAATTCAATTCATTTCGAAATCGTTTTCAATTCAATTCATTTCGAAATCGTTTTCAATTCAATTCATTTCGAAATCGTTTTTCAATCTTCATTTTAAAATGAATAAAATCGATATAAATATCGTTCACGTCCAAAATGGCGTCAATCTAATCAACACGGCTTCATAAATTTCTATTTTCAAATATTCTATTTCAAATATTTCTTTTTCAAAATATTTCGTTCAACACATGACCAATCTCAATGGATGAGTACTGTCAACACATGAACCTTTATTTTATAATATTCCTTATTTTTCAAATTGGAATGAGGCCCAATCAATTACCATATAAAGTTAATTATATGGATTTTCATACAACACATGTATATAATAGCAACGATAGATAATCAACCATCAACCAAAGTGCACTAAACTGCCTAAGCATCAAATATAGATATTCGACGCTTATAACAGCCTGTCAATCAATCGATCGACATATTTAATCAATCAGGATGAGTGAACTTCAAATTTCATCCCAACACCCGTGTGGGGTTTCAAACAATCAAACACAGATTTTTATTTGTGCAGTTGGGCGATGTGTAAAATTTATCGACCCAATCAATGTCATTCAAATAGGTGTACATAAACAAACCGTCCGGTTTGTAAATGAATATTTATTTATTCACATTCACTATATTCATATTCACGTTAAAAATTATATTTTTAACGGTAAAACATTTTATTTTAACATATGAATTTCTATTCAGTTCATTCTTTAAATAAAATGATATTTTTATTTTTCTAACACATTTTAGAAAATTTCGGCGGCATAACGGCACGATACTAGAAACGGGACGAGGCCTAGCCTTATCCCCGGTCTAGTGAAGGCCCACGCCATTCACACATCAATCAAATCAATTTCATTTCACCAAACAATTTCCATTCAATCAAATATTCTAACTAACTACTCAACCAAACAATTTAACAAACAAGCCATCCATGGTCTGTGGATGACGGGTGTCGGGTGCTACTAAACACCGTCTGCATCCTAGTATATATATAACTAGCAAAAGAAAATTTGAGTGAGAAGTTCTCACCGATAGCTATCCTAACTCCACGGCACTTCTAATGCAGGAAATCTTCACTGTTCTCCTCTCTAATTAGTTTCTTCGCCCATAGCCACTACATATATAAAAATCATATTTTTACATCGATGTTCGATATATATAAAAATTATATTTTTACTTTGCTATTCAATATATAAAAATCGAATTTTTAGTTCGCTATTCAATATATAAAAATCGAATTTTTAGTTCGCTATTCAATATATAAAAATCGAATTTTTTTAATATAAAGATTATATTTTTAATATTCCTATGATGTAAAAATTATATTTTTATTGCTTTAAAAAATATAAAAATCATACCTTACTTCCTCTACTCAATAAAAATTCCGGCTTTTCTATTTAAAAATATGATCTTTTCTTTTCTACAAATCTGATCTTTTTAAAGTTTAAATCTTTTCCTTTTAACTTAAAATTAAAATCAGTTTAAAGTTCAAATCCTTTTTTTTTAACTTAAAATTAAAATCAGTTTCTAAACCCTTTTAAAAAAACAGTTTTAAATGCTTTTAAAATTAGAATTTCAGAATTGAAAAATAAAAATAAAGTAAAGTAAAGTAAAAAAAAAAACTTACTGCATCGAAGAAAGGGGGGGGGGTCTTCACTGCGTCGGAGGGGTGTGCTCGCGGGTCCGTTCAGGTTGCTCTCCGGTGAGGTGCTCGGTTGCGTCGGCGACTGGGGAGGAGAGGGGCTTCGGGTTTGCATTCGTGAGATGGAGCGAGGAGGAGATAGAGGGGAAGAGGAGGGGAGCGGTGGAGGGAGGGAGGCCGGATGCCGATCGTGAGCGGCGCCATCGCGCGGCGTGGCGGTGATAATCGCGATGTGCGATTTAGGTAATTAGTTTTTTTTTTTTGAATGAACGAATGATAGAAGGGGGGGGGGCCAGAACGAGATTAAAGGGGGAGATAGGTTTTTTTATTTTATTTAATTATTTTATTTTCTAAAAAGTTGACTTTTACACACGTCCTCTAAACGAGGTCCACCGCCTGTCGTCCATAGCGTTTTACCCCCATTCCGAACACAATGGGATATGTATCGCAAGCTGATTCGGCTGTTACAATCAGTTTTCGTTAAATTTACATTTAAATCACTATATTGAATTTTAAACGTACATTTCAAATTACCGGGGTCACATACTAACTCTATAAATTGCAGAAAAATATTTTCTAGCTTCGTATTGACGATACGGTCCTAACAAAACTAGTTTCGTCGAATTCTGAGACCGTTGGAAAAATGGCCAATTTCCAGTCGATTAAAATCAACTGAAACTGGTCAAACGCGTTTTCATTCGCCACGCTCACATATTGATTCGAAAAATTATGAAATTTGAAACCTAGCAATAATTCGACATCACGGACCCAACAAAAGTGGTTTCGTCGAAATCCGAGGTCGTTTGCAAAATGTCCATTTTTAAGGGCCTGAATTCCATAGCGACTATTCAGAATTTTCAACTGGACATATCTTTTGATCCCCGCTATGAAATTTTGATTTTTCGGATTCGTTGGAAAGATATTATCAATTAGATCCTATCATTTTTGGTTTCACTAAAATCCGGATTGTTTTGCACTCGGTACATTCAATTGAAGTTTGAAATCGAATTATCGAACTACCGCGCCATTTTCCATTCTATTTATAATTATATATAAATATTTATATTCTAACGACGACGCGTATAATATATGCGTTCGAATTCTGTTCAAAATAAATTTCTCGTCGATATTATTTAAAATAATTCATTTTAAATAATCAAAATTCGCTAAAATTGCCAAAATAAAAATTTTAAACTGGCCCAGATTTTCCGGGTTATTACAGTAAGGAACTTGAATTCCTTGAAAATAACCAAGTCGTTATGACTAGAAATCCTCCCAATGAAGTAAAAGATTCAAATACTGAATTAACCAATGCCTCATAACAATTAACGCATACTTTTCCTCTAAATTCCCAATCTAAACGATTTCTCACATAAAAGTCGAGTTATTAGAATCACATTTGCTAGATACCTTATCTGTCTTACCCATCTTGAATTCCAAGTTTTCCATTTGCTTCCTTTTAGGACCAGTTTAACATTGCAAATCCGTTCAAGATTTAAAATACCATAGCCTACTCTACCGTACAAGCAGGGTCACTTTTATCATATCCACAATCTGATTTCTAACCTTTACTGTTGTTTCTCTTATTAGTTCAACATATATTGTCCAAGCTCATAAGGACTTATTCCTTTTTCCAATTTCTCTCTCTCTCTCTCTCTCTCTCTATATATATATATATATATATATTCAAAACTCATATTACCATTACTATATTTGTTCAAAACTTCATTTGAAAAATCTTAGTGAAATAATTTTCTATTTATAAGGTCAAAAAATTATTTTTGAAAAATTATATATAGTTACTTTTATGAAATTCCAAAAATACGAACTTCATACCAAAACATATATGTCCTTTAAAATTTCTATTTCTGAAATCATACATGTATATATGGGGTTTAGACTCAAAGTGGTTCGACAAAACATTTTATTTCAAATTCTATTCTTGGAACAAAAATATTTGTCGTGTCATTAATCCATTTAAAATCCTTATATTCCTCTCATATTTATCCACTAGACACACATTTATTTATATCAATTTGGCGATCATATAAAGATTTATTTTACCAATCAGAATCTTTTAATTAGGTTTCGACCTTCTCATAAATCATTTTTTTAAATGGAATTTCTAGGATCCAATTTCATGCCCAAATGACATAACCTCAATGAAAACCAAACTCTAATCATAGAGCATAAATATCGGCGAATTCCTATCAAAATGTTAATATACATTTTCGGGTTAAATCCTTTAAGATCCTTACCATATTACAAGGTATTTCTGTAGAAGCTACATGAACTCTCATATCCTAAAGCCAAGAACTTAATGTCAGCTACATTCATACTTTTACAAGGAGATCCTAAAAAAATCATTATATGCTCGAATTCAATAATACTTCCTTGTCATAAGTTCCAATTCTTTATAGTTAACAAAAACATCAACAATCCATGGTTAATGATTTTTTTTCCTATAACAGATAATGACTCCCATGACAACAACTGAAAATTTAATAATAGTCAATCCAAGGTAACTACTCTTGTGGATCCTCCTACTAATTCTACTAGTAGAATTGATACTAAAATATTAACCCAAAATCTTTGAAAGAAAGTTCGTTAACTTGTTTCCACAAAAGATAAAACTCTCTCGGTGAGGTAGGTCAACAAAATCTTTATCTTGGAAATACTTTCAAAAACTTTCAATACTAGCCCACTAATTCAAGAAAATTTCTTACCTTCTAAAAGCGATACTCAGAAAACTTGGTCTTTGGCCTATGCACTTACGAGGTACTAAATACCCAATTTATCCCTTTCCCTTTTTTGTTTAAACTAACATGTCATCAACAAAAGACCCCTACCAATTACTTACAGAACCTCACCGATTATCCTTCAACATAAGTCAATAACTAGGCCTAGGCACAAGCCAGCCCAAAAGGTATGGTAATTGTTCTAAAAACCCATCTGATGTTCTATAAACAACTTCGTTTATACTATTCCCACTACTCAAAACTTGATGGAAACAACAAGCAATGAAATCAAGTTATGGAGAAAAATATGGCTCCCTAAAATTAATCAAAAATACCATTTACATGAGTCGAAGTGAAACGTTTCTTCTAAAATAGTTCATTTATGATTACCATTAAGCCAAAGGAACTATCCATCGTAGTAGCAACGACGAGTGATGTTTCTCACCCATTTTTTTTTTACTCTTACCAATACTTTTCCAAAAGTTCCTTCATTTGTTTCCCTAAAACCTTTCTGCTACGGTTGAAGTCCTATGACCTTCAAAACACATTACCACACTCAATCTACGAAAAGATAGGTCTAATGAGTAAAATAATCCATTCCAATATATTCTTCACACATTAATACTAGGGTGCATCTACTATGTGCACCCAAAGAAACTACCATCCCTTGACATCCGAGATGGCTCATCATATAGCTAACCTGTCTAAACTCCAAACCAATCCACACACAGTAATGTCAAGCATACCACCAGACCTAGAAAAGATTCTAGTCATAAGCATGAGACTCAGTCCTCTCTTATTCCCATATAACCATGTGCTTTACCGATAATGCTACAAGTTTAGATTTGTCATCCAAAACCAACATCTCTTCTAGGAGGTAACCCTCTAAGATCTTCCAAAACATGAAAAATATAGCTCAACGGGAATCGAATCAATATCTCCTAGATATGCACAAAAGAAAAGTATAGGAAACTCAACATGATTGACCCCTCAAGTCGCAAGAAATATCAATACCTAGTCCACTATATATCCTAGCGCGACAATTTCCATCTTGTAGTAAAAATAGCCCCATACTTGGCTATTAATTCATCCTCCAAATTTTGCTGTTTCAAAAGCCATAGAATATAAGGATCTTAGTCAAACTCTACTATCGGTAACAAAATCCGAGATAACCAACTATTGGCTAAACTATCTAGACCAAAAACCAACCCATACTTGAAAATGCCCCAAATATCTCCTATATATAGATATATAGTTTCAAACCCCAACTCACCATAAATAACAATGTGATCTCCCTACGGGGTTAAGAAACTACTACCGAGCCTAAAAAAGTGTAAACAGTCAACTAGTGCTACAAGACCACACTCGGGGATTTACTATATCTATAAAGGACAGCTTCTTTAGGCCTACATAGATGCCCTATATGTCCTGTCTAATATAAATGTGGTTATGGCCCTACATAGCCACCCCTAACTCACGAATCAAAAGTAAGCGAACAAAATACTCCAAAACAAGATGTTTAGGAGAACTAGAAAGAACGAGAGATAGATAACATCTCTTTCACCAACGTTTTTCTGAATTTCATTCCTCAATCCTTTTGACCAATATCTTCCTTATAACCCTTTTGGACTAGTGCCACATCAACATTTTCCTTATGACATTGAAGGATATCTTACCAAATCTTCACAGAAATACCTCCAAGTTTATCTCGCTATCCTTGTCCTCTAAGGTTGTCTTATCATGCTTAGCGCTACTTTATATTTGTCACGTAGCAAGTTTCTCTTTTTTCTCAAATACCGGATTAAACAGGTTTATACATAAGTCAAAACTTCAACCTATATAAATTTCAGGTTTCTACACACACAGGGAAGCCTACATAAGTTTCTTTATAAATAACTCAACGAAGAAAGGAGAAAATAAGACAAGGAAAGGATAAGGACTTGAGGGGATTTATATAAAACTTTTATTTTCAAAATACCTTTTTGTTTTAAAAATCTAATTTTCTTTCGAAAAATACTTATATTTTAAAACTACATTTAGGAATCCTATAACCTTAGGCTCTTATATCAAATGACAAATCCCATAACCCCTTAATACTCCCAATTAAGGTCATACTAATGAATGTGGAGCACTATAGGTGCAAAGAAACAAACCATAGAGACTAAGAATCACAAGACGTAAAAGGAAAAACCGTGGAAACTTTTATTTCTTTAATAAACTCGTCATTAGATTTGGAGGCTTATTTATAAGTGGAGCAAAGGACCCTCAGCCATTAGATTTAGCCTTTAAATCTAAACCAACCATGTTCTTGGGTCAATCCGGAATAGCCACGTCAGCCAATCAGAAGTTGATGCATCTGATTAAGAAAAGATCAAAAAATCATGTCTGCTTTATCGAATTTCGTGCATGGCAAGTATACGTGGAAGACACGTACTGGGTCGACAAAGATCCCAACTTGGTCATCATATGGGTCGACCAACCTACTTATGGCCTGAGTCGACATAGGATTTTTTGTGCTTATTTAAATTTTGATTTTAAATTCTTAACTTCTAACCAACATAACTCCTTCGTATTTAGTCCGTTTTATGCAAACCAAATATGTATCTAAACCAGAAAATCTTATCCAATTACACAATCTTCATTGCCAAATTCCAATAATTTTTCAACCTTATTATTAAATTTTTTATTTGTTAACTAATTACCATATCTTAAAAACTTGGGTTGTTACAATACATCCAAGAAATTTAACTTCCTTTTTCCATAAGTGACATTTCGAAAACTTAGCCCTAAGTTTATTTTCCCTCAAAAAATTTAGGGCCTTCCTTAAGTGATACTCATGCACCTTAAAGTCCTTAGGAAGTACGAGAATGTCATCCACGAATACCATAACTATCTTATTGAGAATGTCCATAAATTTCCTACTTATTAGATCCATAAAGAAAGAGGGGGCATTCGTTAAATCGAAGGGCATTACTTCCCACTAAAATAATCCATCAGGTATCCTAAATGTCGTTTTTGGTTTACTTTCGTCAGAAATTCTTAATTTCTGAAATCATGCCGCTAGATCAAGCTAACAAAAGACTTGGGCACCTCTGAAATGGTCGAATATTCATATATCATAGGCGCGGGAACTATTTTTTTGATTTAGCTTGTTGAGTCCCTATAATCCACGCAAAATCCTAATAATCCATCTGCTGTGGTGCCAAATACTATGGGTGCTCCCCACTTTAAAGTACTCCACTGGATGAATCCCTTTTTCAATAACTTAGAAAACTATTTGTCCAATTCTATCCTCTTCTTTAGATCCATGTGTCTCAACGGCAACATTACTGGCCTCGTATTCTTCTCGAGGTCTATCCTAAACGAGATTTCTCTTTGGAGCGAAAGTCCCATAACTTGTTCAAAGACATAAGGAAACTCACAAACAACGGGAAATAAAGATGGACCTTCTGAATCAGACATTAATGAATGCAATAAGGCCGAATCCCTTTTTCCAGTCCTACAAGGGATCTCTAAACTACGACTTCTCAAGAAAATGACTTTTCAATCATAATTAAGGATGGCCCCATAATATGATAGCCAATCCATCGCTAATTTGAGACCATACCCCTCAAAATCTAATACATATTAATTATATAAGAAATCGACACTATTAATATCTAATACTAGGTCTTTACAAATTAGAAGAAGTTTCTTTTCTCCTTTGATAGGGTTAGGCACCTCTATCGGACTGCTAACAATGGTCATAGGAAAAATTAAGAAATCAACAATGCTTCTAGAGATAAAGGAATGGGTTGCTCCAGAATCAAATAAGGTATGTACAAAAGTTCCTATAATAGAGATTATACTTTCCAAAGCTAGTTGTCCTTAGTCCCTTGGGGATTTAATTTTGGTGTTATCTCTAAAGCATAATTCTTCCCATTTTGTCCTCCCCTCTACTTGGGGAAATTCCTCGCTAAGTGTCCTTCCCAACGACAATTGAAGTCGTTTCCTTTAAACTCAAGCTTCCCAAGGTTCACCCTATAATCCTTGGCCTCACGGTCCTTCCAGTGGCATCTCGTACATACTTTAGCCTCTCCCTTAAACTTCACATTCTTCTTTTTATTTAGCTAGAAATTCATCTTCTTGTTCTTTCCATGTCCAAAAGTACTTTCACCTTTCTCGCCCTTATTCTCCTTCTTGTCCTCAGTAGTCCATAGGATAGCAGTCTCTACTAATGCCTCATAAGTATCTCCAAATGTTACTTGAGCTAGAAACATCTCTCTTAATGGGGAATTAAGTCCTTTTACGAATATTAATGTCTTATTCATCGATATATCTACCAACCCACTTCTAAACTTGGACAACTCAATCAAATTCACAACGTACTTCCTTAAACTGGACTCTCCTTGTTAAGATGAATAAATATCTCCATCTGTACACTCACCTCCGCATTGAATAAGAATTTTATTTCATATCGGGCTTTAAACTCATCTCATGAAAATACTTTGCCAACATTTTCTTTGGAAACCATATTCCACAATTCTAGTGTTTCTCCTTTAAGATGTCAAGCAGCTATCTTATGTTTTAGAGGGCCTTCTCTTCCTGTAGCTTCAAAGATAAGACCACACTTAGATATCCATGCCTTAGCTTCTAAAAATCCTTCCATTCCAATAAAGGGCTTGCCTCCTAAATTTACAAAATCCTTACTGAGATGTGGATAGTTGAGAGCCACTTCAGCGGGTTGAGTTGCAGGTTCTGCTAGGACTAGAGGGATAACAGGAACTTGGTCCACGATCCTAAGGTACTGTTGGAACCACTCGGGCAAGTACCGAGGCCTTACCTGATTCCCATGCTCGGGCCGATTATCGACCATTTCTACTATCTAAAAAAAGAAAAATCCTCACTAGAAATTCATAAGATAATATTTAATACAAAAGAAAAGAAGAAGAAAGATAGAAATTGCCTAGTACAGTTGCGTATGTTTTTGGGGTATAGCATATATAAATAATTTTAGAACTTTTCAAATGAAAAGTTGGTCTCTCTTACGTATGTTTCCCAAAATCGAGTAACCTAGGCTTTGACACCAAATGTAACAACTCTTCCAGAATGTGCCTAAATTCCAACCTAGAAAAGGCCCATCGAAAATTATAGTCATTCTAAATGGATCATTTGTTCTTATAATGATTACATAAGAAATAGCCAAACTAATAGCGATATCAGAATCTCATAGCAGAAGGGATAAAATATAATAACAAAAGGTAGATATACCATTAAATAAAACTCATAAAATGTTGATTACATAAAATCTCAACTATCAACAAGGGTACATCGATAATAATACTAATATCCCATGGGTACAACAATACTGCCAAACTTGATAATAATGATAAGAACTATAAATCCTCCTTCGTCGGGCTCCAGCATCCATGACTGCATCAATCAAGCATTCCTACCTACTAACATGTTTATTTGTTAAGATGAGGGAGCTCAGAACAAAAGTTATGGTGAATGAAAATTGCATAAGTTTAAGCAATGTCTATTTCCTATACATAGCAGTATAAATTCATCAAATTATATCTACATAAATTAAGCATACAAATTCAAGAATAAATTAGGCAGACTATTCTAAAGTCTCTTAAGGCCAACATGCTTATTTACAAGGGTGGATTCTATTATCACTTAATACCCTAAGAGTATTATTTGGTCACTTAAGGCCATTAGATAAATGTTTATTTATTGTAGGATCCCTTTAATCACTTAAGACTCTTTGGCGGACCCTAGTCACTTAAGACCTCGTCTTAAAATCATCAACGCTGCTGAATATTTTCCCTCCTGTAATACAAGAAACAGTAATTTGCTACTTAATACCGACTTAGGTAGACACTTACTGTTATTTAAGACCCTCCGGCGGACCCATGCGTTACTATCTAACTAGTGTTACGAGTGAAATCCTAGCCACTTAATACTTACCTTAGACAAGTAGTCCCATAGAAATTTCGTACTGCTATCCCTAAGCATGCCCTCAGACAACCCCTAGATAAGAAGCAGACAACTTCCGGTGAAATACCACACTCAAATGTATATCATTTTAATTTCATTAGATTTAATCCCATTTTAAGAGAAAGGCAAACCCAGTGACTACTTAAGATCTTCGTAAGGGAGGTCCCATGACTTGGGTCCTTAACCAAGGAGCGAACCATAGGAACATACCTAGTTCTAATCAATTAATCCCCAAACATGGTAGGTTAACCACTTAATACTTTCTCGAGGTAGGCCTACCTCACACACAAACTCAAGACATCTCACATTAAATCGACCACTTGTAGATGTTGGATTTTTCAGGCGGTTATGGGCAGGCTTCTGTTACAAGTTAGGCTTAACCTCACGTCTTTGTGTAATAATTATAATGGTCCATAGCACTTAGACCTCTCACATTAACCTGACTAACTTGTAGATGTTAAATATGTCGGTCTGTTTCAGGCAGTCTTCTACTGCAAGTACTGATTAACCTCGAGTCTATGTGTCATTAATATTAATAAAAGCAATTAATACTCACACACATGCTAATTTCCTAGGGGAAATTTAATTACTTTTTCCTAATTTAAATATATTAAGTACGCAATTAATACGCATTAATAGTATGTTAATTATTCTTAAAATAGTAATAAATAAAACGTAAATCAAGCGCGCATAAATAAATGTCCTAATTCGCTGAAATGTCAATCCTAACATCAAATTAAGGTTTACATGCTTATTTCCCTAACTTCATTAAAATGGCATAAATATGTATATTCATATTAATTCAATAACAAGGAAATAACAATATATACATAAAAAATTGTAACCAAGATTCAAATGATTATTTCAATAATAAAAGAAAAACAAGGTGTGATTATTCAAATATATATGTAAAATCTCCTTTTTGGTACTGCTTCACTTTTCACATTAACACACACACACACACACACACACACACACACACACACACACACACACACACACATATATATATATGTACATAAACTTAAGACTTTAGTGATTTGTATATAATACGTTCAAACTATTTATTTTAGAAATAGATGCTCAAACCTATTAAATCTACAATACTCAAGTCTTATACTTTTGCACACACATATATATGAATTTACAGTTTTTACAAGAAAGTGAATCAGGCCATTATCATAAACTGTACAACACCTCAAAGCTATCTTTTATTACATCAATAACCAAAATCCAATATACGACCACTGATTGACCACTTTCGCAAATTATAAATGATTGAAGGATTTGTTAATGTTTTCTTTTCTTATAAATCCATACCCCTTTTGGACTAAAAGTCCATATCTACACTAACATCATATAGAAAATAGTAATCTCATGTAATTTCCACTCACGGAGATAGTAAGAGAAGAATAGTGGATTCATATTAGAATATAACAATCTGGATTGAGCCTTCGAATCAACTTACTCCAAGTTCCCCTAAAAATATATATGTAAGAAACAAACTTAGAATATCACACACACACACACACACACACACACATATATATATATTATACTTAATTCCAGAATATATATATACAAGAATTCTTATTTGAAGAGATACAGCGTAGGTTAGAAGAAGAGAAGAAACCTAAACAGTTTCTGAAATTAAGAAAATGAAGGAGAGACAAAATGGAGGCATGGAAGAAGATGAATATATGATTTGGGGGGAGAGATTATGGCTCTATTTATAATCGCTAGTGTGTGTGGGGACCACATGATTAGTTAGATTTAATCTGGATAGTCCATTTAAGCAAAACTATATAAAAACACTTTAAAAGTAGTGCCTCTCTCCCACCCTCGACCAGGAGTGCGGTCGACTGGCCGATCAACCCCCCTTTTGGGATCGAGCGTAGGGAGATCTATTCCCATGTCGTATTAATTATATGGATTACGTTATAAATTTTCATTCGTTCTTTCAGTTATTTGATTATTCATTCCCCATATTTTATGTATATACATACACACAAATACACACACAATTCCAAACCTCTAGAGAATATTCTATTGTACCAACCAGTATATAATTATTCCAAATTAATAATTATTCCATTTGAGTTTCAAATCTTGTGTGCATATGATTGTCGAATAACTTGTTTTATAATAACATCTTCATACGGACTCCGTTTTTCGATAAATAAAATATGAAAATGGGTTAAAATCTTGCCACAAATACAATAGTTATATTTTCATGGCCCAATTCTCAGTTATCCAAAATTCTTATTTCCAGTCTATTAAAATTTTATTAATTTATTATTGTTTATATTTAATTTAATTATTTACATCTATTTAGGGTATATTTTATGGAGCGTTACATAACTGAAGATCTAAACCCACCGAATGATAATCAGAGAGAAAAGGCGTTGGAGTTTTTGGTGTCTTAGTTGGCTGGAGTTAGGAAGCATGTTGGTCAACAACGAGCTTGGGAGTTCAAAGTGTTGGAGGTGCGGGAAATCATTTATGTCTTCTGGAGAACGAAGTGTAAAAGCGAGGAGGAATTTCATATCGGACATATATATAAAAAGGGAAGGAGATAGCTTCTCCAAATTTTGGGAAAACTGTAAGTGTCCGTGGATCGGTACCAACCCCAAAACAAGAAAAAATTGAAAAAAAAGGGAGAAAGAGAAGGAGAACTCCCAGGATCGGTGAAGATTTCTGAACCCATAACCACGATCGCGCATACATGTTTTCAAACTCCACTCGTCGAAACGAACTCGAGTCGTCAACCAATCGTGTACTCGCAAATCTTAACGACTCAAGAGTACGCATCTGACGACCGAGTTCAAATCCGATGATGTTTTATAAACTAACTTATGCGATCGCACTCCCGAAACATATCATCTCTATTATATCTCCTATTATAAACTCCAATCTTGTCGCATAAAATCACATGCAGACATGTGATTGCAAACATAACCCTATGCCGATAACCACCCATTTATGCTTCAATGTAAGCAGGAGTCGATGACTAATGTTTATTTACTTGAATCGACGAAGATTAGATACTCACTTGAGAAATAAAACAGGTTCCAGTCTGAGAAATGTAGGTCAAAATAACTAGAGTTCTCAATAATGCTTGAACTATATATTTATATCAACAAACTTCGATAAAGCATCTCAACCACCCAGAAACGGCGTACTTCCTGGAATGTGCTACTCAACGGAGGGGTTATGACCATTTGCTAGGAGTGACTTGAAGATCATTCCAGATATTGGAAGAATTTGTCTCAACTCAAAGCATGTCATGTTAAAACAAGACATAATTTGGGAGGCAAGAGTTACCAATCTTTTAGCCCAGCTATCAGAAGCAACCCAGGCCAACACGACTCGACCATTGCCTAAATGACTTGAAAGTGTTATACAAACACACATAAGTCAAGTCCAGATGGATTCGTGTAAGTATGATCGTCCCAACTCATCAAAACATTTCTCATATGGGTAAGTGTTTGAGGGGTCGGTATGAACTCATACTTGGGATCTGTATGAATCCCCATGCTCTAAATATCTCAACCAATAAGTTTAAGGCATTAGGGGTTGGTATGACTCCCCACTTCTCTGGATTTTCTATAAGTAATCAGGGGTCCGTGAGAATCCTCAAACCATCAGGGGTCGGAGAGAATTCACAAAGCATCAGAGGCCGGTGCAAATTCCATAATCGCTAAAATCCACTAAGTGTCGGAGGATCGAAGTGAAACACTGGGTACATTTGGGATCGGTGCGAGACACGGTTAGGGATCGGTGTGAATCCTTGAACTCGACAACTTCGTATCCAACTTCAAGGCTTTAGGATTCTTGATCCACGAAGCAACATCAAACAAGAATTCAACAGAAGATGAAGAAAAGCAATGGAAAGAAGATGGTGGAGCCCAAAGTTCCAAAAACTATGTGTTGGAGGATCAGTATCGACCCCTGGGTCATTACAGACCCTACTCGAAAGTCACATTAGGCTTTGGGCCACCTCCTGGGCTCTTTCCTATGCACCTACCTGCTTCCCTCCGATGCACACCTATAAATAGCCCCAACCAACACGAAGAATGGAATTTTGTTTCTCTTGGCACTTGGAGACTTTTGTGATCTTCCTTAGCTCTTTTTTGCACTTGTTCCACCATTGCTCTTGTAAGCTTTGGGAAACTACGACCCCACTTTGCAAACTTGAGAAGTACACAAATAAACTGCTAAAACTTCAAAGTGGACGTAGGTTTTCATGAACCGAACCATTATGTAAACATTGTGTCAACGTGTTCTTGTGTTTCCTCTACTTAAATTCGTTATTATACATTTAGTTTCATTATCTTGGAACTCCTTGGTTTTTTTTGCCAACTTTTGGACATCTGTAACACCCCGCCTCCGCCAGGGTCACTCTTGCAAGGACACTGGCTTTGGAGGGGCGTTAAAACCGGGTAAACATGCATAGGATTATAACAAGACAGAACATATACATATGTGTAAGTAAAACAGAGTAAGTAAAGCAGCGGATAAAAGTACTATTTCAAAACCCAATAGTCAAGTTACATCAAAGTACTTAAACATCATTTTCCAACATAAAACAAAGTCTAGAAACATGTACTGAAAACTGAAAGATACATAAAATAACTATCCCCAAGATAAACGTGGTAAACCATAGCGAGCTCAAAAGCATACATGAGCTATCCAGAAAAGTAAGATAAAGATCCAAGCTATGCAGTAGTCCCACCGTGAGAACCGAGGGGGGGGGGGGCGAAAGAAAAGAAGCGAAAGGAAAACAGGTCAGTCAAAAAGACTGGTAAGCCCTAACTACTATCAGTATAAAAACTAATAAAGTTAACTGAGCATGAGAAGGTGAGATTAAACATAAGGATAACTGAACTGGCATGATAAGTAAGGTAACAAGGTACTATCAAGTGTGACATCACATAATCAAGGTTTACTGCACCAACTATACTAGTTTTCTAAACATGTCAAGGATAAATAAGAAGTGATCCCTTGGCCCACGCTTGGCCCAATATCATGAGGTGACCCAAATCTCGGGGTTTAACTACACGGTCTAGTCGATCGGCTCCCTAAAAGCCTAACTCGTCAAGTGTCGGTGTCATACGGTACGGCCCAACCATGAAATGTAGTCAGACTGTGTTGGGTCCACCCTAGGGTGTATCAAGCCCTAGGGTGCCAACCCCGGACACCAATCAAGAATGCATAGTCTAGATCTACAGGTACTCGTGCTTGCTTTTTCAACTCCGGACTATGTGCACGACCATAGTCCGCCTGAACCTACACCGGCGTACCAACTCAGCCGTCGTTTTGGTCGCTTACAATCAGCCCAGTAATCGTGCCCCACCCTAGCCTAGTCCCTAGGGTATCCGTGATACAAACAAGAGGGTTACTGCTGAAAGGGGCCCCGTAGCTAGGGTTTGCTAATGGGTTAAGTGTCACTTAAGTTCATGACTTAACCCCATCCAATTTACATGTCAAGTTTTGGTTAAGTGTTCAAGTCCATGACTTAACCCTATCATGTGGCATTAATTAACTTAATGCACCTTAACCTCTCACATTAGACCTTGTTGTGGTTACTAGTTAAATCGGGTGGGTCCGGGTAGCTTTACACCACAACCTAGTCTAACCTCGGGTTTTAGTACAACATGACCAACTACTCACATTGGGTCCTATTGTTTGTAGCCACCATTGCCGGTCGGGTCCGGGTGGGATTATGCTACAAACTCAACCCAACCTCGAGTTGGCCATTTCATGTTTTCTAAGTGTCATGTCCATGTCATGTTATTCAAGCATAATCACATGTCATATTTTCACATCACGTTTTCATGTCACATTTTATGTTAATTAAGTTTACCCATAACGTAACCCCAACGTATATAAACTCGCATCAACATAAAATGGATCAAAGAGGGAACTTGGCAAAAGTATGACAAAAGTGGGCATAAGATGATAAGGTTGGCCACAAGTTCAACATGGTGGCACATGAGGCATAAAAGTGTTCATTTAACTTGCATAAAGGATTATAAGCCTAAAAAACATGCATGACATTCAAACTTAGCAAATAGGTGATACATGGTCATAGATGACACAGGATCTATGCAGTTAATTCCCCGCTATTACCCCGCTATAACCCCGCTAAATCCTGTAGCACACTACCGCCGCTACGCTTTTCCTCAAATAGCCTCTGATATAGCCTCTCCGCTTTAAGCCCCGCTATATTCCGCTATTCTCGCTATATCCCGTTATTTCAGCTATATTTTGTTATTCCCGCTATATCTTTGATGAAAGAAATGAACTAAAAAATGAAATTTATGCATTATTTTTTTTTATTAAATTAGGTTTTTTAATTGAATTTTTTAATACCTACTTTCAGAAACAAAAATACTCTAATATACTGTTGAATTTAATTAATTTAAACGAAAGTTTATGTTTATTTGTCGATATTTGCACATATTTGTATTTAAAATTAAAAATGTACTAACTAAAGTTAAATAAAGTGTTAGTTTGTCACTTAGTTATCATTTATATATTCATAATAACATTTTGAAGGAGTTATATTTGTTATTTTAGAGTCATCCCCTATATCCTGCTATTTCCTCGCTTTATCCCCGCTATGACTTTTTGGACCTCCGCCGCATTGGATCCGCTAAGCGCTTTAACTACACAGCATAGGATGACAACTAGTGATTCGCATATAACATTACATGCAAGTTAACATAAGGGTTATGCAAGTTTCTATGTTGCATTCATGTAACATTCCCAAATAAAGGTCATATCTTTCCAACCCAAAGGTCAAGGAAATGGTCTCATAATCACAAACCCACAAAGTCATGCTAAGATCTATGCATAAAACATATACTTAGATTCAATCTTAACTTGCAACATGTCATTTAAGTTCATAGTAATTATCTAAGAGTAAAGAGGGCTTACAATGCTTGGAAATGAGACTAGAAATAATTAAAACAAGATTGAGACGAAGCCACACTAGCAAATCACCAAAATAAATAAGCTCCTATGAAAACCCTTGAGAAAATAATATGAAAGATCCTTGCTTTTATGAAGAAGATAGAACTTTAGCCTTGAATCAAGCTTAGGAACTCTTAAGCAAGCTTAGAAACTCTCTCATATGAATGGAGATGGAGATTATGACAAGAGGATGAGGATGGAGGCCATGAGAGAACATTTTGGCATAGTTTAGTTGTAGGAATGATTTATGAGGGTTTAGGGTTAGGGTTAGGGGTCTTTTTATAGAAGATTAGGTTAGTTTAGGCCGTAGGATAAACCCTAGGTTAGAACCGGGCCATCAAAATCCGAAACCAAACCCTAAAACATGTCTTGGGGAAGAAGTCAGGTGCACCAGGCCAGGATGGACGAACCACCCAGGTCGACACTGGTGTCGACTGGGCAGTCGACACCACCCTGGGTGTGTCGACACCCCAGTCGACTTGGGGGTGTTGGCGGGAAATTTTCCCGCCTGCCCTCCTGGATTGAAACTCTTGAATTTGAATCTGTTTTAAATTCTGAAAATTCTGAAAAGTTCGTCGGACCATAACTTGGTCATACGGACTCCGATTCTCGAAAAATCGGACTCTATTTCGCGTATTTTTCCGAGACGAACGAAATGGCATAGACTGTTTCCCTTGATTCTGATTATAACCTTTAATTCTGCCTTGATTTACGTTATACATGTTATTGAAAAATACGGGTTGTTACATTCTCCCCTTCTTAAAGGATTTCATCCCCGAAATCTCTAAGTTAGGAAGAACGTATCCTACCATCCATCATCCATATACTCAAAACATCATCCATAAGTAATCATTGTCCTTAACAGATTCTAAATGCTGTATGAACATATGCAAAGGTGTGTGTATATGTACTTATCTAATGCGAAAGATTAGGCGGTTACTGATTCAGTAAACCTCCTTAATGAAAAATATGTTAGTGAAATGAATCCATATGTATGCAAATTCCTAACATAATTTATAACTTCTACATGAGTGCACATAACATTCATTTATATGCAACATCCATATGATAACATAACAAGTTACATCCATGAATAATCATAAACACTCATGTATATGCAACATGAAAGTGTGTGAGCCGATCTTAGTGCCTAATGTGTATCATGCATCCACGAGTAACCACTTGCAAACACTTGCAACCACTTGCAAACATCAAGCATAACATGTTTCAAATACATGTTTCATCCAAAGGGTTTCTACCTAAGGTTCTCATGATGAAATAACAAGATAAACATGGATAGCAAAAGAAAGATATGCTAAGAGATTGAGAATGTACCCTAAAAAAGGAATGGATAAAGCCTACGCATCTTCTCCTCGGTTTCCCAAGTTGCGTCCTCTTCGGCTTCACTCCATTGAACCTTGACCAACTTGACTTCTCGATTCCTTAGCTTCTTGATCTCCGTTCCCAAGATACGAATTGGAGCTCTCCTCAAGGTTGCCTCTTTCTCTATCTCCATGTCTTCGATGATGCTTGGCTCAACAACCTCGGCTGACTCATGCAAACACTTCCGGAGATGCAAGACATGAAAAACATTGTGGACTCCGGCCAGCTTCTTGGGCAATTCCACTCTATAAGCCATCTGCCCGATTCTTTCAATGATAGGGAATGGACCTACGAACCTAGGTGCAAGCTTCCCCACTGCTCCGAAGCGAACCACGTTACGCAAAGGAGAAACCTTTATGAAAACCATATCCCCGACCTCGAACTCCAAGTCTGTCCTTCTCTTATCAGCGTAGGATTTCTGTCTATCTTGGGCCGTCTTCATCCGTCTTCGAATCAACTCAACCTTCTTGGATGTGTCTCTAATCATGTCGGGCCCAAGTATAAGCTTATCCGTGGTTTCCCACCAACAAGTTGGTGACTTACACGACCTCCCATATAAAGCTTGAAACGGTGCCATCCCTATGCTAGCTTGGAAGCTATTATTATATGCAAACTCCACGAGAGGGAGATGGTCTTCCCAAGAACCACCAAAATCAAGAATACATAGTCTCAAAAGATCCTCTAGTACCCTATTCACCCTTTCGGTCTGGCCATCCGTCTGGGGGTGATAAGCGGTACTTAGATTCAATTTCGTGCCCATCGCTTCCTGTAAACTGCTCCAGAACTGACTAGTAAAGATTGGGTCACGATCATTGACTATGCTAGAAGGAACTCCATGGAACCACACTATCTCTCGAAGATAAATAGATGCAAGCCAAGATGCGGTCCTCTTGCTCTTCACCGGAATGAAATGAGCACTCTTCGTGAGTCTATCCACTATGACCCATATGCCCGTATTCCCTTTTCTGGATCTAGGCAATCCATCCACGAAATCCATGGAGATACTCTCCCACTTCCAAAGCGGAACCTCTAACGGATGCAATAGCCCACCGGGTTTCCTCGACTCGGCTTTTACTTGCTGGCACACCATGCATCTAGAAACATATTCCGCCACATCTTTCTTCATTCCAAGCCAAAAGAAAATGCGCTTCATATCCTTGTACATCTTATCCCCTCCGGGATGAATAGTCATCTTCGAATGATGCGCCTCTTCAAGAACTTTATGCACTAAGTCTCCCACTTGTGGGACACATAGTCTTCCATCACGCCTAAGCCACCCCTTATCATCAATAGCATGCCTAGCGAGGTGACTTGACGTCTCACCGCGAATCAACTGGTCCATGACCTCGACTATATGTGGGTCTTCCTTCTGCGAAGTCCCTACTTGATCAAGAAGTGTGGGTCGAAGCTCGAGAGATGCCAACGTGCCAATCGCCGACTCAACAGCAAGTGTAAGATCAAAAGTAGCCAAGAACTCTAGATTCTTCATCTCAATGAATAAAGGGCTCAAAGTCAACCTTTTTCTACTCAACGCATCTGCCACAACATTACCCTTGCCAGGGGTATAAGCAATATCGAAGTCATAAGATGCCAAGAATTCCATCCATCTCTGTTGCCTCAGATTTAGATCCTTCTGCGAAAAGAGGTACTTCAGAGACTTATGATCAGTATATAGCTCGAACCTTTCACCAAGAAGATAATGGCGCCACGATTTGAGCGCAAAAACAATCGCCGCCAACTCCAAATCATGAGTGGGATAATTTCTCTCATGAACTTTGAGTTGTCTTCCTCCAAAACATATCACCTTCCCTTCTTGCATTAGGACAGCGCCTAATCCCGTGCCACAAGCATCAGTGTACACGATAAACATCTTACCACCATCGGGTAATGCCAAAACTGGAGCTGTGGTGAGAGTCCTCTTGAGCCTTTGAAAAGCAAGCTCACACTCCAAGTCCCAAACAAAGACTAAGTTCTTCTTCGTCAACTTAGTAAGAGGAGCGGAAATCTTAGCGAAGTCCTTAATGAACTTCCTATAAAAGCCTGCAAGACCGAGAAAGCTTCTAACTTCCGTTGCATTCTTAGGAGCTTTCCAATCTTGAACTGCAACCACCTTAGCGGGATCCACCGCTATGCCTTACTTAGAGACTATATGCCCTAGGAACCAGACTTCCCTTCTCCAAAAATGGCATTTGGAAAACTTGGCTTTCAACTGATGAGCTCTAAGCGTATCCATAACCTCCTTGAGATGTCTAGCATGCTCTTCCTCGTCCTTTGAGAAGATCAGAATATCATCCACGAAAACAACCACAAACTTGTTCAGGAACTCCCTAAACACCCTACTCATCAAATCAACGAAGTAGGCGGGTGCATTAGTCAAACCGAATGGCATGACAAGCCATTTAAAGAATCCATCTGGAGTCCTAAACGCAGTCTTGTCGATACTATCCTCAGCCACTCTAAGCTGATGGAAACCGGTAGCAAGATCGAGTTGAGAGAAAACAGAAGCACCAACAAGCTGGTCGAAAAGATCATCAATCCTCGGTGATGGGTGCCTATTCTTCTTGGTCAGCTTGTTCAACTCTCGATAATCAACACATAGATGAAGCGAACCATCCGCCTTAGTAGCGAATACCACAGCCGCGCCCCATTCAGAAATGCTTCGCCTAATAAAATTCTTCTCAAGCAATTCCTTGACTTGCTTACTAAGCTCTCGTCTTTCACGCGGAGCCATGTGCCTAACGGGCAATGAAACTGGCTTGGCATTATCAACTAGATAAATGAGGAAATCAATCTCTCGCTTAGGGGGTAACCCCTTGACTTCTTCAAAGACATCGGGGTATTCTCGGACTACCCTCACAGATCGAAGATCATCGATAGACCAGTCGAGAGATTCAAGATAGCACAACATGACGGGACCCATCGGGTTACATGAAATCTCTAGGGTATTATCGAGGCGAGTCACGAGCCTCACTACCCTATGCTCACAATCAAGAATGGCTCCATAACTGGACAACCAATCCATGCCCAAAATCAACCCGTATCCCATGAAACCAAGAATATACGCATTACACATGAATTCTACACTCAAGATAGAAATCTTCAAATCCACACAAACCATAGACAAATGGGCGGAACCCCCAATTGGATTTGAAACACAGACGGGATCATCAACTAGACTAGTACTTAGGTGCAAACTTTCAACTAGATCAGAAGAAAAAAAACTATGCGATGCGCCAGAATCAAATAAAGTACGAACATGAGAGTCAGAAATGTAAAGAAGGCTTTCTACAGAAACACTACCTCGATCAAGAACTGAAGCGGCGTTGAGAGCATGCACTTGCCCTCCAGAAGGTCCAGCACGCTGAGTCTGTCCTTGCCCTTGCTTCTTAGGGCATTCTTTGCTATAATGACTAGTCTCTCCACAATGATAACACTCGCCAAGCTTCCTCTTCTTCTTTCTGCAATCTTTAGCTAAGTGCCCAGCTATCCCACAGAAATTGCACTTCTTTGCCTTGTTGTTGTTGTTGTTGCCCTTGTAACCCTTGTTCTTGTTGTTCTGATTGTTCCGGTTGCTCTGGTTACTCTGATTGCCTTGACTGCCTCCCCACTTGGAGTCTGTCTTCTTAACTTGAGTCTCACTAGCCTTGACTTCTTTCTTCTCATCTTCTTGAAGCAATGCCATATCTACCAAGCTCTCAAAAGTGGCCCCAAAGGGTATATGAGACATTGCCAAGCCTTGCAATGGCTCATTCAATCCCCGAGCAAAGCGTAGGGCCTTCTTCTGAGCCGTGCCAACCATCTCAAGACCAAATCTAGCAAGTTGGTTGAACTTATTCACATACTCCTTGATGGTTATGTCCCCTTGCTTCAAAGCTATGAATCTCTCCATCTGAAGATTCTCTTCTGCTTGAGATAGAAACTTCAGCCCAAATCTCATCCTAAAGTCAGCCCAAGTCTCTATAGGCCTAGTACCATTGGTGACTTCCCACCAATAAGCAGCTTCATCCTTTAATAGCCATACCACCAACAAGATCTTCCTATGATCCTCTATACCAAAGATAGCGAAAAGATCTTCAGTCTCTTTCAACCAATTTCTTGCTTCAACAAAAGTCTCTGTCCCCATAAAATTCTTGCCACCCATGGCCTTGAAGTCCTTACAGATCTTCGTGAAATCAACTTGAGGATGCTGAGGGGGATGAGGAGGAGGAGGAACCTCAACTACAGGAGGAGGAACATTAGCCACGGGAGGAGGAATGTTAACCACATGAGGAGGAGGAGTAGTATCTGCGAGGCCGGCTTCAGTTGCCCTTGCCTCCATGTACCTTCTAAACCAAACGGGTACTTGCACTCCCTCCGGAATGGCGAAATTATCGGCCATACTGAAACGAAAGAAAAAGATAGATTCAGTATGAGGAAACAAAGGATAGTGCTAATGGCTTTTGGGGAATAGCCTTTTAAAACTAGACTTTTTCTTGGAAAATACTTCTTTAAGATCGGTTTTGAAAATAGTTATTCAAAAGTTTTAAAACCTTTCGTTCAATCTTGTAAACCTTATGCTCTGATACCAAATGTAACACCCCGCCTCCACCAGGGTCACTCTTGCAAGGACACTAGCTTTGAAGGGGCGTTTAAACCGGGTAAACATGCACATGATTATAACAAGACAGAACATATACATATGTGTAAGTAAAACAGAGTAAGTAAAGCAGCGGATAAAAGTACTATTTCAAAACCCAATAGTCAAGTTACATCAAAGTACTTAAACATCATTTTCCAACATAAAGCAAATTCTAGAAACATGTACTGAAAACTGAAAGATACATAAAATAACTATCCCCAAGATAAACGTGGTAAACCATAGCGAGCTCAAAAGCATACATGAGCTATCCAGAAAAGTAAGATAAAGATCCAAGCTATGCAGTAGTCCCACCCTGAGAACCTGACGAGGGGAAAACGAAAGAAAAGAAGCGAAAGGAAAACAGGTCAGTCAAAAAGACTGGTAAGCCCTAACTACTATCAGTATAAAAACTAATAAAGTTAACTGAGCATGAGAAGGTGAGATTAATCATAAGGATAACTAAACTGGCATGATAAGTAAGGTAACAAGGTACTATCAAGTGTGACATCGCATAATCAAGGTTTACTACACCAACTGTACTAGTTTTCTAAACATGTCAAGGATAAATAAGAAGTGATCCCTTGGCCCACGCTTGGCCCAATATCATGAGGTGACCCAAATCTCGGGGTCTAACTACACGGTCTAGTCGATCGGCTCCCTAAAAGCCTAACTCGTCAAGTGTCGGTGTCATACGGTACGGCCCAACCATGAAATGTAGTCAGACTGTGCTGGGTCCACCCTAGGGTGTATCAAGCCCTAGGGTGCCAACCCCGGACACCAATCAAGAATGCACAGTCCAGATCTACTGGTACCCGTGCTTGCTTTTTCAACTCCGGACTATGTGCACGACCATAGTCCGCCTGAACCTACACCGGCGTACCAACTCAGCCGTCGTTTTGGTCGCTTACAATCAGCCCAGTAATCGTGCCCCACCCTAGCCTAGTCCCTAGGGTATCCTTGATACAAACAAGAGGGTTACTGCTGAAAGGGGCCCCGTAGCCAGGGTTTGCTAATGGGTTAAGTGTCACTTAAGTTCATGACTTAACCCCATCCAATTTACATGTCAAGTTTTGGTTAAGTGTTCAAGTCCATGACTTAACCCTATCATGTGGCATTAATTAACTTAATGCACCTTAACCTCTCACATTAGACCTTGTTGTGGTTACTAGTTAAGTCGGGTGGGTCCGGGTAGCTTTACACCACAACCTAGTCTAACCTCGGGTTTTAGTACAACATGACCAACTACTCACATTGGGTCCTATTGTTTGTAGCCACCATTGCCGGTCGGGTCCGGGTGGGATTATGCTACAAACTCAACCCAACCTCGAGTTGGCCATTTCATGTTTTCTAAGTGTCATGTCCATGTCATGTTATTCAAGCATAATCACATGTCATATTTTCACATCACGTTTTCATGTCGAGTTTTATGTTAATTAAGTTTACCCATAACGTAAACCCAACGCATATAAACTCGCATCAACATAAAATGGATCAAAGAGGGAACTTGGCAAAAGTATGACAAAAGTGGGCATAAGATGATAAGGTTGGCCACAAGTTCAACATGGTGGCACATGAGGCATAAAAGTGTTCATTTAACTTGCATAAAGGATTATAAGCCCCAAAAATATGCATGACATTCAAACTTAGCAAATAGGTGATACATGGTCATAGATGACATAGGATGACAACTAGTGATTCACATATAACATTACATGCAAGTTAACATAAGGGTTATGCAAGTTTCTATGTTGCATTCATGCAACATTCCCAAACAAAGGTCATATCTTTCCAACCCAAAAGTCAAGGAAATGGTCTCATAATCACAAACCCACAAAGTCATGCTAAGATCTATGCATAAAACATATACTTAGATTCAATCTTAACTTGCAACATGTCATTTAAGTTCATAGTAATTATCTAAGAGTAAAGAGGGCTTACAATGCTTGGAAATGAGACTAGAAATAATTAAAACAAGATTGAGACGAAGCCACACTAGCAAATCACCAAAATAAATAAGCTCCTATGAAAACCCTTGAGAAAATAATATGAAAGATCCTTGCTTTTATGAAGAAGGAAGAACTTTAGCCTTGAATCAAGCTTAGGAACTCTTAAGCAAGCTTAGAAACTCTCTCATATGAATGGAGATGGAGATTATGACAAGAGGATGAGGATGGAGGCCATGAGAGAACATTTTGGCATAGTTTAGTTGTAGGAATGATTTATGAGGGTTTAGGGTTAGGGTTAGGGGTCTTTTTATAGAAGATTAGGTTAGTTTAGGCCGTAGGATAAACCCTAGGTTAGATCTGGGCCATCAAAATCCGAAACCAAACCCTAAAACATGTCTTGGGGAAGAAGTCAGGTGCACCAGGCCAGGATGGCCGAACCACCCGGGTCGACACTGGTGTCGACTGGGAAGTCGACACCACCCTGGGTGTGTCGACACCCCAGTCGACACCCCAGTCAACTTGGGGGTGTTGGCGGGAAATTTTCCCGCCTGCCTTCCTGGGTTGAAACTCTTGAATTTGAATCTGTTTTGAATTCTGAAAATTCTGAAAACTTCGTCGGACCATAACTTGGTCATACGGACTCCGATTCTCGAAAACTCGGACTCTATTTCGCGTATTTTTCCGAGACGAACGAAATGGCATAGCCCGTTTCCCTTGATTCTGATTATAACCTTTAATTCTGCCTTGATTTACGTTATACATGTTATTGAAAAATTCGGGTTGTTACAAAATCAATTAATTCCCAATAATCAATTACTCTTTTACATCAAAAATAGTACATATTACTTCATTTTTTCTCATGGAAATGAAATACATATAAAACAACAGAGCAAGAATAAACATATGATTATAATTGGAATGATTACTGAAAATAAGTTTAAAAATAAGATGGAAAGATAATGTGGGTTGAATTATTATCTAGCTGCGAAACGGAGGAATTCATGAATAACAAGGGATTTTTTATCTTAGATAATAAATAACTAAAGGAAGTTGATGTAAAGAAGGTAAGACGAGGGGACACCATTAATGCATTAAGTTAATATTTAAAGAGATAAATAAAACAAACAATGAGTTAAAACGAAAAATGAACCTTAAAAAGGAGAATTTTATATGCACTAAAAATGTTAGAGAAAATAACAGAGTCATACATTCAGCTATATATAGTATATTATATATAATAATAATAATAACAACAAAAATAAAATCATGGAATATAATAGATAATTAAATTAACAAATATGATGATCTTATTTGAATTTCTAATGATCCATCATCTTGTTATAGTAAAAGTAGTACATATTACTCCATTTTTTCCTACAAAAAGGGAAAAGATTTAAAGTAAAAAAACATAAAAAATACATTGATAACTTAAATGATGATTGAAATTAAGCTTAAAATAAGGTGAAAAGAAAAGGGGTTTTTAGGCACAAGGACAAACTTAACAATAAATTTAACCATAAAGACAAGAGGTTAAAATTTGAACCACGGGGACACTTTTTAGTGTAAAGGGAGGAATTCAGGGATCCACTATCATTTCATACTTTACACTAAAGTTTGTTCTTGTGGTTAACAAATTTCCCCTTGTCCTTATAGATAATTTTTTTTGTTAATTTTGTCCTTCAGACTATTTTCCTGAAAAGAAAATATGTAAGTTATTATTTAGTGGTGAAATAATGGAGCTCATGAATAATGAAAGAAGTTTTAGTAACTGAAATGTAAAGGATATGTTGAGATGACACTATAAATACATTAAGTTGATGTTTACAGAGAAGTAAAACAATTAAAGGATTAAAATGAACAATGGATCCTAAACTAAGGAGAATGCACTATGTAGCTTGAGAAACAATGTGAGACAAGATAATGAAGTGTCATTTATTAAAATTCATATACAATAGAATAGATTCCGAATCCAAAAGTTTGTTTAATTATTTTTAATAATTAAAATCGAAAATGAACGCACTTGCTCACTCAAAAAGTCACCAAATATTCACTATAGCTTAGAGATTATGTAATTTTAAACCCACTTCTTGAATAATGTAACACCCCAAAATTTTAACGACATTAAAGAGAATAAATTAATTAATAATTAATTTTATATTTATAATTAGAGGAAACGGACTGCACCATTGCATCCATCTCGAAATTCTGGTCAAGATAGACATTTGGTTTGCGTAAAACAGACACCGTATGAAGAAATTATGAGGGTTTTTAGTTTGTATACACGCAGAAAAATTATATATACACGCATGAGTCAAAGGCGAGTCAGAGGTGAGTCAGAATCTTATCCAGAAATTCAAATTCGAAAAATTCCTCTGGGCGGTCAAATTCCCGCTCTAGGGGGTCGACCCCCCTAGAGGGGTGTCGACACCGGGGTCGACCCTCCCTTTAAGGGGTGTCGACCCAGGGGTCGACCTACCCACAGGGGTGTCGTCACCCTTAAGGCTGACATGGCAGTCGTTTCAGAAGCCCTAGCAGTTATATATACGTGGTCATTTCCACTATTTTCTTCATTTTGAGGATTCATGGTGGCCAAACTCTGCCAACGACTGAACTGAACCAAGTTATCTTCTACAACGTGCTTTGCAAATCAAATTCAGAATTCAGAATTCAAGATCTATTCTTTCTCTCTCTATTCTCTAAACCTAACGCTGTGAGTTTCTAGTTGCTTTTAGGTTTAGATAATTAAAAGTGAATTATGAAAGACTGTGATTTGGATACGTTGTAAACCTTGAATCAAAGTTATTGTTAGACCGTATGCCATGTCATGATAAATATAATTTTTGTGATCTAAATTGTCATCATGTTAGATCTATTTTATCTGATCTAAATTTCCACCTTATGTTACCATGTTAGATTCATTTTATGTGACCTAAATTATCACCTTGTTATGATGACAATTTCATGTCCATTCAAGTATATATGTTCACCTTGTCATGTTAGTTTATGTTAATGCCAAGATGATCATTTTAGTTATATTCCCATTATTTTCCCTAATATCGTTTGTGACTAGGCTATTGTCTAGCCTAGGCATATTGCCAATTTTGTGAGGGCGCTAGTTAAGGAGCGGGGGAAAAGGGGTTAAAATGGCATAATTGGAATATGAACATTTCTGGACATGTAATACAAATTATTGGGTAAAATAGGTATTGACACCTATAAAAAGAAAAGGATCAATTAATTGGTAAATTAATTAAAATGGAATGTTAGTAATTACAATTAGGAATTGTAATTGTACTTATGACACGAGGTTAGATTACATTAGTGGTGGAAGTCTGCCCTGACCCGACCGGCATATCCAACAGCCACTAATGTTGAACCGAATGTGGGAGGTCTAAGTACGTAAATACGAATTGGGCTATGACACGAGGTTAGGCCCAACTGTGGAATAAGTCTGCCCGGACCCGACCGGCATGTCCAGCATCCACATGTTGTAGGCCTAATTGGGAGGTCTAGCCCAGTATGAAACCATAATTGGATATGGTAATAGAATTGGACTACTTAACCTATTTTAATTCATAAAGATTGTATGACTATGAACTTAAGTTAGGGTTAAGTAAAACTGGATGGCTAGTGGGTGGGTTAAGTAAATTAGAGGGGGTGGGTAATATATGATATATAGGCTCACGAACTTAACTCAATAAGGTTATGTAATTAAAGACACCTAGTGGTATACATAACCAGTGGAAAATATAATAAAGTTATGTAATTAAAGACACCCTTTAAGGTAAGCATAACGGGTGTAGGACTATGTAATTAAAGACACATACGGGTATACATAGTCAGTGAAAACCTAGTGGGGATACAAGACAAAGTGGAGAGCTTGAATCACATTGTGTGGGACCCATTTCAGTCAGTAACCCGGAGTAGGTATCAAATAAAGAACTCTGTACTAGGCGGAGATAAGGGCACGCTTACTGATTGATTGTAAGAGATCCAAACGGGACGGACTTTGTGTGCGGCGCAAACTGACCGGGGACATGTGCGTGCATGGGCCGGGCAGAGGGGGCTAAGACGACCGTGACACCAGTAGATATGGTTGTGCACCCCTTGGGTTGCCACTTTAGGAAGTGATACCTCCTACTGTGGGGCCAGCACAGGATATCTACGGGATAGGGAGCCGATCGATTAGGGTAGTAGTTAGGGTACACTCGGACGTATACCCTAAGTCTACCAACTTGTTGTGGAAGGGATCATCTCAGTTTAGTTATGCTAGTAATAGTGCAGAGTAATCATTAGTGAAGCATTCACACCTTATCTTGCTTGCCATGTCACACTTTCCATTATGTAGTAATCTTTCCTGTCCACTTTATATGCCTACCATGTTGCTTTCATTTATCTACTGGCTAAAAGTAACAAGTCTCGCCAGACTT
This sequence comes from Allium sativum, assembly GCA_030737875.1. Taxonomy (NCBI): domain Eukaryota; kingdom Viridiplantae; phylum Streptophyta; class Magnoliopsida; order Asparagales; family Amaryllidaceae; genus Allium; species Allium sativum. The sequence goes on along the minus strand of CM060913.1, from coordinate 202,321,934 downwards.
TATGTCCGACCCTTTTGTTTCTCCTTCTTTCTTCTGTTTCCCCTCAGGTTCTCAGGGAGGAAACACCCAGGCTTAGTCCAGATTCATATATCATCTTTCTAGGAGCTACTTCTGATGTATGGCTCAAGTTCTTGTCTCTGCTATGGCATAACTCTTTTAATTGGGGAATTATGCTTTTTATTTATTTATGTACTCTGATGGTGCAAGACAGAAGTATTTCTATTGTAATGGTTTTTTTGATTTATGGAATTGTGGACCACGGTATTATGATTTATGTTGAAATAAAAAATTAAAATTTCCACTGCTGCCTTATTTATATCTGTCTTGTAATTATTCTGTGTTTGTTTACCTATAGCGCTTCACGAAACTTTAATGCATTCGCTTAGTGAGTGACATTAACGAACGTGGGGTATTTCAAATAATGTTTCTAACATCATATTAAAATTTCACAAGGTTGGAGGGTCATATGATAAGTTTTCAAACTTTAACCTACATGATAATTTAATAAAGGGAAAATCTATTTAGATACACAAATTAAACAAAAACTGGCAGACATAAAATCTCTACCATTGGATGGCCCCTCGATTTCCAACCCTTATATAATAGCAAAGTAATATAATGGGTAGATTTTGTATTTTTCAATTTGTGTCAAAATTTTGTGCCCACATAAACATCCCCTTTAATAAATAACTCAAATAAATCATCAATAAGCATGTACATTCATCCAACAATCAAACATGGCATAAACAAAAACGTATATTCTGGATTTAAAGATAAAAGCAAAAAAAAGCAATCTTGAGATGTATCATCATCATACTGGTTTGAAAGAGAAATGATGAAATTTTAATGTACATTTGATCTCCTACGCTTTGGTTTTTTTATCTCCTAGCCGTTGTTTATATTTTCTTTCTTCCTTGGTTTGGTTGGTCCTCTTCTTTTAGTTTTCAAGGCTACAAATAACTGAACCAGAAATGATTATTAAGAGTATACGGTTAGGAATCTAGGTTTATTCCCATCTTACACCCCTAGTATGTATTCCTCTGTAACACCCCACGTCCATTAATGTCACTCACTAAGGGAATACATTAACTTCCATGGAGCATTATAAGTGTATATAGAACAGAACAACAGAACATCACAAGACAGATATGCAAAATAGTACTTAAAAATTTAAAACTTCATTCATTGCAGCGGAAAACAAAACATGTTTGATTACAACATCAAAACCATACCAAAGTCAAGTACATAAATATCCATCTTGACAAAGTTATTATTAGAGTACATAAAACAAAAGCATAATCCCACTACTACAAATAGCCATAAAGAAAAAGAGAATAAGCTGAGCATTACTCTCAACACTTCCAAACACTCCAAGAGAAAGAAATCCAAGTCAAGCTCTACTAATTCCCACCCTGAGGACCTGTGGGGGAAAGGAAAGAAAAGAGGCGAAAACAAATGAGGTCAGACATAAAGTCTGGAGAGTCCACTAACTTTAACAATATAATAAGTAAAGTAACATGATAAGGAATAAACTGGATAGAAGGAATGACTGTAACATAAACAGGTGTGACAAGGTAAACAAGGCAAGTAAGATAGAATAACGACTGCGCTCCTAACTACTACAAGATATGCTCTGCACCGCACTGACATACTAAAATATGGTCCCTCTAATAATAATAATGGTAGTTTCGTGTAACCCTAGCTGCTATCATAGGTGCCGCCTGCTCCTATCTCCACTAGATGTACCCACTACACTGCCCCATTCGATCGGTTCCCTAACTTGTAGATACCCGTGCTGGTCCCACAGTAGGGTGTATCACTCCCTAAAGTGGCAACCCGATACTACTAAAAGGCACGACTTATACCTACACAAAGTAACATCGTCTTACCTACTAGCCCGGACCCATGCACGCACATGACCCTGTTGGACTTGCACTGCCACCGCTGTCTCTTTATTGACCTCTTACAATCAACCCCAGTAAGCGTGTCCCCTCCTCGACCTAGTTCGAGCTCATATAGATACTAAATGGGTTACTGGTTGAAAAGGGTCCCCACACTTAACACAAGCTTCCCTTCTAAGCTTGGTCCCCACTAGGAATTCCCACTTAACCCCTCTTTGTCCCCATGTCAAACTACATGTCTCATTAGGTTAAGTGTTCATTAATTCATTTTAACCGTAATCTTGCAAGACCTCTCACATTAGATAATATTTGCGGTTGCTGGACATGCCAGGCGGTTCTGGGAAGGCTTACACCGCAATCCAAATCTAACCTCGTGTCTTTGCATTATTACGCATCTAATTTCTTCCTTTGACCTCTCACATTAGATACCGTTTACGGTTGTTGGACATGTCGGGCGGTTCCTACGGCAGGCTTACACCACAAACCTATCTAACCTCGTGTCGTAGGCGTTCATTATTACACAAATCATGGATTATTGTAATTCCCAATTACCCATAAATCCCCATCCGAATTTATGTGACAAATTCTAATCTGATTTATGCCTACAATCCCAAGTTTATAGGTTATGCCAATTTTATACCCAAACCCACTTATGCCAAATTTCATGCTTACAAGTTATGTACAATTATGCCCAATCCATAGTCATCATCAATTTATGTCCAATTACCAATTATCACAATTTATGCCAAATTTCATATTATTACAATTTTCCCAAACTTTTCCTAATCGTTTAGGCGTTATTCATACGCAAATCTTGCATAATATGTTACGTTCGAAGTTAGCCTAATCTCATAAAAGAAAAAGGAAAAGGAGGAGGGAAGAAAATCAAAACAGGCATAAACATAAGAACAAGCATATGAACATGAATAGCATATGAACATGAACAGCATATGAACATGAATAGGCATATGACAAGTTTATGAAAAAGATGACAATTTGCAAAATTGATAAGATTCATTACAGGCATAATCATATGATCCAATTTACAACTTATCATAATCACTTTTAATTGATTATCTTGTGAAAGCGACATGAACTCACAGAGATAGGATTAAAGATAGAGAATAAATTCTGAATTCTGAAGTTGATTAGCAAATCTATTGATGTAGGCTTTGATCTTTATCTTCCAACTTGAATTTGATTAATTATGGTGGAGGCTAGTTTAATTTAGGATTGGGCAGCATGGAGGCGCCATGAATTTGATTAATAAAATTAGGGTTAGGTCTAGGTGTGTTTATATAGGTGTATTAGGGCCTTTAGATTAGGTTAGGATCCATCTAAGCCATCCAAACCATTAATATACATCACTCAGCGAACCGAAAGACACCACATATGCCCTAAAACACTATAATTCGTGACTGTCCAGATCAGCCCAATGGGGTCGACCCCTACAGGGGGGTCGACACCTATGTCGACACCCCTATAGGGGGGTCGACACCTATGTCGACTCCCCTAGGGGGGTCGACACACTATAGCGGGAACTTTCCTGCCCAACCTCCTTGTAATGACCCGCATTTTCAGGGGTGTAATAATTAATTTATTTAAATTTTTAAAAGGTGATTAAAAGGATTTAATGGTCGTTAATTAAATAATGGTGAATATTTAATTAAAATAATAATTAAATAATATATTTAATTCTGAAATAATCAGAATTGGCCGAAATGGCGATATGGTGTGAACTGGGTAATTCAAATTATATAACTCAGTTTAGAATTGAATTTGAATAACGAATATATTATATAAACGACAGTTTGAACGTATAATTATAATTTAATTATAATCGAGCTCGAAATGGCGCGGCAGTTCGCAATTTGGCGATTCGAACTTTAAACGAATATACAGAAGCCGTTTTAAATCGGATTTCTGCGAAACAAGAAACGTTAGGAGCTGGTGGAGTATATTTTTCTAGTGGAAGAGAAAAATCAGGATTTCATCGTATAGATTTTGATTTATGTCCAAATCAAATTTTAGAAAAGTCGCTATGGAATTCCTTTATAATTTATAAAGGAATTAATTATATTTTAAAAGGGTTTTTAATATAAATCGAATATCGATTCAAACCGGGATTTTTAATATCGAGTTAGAAACTCATATAGGAATATTCTAGAGCTGTATGGTATTCCACTGAGAATATATACGATAATATTTATTTTTAAATATTTAATTCAATTTCTTTTAAATATATTTATATATTTAAAAGGGTTATTCAGGGCTTTAAAAATAGCCAGTTTTGCAAACGACCTCAGAATTCGACGAAACCAATTTTGTTGGGATCCGCAATATTAAATTATTGCTAGATTTTAGTTTCCGTGATTTTTAGAGTTAGTGTGTGGCCGTACGGATTTTTAGAGTGAAAAACAGTCAGTATTTTGAAGGTTAAAAATACGCTGTGTGAGCAAACGGAGTCGGAATTCGATGAAACCAGTTTCGTTGGGACCGTAATGTCGAACTGTAGCTGCATGCCTTTCATGATTTTTGGGTATTGTATGTGACCACAGGAATTTTAGAGGACGAATAAAATTAGCGATGGCTTAAAATAAAATATTGAAATTGAATATAAAAATATTTCCCTCTTTTATAAATACCGTTCACAATCCCTTAAACCCTAATACACTTCCTTGGTCAACAGAAAGCGCCGTATATTTCCTCCACAAATTCGAACAGTGAAAGCAAGGTTTCAAAATCAAAAGTAAATCAAAACAAATACTAGAAATCCAAATGGTGGTATATTTGAACTCCTAGCAACCAGTACTTCGATCTGGTAGGCTTCTGTGAGTGTTCGGTGTCAAGATTTTCACGCTGATTTTCTACAGCGAAAGTTAGGGTTCGGGTTCAGTGATTTTGTGGTGGTTGATGGGGGAACTGGGTGATGGATTTTGCATCGTGGAGGCAAGGAGGTTCGGTTGACACGGTTTGGTGGTGGCTCGTCACAAAAACTGTCGCAGGTTACTACGAGGGCGCAGGAATAGCTCGTCGTCGGTCTTCAGGTTGGAGGTGCGGGTGTGTTGATTTGGGTTTGAGGTGATGAAATTTAAGGAGGGTTTGATGAGAAGTAGTTTGATTTTAGTTGTGAGTTTCATTGGGAAGTAGAGGTGCGGTTTGGGGATCGAAATGTTGAAATTGGTGTTCAGTGAATACTGGGGATCGAACTTTGAATTTGGGGAAGAAGAGTAAAGAAAGGGGCGGGCCTGATTTCTTGTATGGGCCGAGTTTTGAAAAGGTTAAGCCAACTTAAGTAATTAATTTAATTTCAATTCAAATTCGAATGAGTATACCAACTTGTAAATTGAATATCTTCTGCATACGGTATCAGATTGACGAACCATAAGTTGCGTTGGGGTCGTATGGACGGACACTACGCCGTGGAGCTGACTGGAAGTGGATTCGAGCTCGTATGAATTTATGGCAAAATAAATTGTTTGATTCAAATCAAGTAACGGTTTATCGTTCTTTAACGATGAACTGCCAAAGTGAGTAAAACTCACTAACTCTGAACAGTTCTATTTTTATAACGTATATTTAGAACTGTTAAATGGTGACTGTTTGCTGTGTGTTAACTGTTTGGTTGAGTTGTTTGTGTATTGATTGAAATATAGATAACGATATATATATATATATATATATCGTAAATCGAATATTGATTCTGTTTAACAGAATATTTTATCCTCGTGTTGTTTAACATATGTGATGCAGGGAAACAGGTTGGAGGGGTCTAACTGGACTCCTCAATATTTATGATACTGTTCTGTTCATATATTGTAATGTGTGATGTGATATATATAATCTGTTTGATTATGTATGATTAGAATGTTGTGGATCATTGTTATTCGACATTTTAAATATCATAAGAGACCCTGGGATGTAGAAAGGATTTATTTCAATGTATATTGAAATAAAGGAATTTTATAAAATCAACCGATTTTATAAAAGGAAATATTTAGAAAATAAGTAAAGGAATTATAAAATCATAGGATTTTATAAAGAGGAATATTTATTGGGGAAAATAAATAGAGACTATAAAAAGGTAATTTTCAATGTTATATTGAAAAGGAAATATTTATAAAATCAAGGATTTTATAAAAGAGAAAAGATTTATAAAATCAAAGAAGATTTTATAAAAGGAATTTATTTATAAATGGAATATTTATAATTAGGAAATATAAAAGAAATACATTTGTAAAACAAATATAGAGGAAATATATTTGTGAAACAATTATAAAGAAATATTGGTGAAACCAAATATAAAGGAGATATTTGTAAAACAGTTACAAATAAAATAAATGGGATTATCTATTTATTTAGGGAATAAATAAAAGTAAAGGGAATATTCATTTAGAAAATGAATAGAATAAAAGGAATATTCATTCAGAAAATGAATATAATAATGAGATATTTATTTTGAAAATAAATAGAAAGATAAAAAGGAAATATTTATTGGTTAAATAAATAGGATTGAAAGGAATATTTATTAATTAAATAAATAGGATTTAATCAAAGGAACATCTATAAAGTGAAGAACTATTACTAAAAAGTAAATCTTTATAAATGAATAAACGTTGTAAAAAGGGAAATCTTTATAAATCAATAAGGAGTCAATCAAATTGAGTTAATCGATTAGGGTAAGTTAATCGATTTGAGTAAGTTAATCGATTGAGTTAAGATAACCGAGTTGCATTGCCGAGTTAAGATAATCGAGTTGAATTGTCGAGTTAAGATAATCGAGTTGGATTGTCGAGTTAAGTAATCGAGATCGAGTTTAAGTTATCGAGATTTAAGTTATCGAGGGTAAGTTATCAAGTTATCGAGATTAAGTTATCGAGGGTAAGTTCTCGAGTCATCGAGATTAAGTTATCGAGGGTAAGTTATTGAGTAAGTTATCGAGTTAAGTTATCGAGGTTAAGTTGTCGAGTAGGTTATCAAGATTTAGTTACCGAGGTTAAGTTACCAAGTTAAGTTAACCAAGTTAATCGAATCGAGTTGGTCGAACCAAGTAAGTCGAGTTAGTTGGTCGAGTTAGTCGAGTCGAGTTAAGTTCGTCGAGTCGAGTTAATCGATGTTAGTTCATCGAAAGGAGTAATCGATGTTAGTTCATCGAAAGGAGTTATCGATGTTAGTTCATCGAAAGGAGTTATCGTTGTTAGTTCATCGAAAGGAGTTATCGATGTTATTTCATCGAAAGGAGTTATCGATGTTAGTTCATCGAAAGGAGTAATCGATGTTAGTTCATCGAAAGGAGTTATCGATGTTAGTTCATCGAAAGGAGTTATCGATGTTAGTTCATCGAAAGGAATTATCGATGTTAGTTTCATCGAAAGAAGTTAATCGTTTATAGTTTAATCGAAAAGAGATTGTCGAATATAGTTTATTCGAAAGTGAGATTTTCAAATATAAGATATTTGAAAAGAAAGAGTTATCGGATATAGGTTATTCGAAGGGGAGTTAATCAAATAGAGATTTCTCGAAGAAAGTATATCGGCGAATTCGATTATATCGAATTCGGGAAAGTACTTATACTTTCCAGTTATTAAATCATGTTTTGTTTAGTTATTTATAAATTAGTGGTTAGGTTAATTATTCACATTTAAAGAATAAAAGCTATAATTAAAATTAGATAATTCGAAAGTAGGGATTATAGCGTTATCGTTATAATCAATGTTTTCAATTAAGAAGTGGATTCGTAAATAGAATCCGAGAAAGACGTAAAGAAGTTGTTAAAAGATAAAGGATAAACTTGACCATTTCGAAGTTATAACGTTGTTCAGTTAAGGTCTGAGAGGTAATTATACCCCAACTTGATTGACTTCCTTCTTAACTAAGGAATGGTAAGGTTTGATCGTAAAGGAGTTTGGAAATGTTTTCCAAGTAAGAATCAGAAATGTTTTCTAATAGTAAGAAATAAGAATTTAGAACATATCAACAGGAGATTAGTAAATAAGTGAACTAAGAGAGGGATGTTAAATGATGATTGATCGATATAATTTCCACTTGGAAATAATATCGTTGTTTGCACACGAGTTTTCTTTTGATAGTTAAATCATAGACTATCAAAGTTTTGACCATTTTAATGTTGTTAATATGGAGAGACCAGTTGGATTTTTATCCAAAGAACCACTCTGTATTGGCATAAGCGTTTGCGAATCATATATGCCAAAGATAATTGAAGACGAAGTAAAGTGCAAGGGCTATTGTATAAGTCTTAGATAACAGTGCCTAAGATGGATATACTGAATAGTACCTTCGGTTCATCATGTTCTTGGATGACGTGTAATGATGAATGTCTGACAGAGTATTTCCAGAAAGATCATGACATTGATTTCTTCAACCGTACCAAGAGTGGAAGCGGAGAAGGAAACTTCTTTTAGCTAACACATAATGTACTGTTGAGGACGTCAATCGACGATTTGATGGATTTGATGATGTGGCATTCAAAGTGAATCTGGTGTGATGATAAAGCGCAGCTTCTAGCCTCACATCCGGTAAATGATAGAAATCGGGCAGGTAGCATGGCTATGTAGGTCGCACCTAATAGGGTGTATAATCACCTGATCTAGAGTTTCATTTATTTCTAAAAATCTATTGTTGATACTCTCCCATTCGGGAAACGGTTGCTGATCCCAACCGTTGGTGATATACATTCGATACACTCAAGCAAATGAGTGGTCGGTCATGTGTGGCCGGGTTGCAAGATGTTCTTGTTGAACCCAGTGTATTCCTCTCTAGAGGTACACTAGCGAAAGGTGGTTCCATACATTGTCATAGTTGGAAATCCATTACCCAATACGTGCTTGCGGTTTTGATTGTATACTATATATGTAGAACGTGAGATGAAAGCGTTTCTGCTAGATGATTATTATATTGTGGTTGATAAACATTATTATAATATCAAAGAGATTTGATATAAAGATTAGTTTTGGATTCTCATAAGGGAAAAACCCATTCCGTTATACGGCGTGGTCTTATGAGATATCGTTGTTGTTGTTCAAACTGTTTTACTCATACCAGTCCATGTTTCGTGCTTGGGGCATGTGTCGCATGATAGGGGGTTCTTGCTTTTCGTTAGGCGGCGAATGGGAGACTCTTACCCCTACATGTCCTGAAAATGAGGGTTGGTTGTGAAGTCGAAAGGCTGGCCGTAAAACGTGGTGCTGGGGTACCAATGTAAGCCACAGTGGGGTATTACCCTGTTGCTTGGGGGAGGTGAGGATGGTTGCAAAGCCTACTTAACTCAAAAACCGGGTCGTTACATTTGGTATCAAAGCTTAAGGTTAAGTGAATTACCTTGGCTCTGTGGCGTAACTCGATAGAGATAGGATTAGTAATATCCTAGATTGAGTTTGAGTGTATATATACGAGAGCGTATTTGTTATTCAATATAAAATAGTTTTATATTGTGGAGATTTATTGGTTAAGTTGTTTATAAGTTCTGGTCGATCAGTTTGATCCACTGTATCGATAGGAGTTACTAAACACTTGAATACGATGAACCATCATGGTATGTTTTGAAAAAGGGTAAATGAAATAATTTTACCCAAATTATATTTTGAAATATATTGGATATATTGGTTATTATTATAATCAAGTAAGATTATAAAAAGTGAAATGGTTATGTAAATAACCAAGTGAAATTCATATAAGTGTAATATATGAAATCGAGATGAATTAAATCTGAATATAAAATCAGAATTTGAATTAAAATCCTGGAAACATGTAAGTGTTTGTAAATGGATTGAAATTATATATAAGGAAATTTTAAGATCTTGGGAGATTTTAAAATGGTTTCAGGTATGGTGAAAGTTATTTTGAATTGATTTCAAAATGAAGTGTTTAAGATTGAGTTTAAAAATGTTATAGTATTGAACTTACTTCGATAGCTGGAAATAGATTCCGATGATGATCCGGACATCATCGGTGTTCATTTTCAAGTTCGTAAGTGACGGATTACTACCAAAGATTTTGTTTTTGAATTGTGTTGAGAAAACAAGTTGTTCGGGAATTCAAATGATTTGAATTGTTATTATGGCTTCCAATTTGATTTGAAATAAAACTCAGGGATTTGAATTTCACAATTTAAATTTAACTTATGAAGTTAAATAGTTGAAAAGGTAAAAGTGAATAAATTGGAATTTAACTTAAACTAAGTTAAATAAAGATGGATTGGATATGGTTAGAGATAATCTAGTAATGGAAATGGTATTACCTGGTAAAAGCTTTGAAATCAAGGATGAGACTTGAGTTTAAATGAGATTTGGTTTGAATATAAAACCAATAACTGTGGTAAGGATAAAGTGATCAGGATTTGATTGGGGATAACATTGGTATATGCTGAGTCGATAGCATATAGAAGTAATAGAGTTGATATACCCAACAAAAAGGTACAAGTTTACATTTCATATGAGTTTGGTGATTGTAACGACCCGGATTTTGAGCGACTTTGGTTATCGACATAAACACGATGTCGATAACCAAAACATCGAAAAATCCTGGTTGTTAATGAAAGAAATTAGAGGGTGAGAATAGATAAGATAGAAACTTAGAATAGAAGAAGAAGAGGACAGCAACAAAATCAGAGTAACACGAACCTCACAACGGAACGAATAAAATATAACATAACTTTGAAATATAAATATGTACTTGAATATACATATCATGATCAAGTACAACACTTACAACACAGCGGAATAATAATAGCTATATAATCCTGAAGCCTCCTGCTCCGGCTCTTCAAGTATCTGTAAATCCCGACTACTTGACTGCTCGTACAAAATTGAGCACCCAAGAGTTTAGGGAAAACAAAACAAATAAACTCCGGGTCAGTCATGGGACTGGTATGAGTAAAACAGTTTAAAACAACTTGAACAGGTAAACGATATCTCATAAGACCATGCCGTATAACGGAACGGGTTTTTCCCTTATGAGAATCAAAAATATCTTTATATCAAAAACCTTTTGATATTATAATAATGTCTATCAACCACAACTATAATAATCATCTAGCAGAAACGCTTTCATCTCACGTTCTACATACATAGTATACAATCAAAATCGCAAGCACGTATTGGGTAATGGATTTCCGACTATGACAAGGTATGGAACCACCTTACGCTAGTGTACCTCTAGAGAGGAATACACTGGGTTCAACAAGAACATCTTGCAACCCGGCCACACATGACCGACCACTCATTTGCTTGAGTGTATCGAATGTATATCACCAACGGTTGGGATCAGCAACCGTTTCCCGAATGGGACAGCATCAACAATAGATTTTTAGAAGTAAATGAAACTCTAGATCAGGTGATTATACACCCTAATAGATGCGACCTACATAGCCATGCTGCCTGCCCGATTTCTGTCATTTACCGGATGTGAGGCTCGAAGCTACGTTGTATCATTACATCAAATTCACTTCGAATGCCACATCGTCATATCCATCGAAAATCACTAATTGACGTCTACAACCATACATTACGTGTCAGCTAAAAGAAGTTTCCTTCTCCGCTTTCACTCTTGGTACGGTTGAAGAAATCAATGTACATGACCTTTCTGGAAATACTCTATCAGACATCCATACATACAAGTCATCCTCATTCACTTAGAATGTCACATCGTCATACCCGCCAAATCTTGATTTATCCAAAAATAACACAGGTATACAGCTAGAGAAACGAATTCCTCTGCCACCAAACGTGAATACGTTTGAACACATCAACTTACGCGATTTATTGGATATACTCTATCAGACCTTCGTCCATACAAGTTGTCCTGGGACTGGACAAACCGAAGGCACTATTCAATATATCCATCTTAGTCACTGTTATCTAAGATTTATACAATAGCCCTTGCATTTTACTCCGTCTTCAATTATCTTTGGCATATATGATTCACAACGCTTATGCCAATACAGAGTGGTTCTTTGGATAATAATCCAACCGGTCTCTCCATATTAACAACGTTAAAATGGTCAAAACTTCGATAATCTGTGATTTAACTATCAAGGAAAAACAAGTGTGCAAACAACGATATTATTTCCAAACGGAAATCATATCGATCAATCATCATTTATCTCTTAAGTTCATTAATTTACTTAACTCCTGTTTCTATATATTCTAAATTCTTATTTCGATTATCAGAAAACATTTTTGATTCTTACTTGGAAAACATTTCCAAAACTCCTTTACGATCAAACCTTACCATTTCTTTGTTAAGAAGGAAGCCAATCAAGTTGGGGTATAATTACCTCTCAGACCTTAACTGAATAACGTTATAACTTAGAAATGGTCAAGTTTATCTTTTAACAACTTCTTACGTCTTTCTCGGATTCAATTTACGAATCCACTTTTATATTGAAAACATGGATTATAATTGATAACGTTATAATCCCTACTTTCGAATATCTAACTTAAATTATAACTTTTTATTCTTATTACTTATACTGAATGATTAACCTAACGACAAATTTATTTATAAATAAATAAATCTTGATTTAAAGACTGGAAAGTAAATAATACTTTTCCCGAATTCGATATGATCGAATTCGACGATTAACTCTATTCGAGTAATCTCTATTCGATTAACTCTTCTTCGAATAACCTATATTCGATTAACTCCTTCCTTTCGAATATACTATATTCGATTACTCCTTCTCGAATAAACGATATTCGATAATCCCCCTTCGAATAACTAATATTCGATAACTCTTTCTTTTCAAATATCTATATTCGATTTCTCCTTTTCGAATAAACGATATTCGATAACCTCTCTTCGAATAACTAATATTCGATAACTCTTTCTTTTCAAATATCTCATATTTGAAAATCTCACTTTCAAATAAACTATATTCGATAATCTCCTTTCGATGAAACTAATATCGAATAACTCCTTTCAATGAAACTAATATCGAATAACTCCTTTCGATGAAACTAACATCGATAACTCCTTTCAATGAAACTAACATCGCTTAACTTCTATTGAATAACTAATATTGATCGACTCCTCTCGAATAACTATATTCGATTAACTCGACTCGACGAACTTAGCTCGACTGACTCGACTAACTTAACTCGACTCACTAACTCGACTTGATTAATTCGACTAACTTGGTTCGACCTGATTTGATTCGATTAACTAGGCTCGACTAACTTGGTCGACCCACTCGATTAACTCAACTCGATTCACTTAACTCGATTATCTAACTTGATTATCTCGACACGATTATCTTAGATTGATTATCTCGACACGATAATCTTAACTTGATTACTTAACTCTAGTTGAGTAACTTACCCTAATCGGTTAACTCAATTTGATTTACTCCTTTTATTTAACAAATAAATATTTACTTCTAATTCTATTTATTTAACCAATAAATATTCCCTTTTCAATTTCTATTTATTTCTTAAATGAATATCCCATTATAAATGCTATTTATTTAACAAATAAATATCTCCTTTTCACATTTTTTTACAAGTCTTTTTCCTTATCCTTGTTTTACAAATAACTCCTCTTTGATTTCATTTGTAAATCTTTTACAAATGTTTCTCTTTTGATTTCATTTGTAAATGTTTTACAAATTCCTTTCTTTTGATTTCTATTTGTAATGTTTTACAAATATTTCCCCTTTTCATTTGTTGACAAATATTTTCCTTATATTTGTTTTTACACATATCTTTTTTTTTATTTACCTATTTATTTACCAAATAAATATCTCATTTAATATCCCCTATTTATTTCTAAGTAAATAATCACTATTTAATATTTTATTTATTTAACAAATAAATAAATCCATTTTATAGTACCTTATCTATTTATTCTAAATAAATAATTCACTTTATAAATATTCCATTTATAAAGGTTTCCCTTCATTTAATATTCCACTAAAACGTATTTTCTATTTATAAATATTCCATTTATAAATATTTCTATTTATAAATATTTTATTTATAAATATTCTCTTTTATAAAATCCTCTTGATTTTATAATTATCTGCTTTTCAATATAACATTTGAAAATTTCTTTTAATATTTTTTCTATTTATTTTCTCGATAAATATTCCTCTTTTATAAAATCCTATGATTTTATAAATACTTTATTTCAAAATAATTCCTTTTATAAAATCGGTTGATTTTATAAAATTCCTTTATTTCAATATATATTGAAATATTCCTTTTCACATCCAAGGGTCTCTTATGATATTAGAAATATCGAATAACAATGATCAATATCATTCTAAGTCATATAATCCATAATAGATAATATATCACATCATACATCAACATATATGAAAAATAGTAAAATAAATGTTGAGGAATCCAGTCGGATTCCTCCAACCTGTTCCCTGCATCACAGATGTTAGACCATACGAGTATAAAATATTCTGATAACCAGAATCAATATATATATATATATATATATATATATAATTCCCACTAACTGACTAGCAGTTCAATCATACAGTCAACACATAGTCAATCAGACAATTTTAACAGTTCTAGAAATACAACATGAAAATATAAACTGTTCAGAGTTGCGAGTTTTACTCACGTTGGACTATCATCGTTAACAACGATAATTGTCGTTGATTCAGACGGACAATTTATTTTGCAATAAATTGCAACGAGCTCTGATGGACTTCTAGTCAGTTCCATCATATAGACACCGTCCGTGCGATCCCAACGGATCCAACCGTTCGAATTTCTAATACAGTATGACGGAGATATGGCGTTTACAAGTTTGAACTTAAATTAAAATTAAAATAACTTGATTTAATTAAATTGGGCCTCACCCACACAAATACCCGGCCCATTATCAACCATATCAGCCCACTCTTACTTCTTCTTCCACAAATGATACCTGCTCCAAAATAAATCAACCGAACACCCTTTCCATGCCTTCACACCACCACCACACCTTTATCTTTCACCCGAAACTCAAATCAACACATCCCAGGCCTCTCTGTTCGATTGTACTTCACAGCCATACCACAAACAGGGACCTCGAACTCCCTTTTTGCTGCCGCGACGCCAGGTTTCCCCATGGATCGGCCACCCTAAACTGAACCGAGTCCCACAAAAATACAGCATCCGGCGCTGCTCTTCACCACATGTTCGCCTACACCCATGAATCCGTGAACCAACGCTTCGACAAACCCCAAAACTGGAACCCTAATCAACGCTGGAAAACAGCGAACCCCCATAATGAACGTCGAGTCCCCCAACACACACACCAGAACGATGGTCTTCTCGCGGTGGACAGCAATATTTATATTTTAGGATTAATAGGATTTTATACGATTTTAGTTTGATTTTTTGAAGAACTCAGATTTGGTTTCCAGGAAAGAATCCCGACGGCGCAACTCCTGTTGACCAAATGAAGAATGAAATTAGGTTTATAGAGTTGGGGTGGTTTATATAGGATACTTTTAATATTTTTTTTATTCGATTAAAATATTAAATTTTAGTCCTATGTTGTTTGTATTCATGTCTAAAAATCCCTATGGTCACATACAATACCCAAAAATGGCGAAACTGAACATGCAGTTACAGTTTGACATTACGGTCCCAACGAAACTGGTTTCGTCGAATTCCGACGCCGTATGCTCACACAGCATATTTTTAACCATCAAAATACTGACTGTTTTTCACTCTAAAAATCCGTACGGCCACATAATGACTTCAAAAATCACGGAACTTGATATCTAACAATAATTTAATATTGCGGACCCAACAAAACTGGTTTCATTGAATTCTGAGCTCGTTTGCAAAACTGGCTATTTTTAAAGCGCTGAATAGACCATTTAAATATAAAAATATATTTAAATATAATTAAATTAAATATTTATAAATAAATATTATCGTGTATATCCACATACGATATCGTTCAGCTCTAGAATATTCCTGTATGAATTTCTAACTTGATACTCACTTCTGGGTCAACCCGATATTCGATTTATATTAAAATTCCTTTTAAATATAAATAATTCCTTTATAAATTATAAAGGAATTCCATAGCGACTTTTCTGAAATTTGATTTGGACGTACATTAAAATCTAGACGACGAAATCCCGATTTTTCTCTTCCACTAGAAAGATATACTCCACCAGCTCCACACGTTTCTTGTTTCACAGAAATCTGATTTAAAACGAATCCTGTATATCCAGTTGAAGTTCAAATCGCCAAATAGCGAACTGCCGTGCCATTTCAAGCTCTATTTTAATTATATTAAAATCCTACGTTCAAACTGTCGTCGATTGAATATATTCGTCAATATAATTCAACTCTAAGCTGAATTAAATCTAAGGGACGACCCAATTCACAGAATATTGTGATTTCCAATATTTTTGATTATTTCTGAATTAAATATATTATTCTATTATTTAATTTAATTAAATATTCACTATTATTTAATTAAGTACCACATTTAATTCACTACATCACGATATATATAATTAAATTAATTAATTATAATACCCCTGACAATGCGGGTCATTACATTCTTCCCCACTTAAAAAACAATTTCGTCCTCGAAATTGCTAAGTTAGAGAACAAACCCTATCGACTGGTTAGAACTTGTTCGTCCACTTCTTAACTTCATTTTCAACTGAACCAATTTAATTTCAATTAAATTATTAATTAATTCTTATCAACGAAAATTTTCAAAAATCCTGAAATTTTTCTAACGCCTTAGTTTTTCGAAAAATTTCGCCATAACCTCCTTTGTATAGCTCTATCAGTAAAACCACAACTCGCCTCTCTAGGCCATCTCCAACCCAAAAGGAAATCAAACAGCCAAGCGGCTTGCCAATCAGCTCATAAATCACCAAACTCATATGAAATATAAACTTGTACCTTTTTGTTGGGTATATCATTATATCCTTTCATTTACTGTTAGTTCAGCAAATACCAATGTCAAACCAATCAAACTCCAATATGTTTTTATCCATAAATCCAACCATTCGCTTATACTTAAGTCGAATTCAATTTCAAAGCAAGATTCCATTCTCGATTTTTCAAGTTCTTACTCATCAACCCAATATCATTTCAAATTCGAATCTCCCAAATACAACTTGTCTCGATATCATTCAAATTCAATTTCAGTTACCACTTAACTGACTTTATTTTAAATTCCAATTTGCTTTTACAAATTTTAATTGAAATTTGGTTTTAATCCAACCATTCTTTCCTTGGGAGTTTTAAACCGCTTTGCTCTTCAAAATCAAATATCTCTTTTTTTTTGAAATTCAACACAACTTGTTTTCTCAAAATGATTTGAAAACAGAATCTTTGGTAGTTATCCGTCACATACAACTCGAAAATGAATACTGATGATGTCTAGCTCATCATCGGAATATATTTCCCAGCGATCGAAGTGAGTTCAATACTATATCACTTTCAAAATCATTCTTTAA
Organism: Allium sativum; assembly: GCA_030737875.1. Classification (NCBI taxonomy): domain Eukaryota; kingdom Viridiplantae; phylum Streptophyta; class Magnoliopsida; order Asparagales; family Amaryllidaceae; genus Allium; species Allium sativum. The sequence continues at coordinate 202,304,576 of CM060913.1, read as the reverse complement.
ACATTTTCGCTTTGAAATTCATTTCAAAACATAATTCACAATGCTTGTAAGACAAATTTAAAATCTCCCAAGATCTTAAATTTTCCTTATTTTTAATCCAAATCCATTACAAACACTTATTCGAATTTCCAGGGTTTTCATTTCAATTCTGATTTAAATTTCAGATTTAATTCATCTTGATTTCATATATTACACTTATATGAATTCTGATTGGTTATTTACATAACCGTTTAATTTATAATCTTACTCGATTATAACAACAACCAATAGATCCTATATATTAATAATTCAATATCTATATCAAATATACTTTGGGTAAAATTATTTCATTTACCCTCTTTTCAAAACATGCCATGACGGTTCATCGTATTCAAGTGTTTAGTAACTTCTATCGATACAGTGGATCAAACTGATCGACCAGAAGTTCATAAGCCACTCAATCAATAAATCTCCACAATATAAAACAATTTTATATTAGATAACAAATACGCTCTCGTATATATACACTCAAATTCAATCTAGGGTATTACTAACCCCATCTCTACCGAGTCACTCCACGGAGCCAAGTAATACTTAACTTAAGCTCTGATACCAACTGTAACGACCCAGATTTTGAGCGACTTTGGTTATCGACATAAACACGATGTCGATAATCAAAACATCGAAAAATCCTGGTTGTTAATGAAAGAAATTAGAGGGTGAGAATAGATAAGATAGAAACTTAGAATAGAAGAAGAAGAGGACAACAACAACATCAGAGTAACACGAACCTCAAAACGGAACGAATAAAATATAACATAACTTTGAAATATAAATCTGTACTTGAATATACATATCATGATCAAGTACAACACTTACAACACAGCGGAATAATAATAGCTATATAATCCTGAAGCCTCCTGCTCCGGCTCTTCAAGTATCTGTAAATCCCGACTACTTGACTGCTCGTACAAAATTGAGCACCCAAGAGTTTAGGGAAAACAAAACAAATAAACTCCGGGTCAGTCATGGGACTGGTATGAGTAAAACAGTTTAAAACAACTTGAACAGGTAAACGATATCTCATAAGACCACGCCGTATAATGGAACGGGTTTTTCCCTTATGAGAATCCAAAATATCTTTATATCAAAAACCTTTTGATATTATAATAATGTCTATCAACCACAACTATAATAATCATCTAGCAGAAACGCTTTCATCTCACGTTCTACATACATAGTATACAATCAAATCGGAAGCACGTATTGGGTAATGGATTTCCGACTATGACAAGGTATGGAACCACCTTACGCTAGTGTACCTCTAGAGAGGAATACACTGGGTTCAACAAGAACATCTTGCAACCCGGCCACACATGACTGACCACTCATTTGCTTGAGTGTATCGAATGTATATCACCAACGGTTGGGATCAACAACTGTTTCCCGAATGGGATAGCATCAACAATAGATTTTTAGAAGTAAATGAAACTCTAGATCAGGTGATTATACACCCTAATAGATGCGACCTACATAGCCATGCTGCCTGCCCGATTTCTGTCATTTACCGGATCTGAGGCTCGAAGCTACGTTTTATCATTACATCATATTCACTTCGAATGCCACATCGTCAGATCCATCGAAAATCACTGATTGACGTCTACAACCATACATTACGTGTCAGCTAAAAGAAGTTTCCTTCTCCGCTTTCACTCTTGGTACGGTTGAAGAAATCAATGTACATGACCTTTTTGGAAATACTCTGTCAGACATCCATCCATACAAGTCATCCTCATTCACTTAGAATGTCACATCGTCATACCCGCCAAATCACAAATTGATTTATCCAAAAATAACACGGGTATACAGGTAGAGAAACGAATTCCTCTGCCACCAAACGTGAATACGTTTGAACATATCAACTTACGCGATTTATTGGATATACTCTGTCAGACCTTCGTCCATACAAGTTGTCCTGGGACTAGACAAACCGAAGGCACTATTCAGTATATCCATCTTAGTCACTGTTATCTAAGACTTATACAATAGCCCTTGCATTTTACTCCGTCTTCAATTATCTTTGGCATATATGATTCACAACGCTTATGCCAATACAGAGTGGTTCTTTGGATAATAATCTAACCGATCTCTCCATATTAACAACGTTAAAATGGTCAAAACTTCGATAATCTGTGATTTAACTATCAAGGAAAAACAAGTGTGCAAACAACGATATTATTTCCAAACGGAAATCATATCGATCAATCATCATTCATCATTTATCTCTTAAGTTCATTAATTTACTTAACTCCTGTTTCTATATATTCTAAATTCTTATTTCGATTATCAGAAAACATTTCTGATTCTTACTTGGAAAACATTTCCAAAACTCCTTTACGATCAAACCTTACCATTTCTTTGTTAAGAAGGAAGCCAATCAAGTTGGGGTAGAGTTACCTCTCAGACCTTAACTGAACAACGTTATAACTTAGAAATGGTCAAGTTTATCTTTTAACAACTTCTTACGTCTTTCTCGGATTCAATTTACGAATCCACTTTTATATTGAAACCATGGATTATAATTGATAACGTTATAATCCCTACTTTCGAATATCTAACTTGAATTATAACTTTTTATTCTTATTACTTATACTGAATGATTAACCTAACAACAAATTTATTTATAAATAAATAAATCTTGATTTAAAGACTGGAAAGTAAATAATACTTTTCCCGAATTCAATATGATCAAATTCGACGATTAACTCTATTCGAGTAATCTCTATTCGATTAACTCTTCTTCGAATAACCTATATTTGATTAACTCCTTCCTTTCGAATATACTATATTCGATTACTCCTTCTCGAATAAACGATATTCGATAATCCCCCTTCGAATAACTAATATTCGATAACTCTTTCTTTTCAAATATCTATATTCGATTTCTCCTTTTCGAATAAACGATATTCGATAACCTCTCTTGGAATAACTAATATTCGACAACTCTTTCTTTTCAAATATCTCATATTTGAAAATCTCACTTTCGAATAAACTATATTCGATAATCTCCTTTCGATGAAACTAATATGGAATAACTCCTTTCGATGAAACTAATATCGAATAACTCCTTTCGATGAAACTAACATCGATAACTCCTTTCGATGAAACTAACATCGCTTAACTTCTATCGAATAACTAATATTGACCGACTCCTCTCGAATAACTATATTCGATTAACTCGACTCGACGAACTTAGCTCGACTGACTCGACTAACTTAACTCGACTTGATTAATTCGACTAACTTGGTTCGACCTGATTTGATTCGATTAACTAGGCTCGACTAACTTGGTCGACCCACTCGATTAACTCAACTCGATTCACTTAACTCGATTATCTAACTTGATTATCTTGACACGATAATCTTAAATTGATTATCTCGACACGATAATCTTAACTTGATTACTTAACTCTAGTCGAGTAACTTACCCTAATCGGTTAACTCAATTTGATTTACTCCTTTTATTTAACAAATAAATATTTACTTCTAATTCTATTTATTTAACCAATAAATATTCCCTTTTCAATTTCTATTTATTTCTTAAATGAATATCCCATTATAAATGCTATTTATTTAACAAATAAATATCTCCTTTTCACATTTGTTTTTACAAGTCTTTTTCCTTATCCTTGTTTTACAAATAACTCCACTTTGATTTCATTTGTAATTCTTTTACAAATGTTTCTCTTTTGATTTCATTTGTAAATGTTTTACAAATTCCTTTCTTTTGATTTCTATTTGTAATGTTTTACAAATATTTCCCCTTTTCATTTGTTGACAAATATTTTCCTTATATTTGTTTTTACACATATCTTTTTTTTATTTACCTATTTATTTACCAAATAAATATCTCATTTAATATCCCATATTTATTTCTAAGTAAATAATCCCTATTTAATATTTTATTTATTTAACAAATAAATAAATCCATTTTATAGTATCTTATCTGTTTATTCTAAATAAATAATTCACTTTTTAAATATTCCATTTATAAAGGTTTCCCTTCATTTAATATTCCACTTAAACGTATTTTCTATTTATAAATATTCCATTTATAAATATTTCTATTTATAAATATTTTATTTATAAATATTCTCTTTTATAAAATCCTCTTGATTTTATAATTATTTCCTTTTCAATATAACATTTGAAAATTTCCTTTTAATATTTTTCTATTTATTTTCTCGATAAATATTCCTCTTTTATAAAATCCTATGATTTTATAAATACTTTATTTCAAAATAATTCCTTTTATAAAATCGGTTGATTTTATAAAATTCTTTTATTTCAATATATATTGAAATATTCCTTTTCACATCCCAGGGTCTCTTATGATATTAGAAATATCGAATAACAATGATCAATATCATTCTAAGTCATATAATCCATAACAGATAATATATCACATCATACATCAACATATATGAAAGATATTAAAATAAATGTTGAGGAATCCAGTCGGATTCCTCCAACCTGTTTCCCTGCATCACAGATGTTAGACCATACGAGTATAAAATGTTCCGATAACCAGAATCAATATATATATATATATATGTATATATAATTCCCACTAACTGACTAGCAGTTCAATCATACAGTCAACACACAGTCAATCAGACAATTTTAACAGTTCTAGAAATACAACATGAAAATATAAACTGTTCAGAGTTGGTGAGTTTTACTCATGTTGGACTATAATCGTTAATAACGATAATCGTCGTTGATTTAGACGGACAATTTATTTTGCAATAAATTGCAACGAGCTCTGATGGACTTCCAGTCAGTTCCATCGTATAGTCACCGTCCGTGCGATCCCAACGGATCCAACCGTTCGAATTTCTGATATAGTATGACGGAGATATGGCGTTTACAAATTTGAACTTAAATTAAAATTAAAATAACTTGATTTAATTAAATTGGGCCTCACCCACACAAATACCCGGCCCATTACCAACCATATCAGCCCACTCTTACTTCTTCTTCCACAAATGATACCTGCTCCAAAATAAATCAACCGAACACCCTTTCCATGCCTTCACACCACCACCGCACCTTTATCTTTCACCCGAAACTCAAATCAACACATCCCAGGCCTCTCTGTTCGATTGTACTTCACAGCCATACCACAAACAGGGACCTCGAACTCCCTTTTTGCTGTCGCGACGCCAAGTTTCCCCATGGATCGACCACCCTAAACTGAACCGAGTCCCACAAAAATGCAGCATCCGGCGCTGCTCTTCACCACACGTTCGCCTACACCCATGAATCCATGAACCAATGCTTCGACAAACCCCAAAACTGGAACCCTAATCAACGCTGGAAAACAGCGAACCCCCATAATGAACGTCGAGTCCCCCAACACACACACCAGAACGATGGTCTTCTCGCGGTGGACACTAATATTTATATTTTAGGATTAATAGGATTTTATACGATTTTAGTTTGATTTTTTAAAGAACTCAGATTTGGTTTCCAGGAAAGAATCCCGACGGCGCAACTCCTGTTGACCAAATGAAGAATGAAATTAGGTCTTAAGAGTTGGGATGGTTTATATAGGATACTTTTAATATTTTTTTATTCGATTAAAATATTAAATTTTAGTCCTATGTTGTTTTTATTCGTCTCTAAAAATCCCTATGGTTACATACAATACACAAAAATGACGAAACTGAACATGCAGTTACAGTTTGACATTACGGTCCCAACGAAACTCGTTTCGTCGAATTCCGACGCCGTATGCTCACACAGCATATTTTTAACCGTCGAAATACTGACTGTTTTTCGCTCTAAAAATCCGTACGGCCACATACTGACTTCAAAAATCACGGAACTTGATATCTAACAATAATTTAATATTGCGGACCCGACAAAACTGGTTTCATCGAATTCTGAGGTCGTTTGCAAAACTGGCTATTTTTAAAGCGCTGAATAGACCATTTAAATATATAAATATATTTAAATATAATTAAATTAAATATTTATAAATAAATATTATCGTGTATATCCACATACGATATCGTTCAGCTCTAGAATATTCCTGTATGAATTTCTAACTTGATATTCACTTGTGGGTCAACCCGATATTCGATTTATATTGAAATTCCTTTTAAATATAAATAATTCCTTTATAAATTATAAAGGAATTCCATAGCGACTTTTCTGAAATTTGATTTGGACGTACATCAAAATCTACACGACGAAATCCCGATTTTTCTCTTCCACTAGAAAGATATACTCCACCAGCTCCACACGTTTCTTGTTTCACAGAAATCCGATTTAAAACGAATCCTGTATATCCAGTTGAAGTTCAAATCGCCAAATAGCGAACTGCCGCGCCATTTCAAGCTCTATTTTAATTATATTAAAATCCTACGTTCAAACTGTCGTCGATTGAATATATTCGTCAATATAATTCAACTCTAAGCTGAATTAAATCTAAGGGACGACCCAGTTCACAGAATATTGTGATTTTCAATATTTTTGATTATTTCTGAATTAAATATATTATTCTATTATTTAATTTAATTAAATATTCATTATTATTTAATTAAACCACATTTAATTCACTACATCACGATATATATAATTAAATTAATTAATTATAATACCCCTGACAATGCGGGTCATTACAGTGATTTATGAGCCGATTTGGCAAGCCGCTTGGCTGTTTGATTTTCTTTTGGGTTGGAGAAGGCCCAGAGAGGCGAGTTGTGGTTTTACCGATAGGGCTATACAAAGGAGGTTATGGCGAAATTTTTGGGAAAGTTAAGGCGTTAGAAAATTTTCAAGATTTTTGAAAATTTTCGTTGATAAGAATTAATTAATAATTTAATTGAAATTAAATTGGCTCAGTTGAAACTGAAATTAAGAAGTGAACAAATAAGTTCTAACCAGTCGATAGGGTTGTTTCCTACCTTAGCAATTTCGAGGACGAAATTATTTTAAGTGGGGAAGAATGTAATGACCCGCATTTTTAGGGGTGTAATAATTAATTTATTTAAATTTTTAAAAGGTGATTAAAAGGATTTAATGGTCGTTAATTAAACAATGGTGAATATTTAATTAAAATAATAATTAAATAATATATTTAATTCTGAAATATTAAAATTATTGCTAGATTTCAGTTTCCGTGATTTTTAGAGTCAGTGTGTGGCCGTACGGATTTTTAGAGTGAAAAACAGTCAGTATTTTGACGGTTAAAAATACGCTGTGTGAGCAAACGGAGTCGGAATTCGACGAAACCAGTTTCGTTGGGACCGTAATATCGAACTGTAGCTACATGCCAATTTTCATGATTTTTAGGTATTGTATGTGACCATAGGAATTTTAGAGGACGAATAAAATTAGCGATGGCTTAAAATAAAATATTAAAATTGAATATAAAAATATTTCCCTCCTTTATAAATACCGTTCACAATCCCTTAAACCCTAATACACTTCCTTGGTCAACAGAAAGCGCCGTATATTTCCTCCACAGATTCGAACAGTGAAAGCAAGGTTTCAAAATCAAAAGTAAATCAAAACAAATACTAGAAATCCAAATGGTGGTATATTCGAACTCCTAGCAACCAGTACTTCGATCTGGTAGGCTTCTATGAGTGTTCGGTGTTAGGATTTTCACGCTGATTTTCTACAGCGAAAGTTAGGGTTCGGGTTCAGTGATTTTGTGGTGGTTGATGGGGGAACTGGGTGATGGATTTTGCATCGTGGAGGCAAGGAGGTTCGGTTGACATGGTTTGGTGGTGGCTCGTCACAAAAACTGTCGCAGGTTACTATGAGGGCGCAGGAATAGCTCGTCGTCGATCTTCAGGTTGGAGGTGCGGGTGTGTTGATTTGGGTTTGAGGTGATGAAATTTATGGAGGGTTTGATGATAAGTAGTTTGATTTTAGTTGTGAGTTTCATTGGGAAGTAGAGGTGCGGTTTGGGGATCGAAATGTTGAAATTGGTGTTCGGTGAATACTGGGGATCGAACTTTGAATTTGGGGAAGAAGAGTAAAGAAAGGGGCGGGCCTGATTTCTTGTATGGGCCGAGTTTTGAAAAGGTTAAGCCCACTTAAGTAATTAATTTAATTTCAATTCAAATTCGAATGAGTATACCAACTTGTAAATTGAATATCTTCTGCATATGGTATCAGATTGACGAACTGTAAGTTGCGATGGGGTCGTATGGACGGACACTACGCCGTGGAGCTGACTGGAAGTGGATTCGAGCTCGTATGAATTTATGGAGAAATAAATTGTTTGATTCAAATCAAGTAACAGTTTATCGTTCTTTAATGATGAACTGCCAAAGTGAGTAAAACTCACTAACTCTGAACAGTTCTATTTTTATAACGTATATTTAGAACTGTTAAATGGTGACTGTTTGCGGTGTGTTAACTGTTTGGTTGAGTTGTTTGTGTATTGATTGAAATATAGATAACGATATATATATAAATCGTAAATCGAATATTGATTTTGTTTAACAGAATATTTTATCCTCGTGTTGTTTAACATCTGTGATGCAGGGAAACAGGTTGGAGGGGTCCAACTGGACTCCCCAATATTTATGATACTGTTCTATTCATATATTGTAATGTGTGATGTGTTATGTATAATCTGTTTGATTATGTATGACTAGAATGTTGTGGATCATTGTTATTCGACATTTTAAATATCATCAGAGACCTTGGGATGTTGAAAGGAATTATTTCAATGTATATTGAAATAAAGGAATTTTATAAAATCAACCGATTTTATAAAAGGAAATATTTAGAAAATAAGTAAAGGAATTATAAAATCATAGGAATTTATAAAGAGGAATATTTATTGGGGAAAATAAATAGAGATTATAAAAAGGAAATTTTCAATGTTATATTGAAAAGGAAATATTTATAAAATCAAGGATTTTATAAAAGAGAAAAGATTTATAAAATCAAAGAAGATTTTATAAAAGGAATTTATTTATAAATGGAATATTTATAATTAGGAAATATAAAAGAAATACATTTGTAAAAAAAATATAGAGGAAATATATTTGTGAAATAATTATAAAGAAATATTGGTGAAACCAAATATAAAGGAGATATTTGTAAAACAGTTACAAATAGAATAAATGGGATTATCTATTTGTTTAGGGAATAAATAAAAGTGAAGGGAATATTCATTTAGAAAATGAATAGAATAAAAGGAATATTCATTTAGAAAATGAATAGAATAATGAGATATTTATTTTGAAAATAAATAGAAAGATAAAAAGGAAATATTTATTGGTTAAATAAATAGGATTGAAAGGAATATTTATTTATTAAATAAATAGGATTTAATCAAAGGAACATCTATAAAGTGAAGAACTGTTACTAAAAAGTAAATCTTTATAAATGAATAAACGTTGTAAAAAGGGAAATCTTTATAAATCAATAAGGAGTCAGTCAAATTGAGTTAATCGATTAGGGTAAGTTAATCGATTTGAGTAAGTTAATCGATTGAGTTAAGATAATCGAGTTGCATTGTCGAGTTAAGATAATCGAGTTGAATTGTCGAGTTAAGATAATCGAGTTGGATTGTCGAGTTAAGTAATCGAGATCGAGTTAAGAGTTCGAGTTAAGTTATCGAGATTTAAGTTATCGAGGGTAAGTTATCAAGTTATCGAGATTAAGTTATCGAGGGTAAGTTCTCGAGTCATCGAGATTAAGTTATCGAGGGTAAGTTATTGAGTAAGTTATCGAGTTAAGTTATCGAGGTTAAGTTGTCGAGTAAGTTATCAAGATTTAGTTACCGAGGTTAAGTTACCAAGTTAAGTTAACCAAGTTAATCGAATCGAGTTGGCCGAACCAAGTAAGTCGAGTTAGTTGGTCGAGTTAGTCGAGTTGAGTTAAGTTCGTCGAGTCGAGTTAATCGATGTTAGTTCATCGAAAGGAGTTATCAGTGTTAGTTCATCGAAAGGAGTTATCGATGTTAGTTCATCGAAAGGAGTTATCGATGTTAGTTCATCGAAAGGAGTTATCGATGTTAGTTCATCGAAAGGAGTTATCGATGTTAGTTCATCGAAAGGAGTTATCGTTGTTAGTTCATCGAAAGGAGTTATCGATGTTTGTTCATCGAAAGGAGTAATCGATGTTAGTTCATCGAAAGGAGTTATCGATGTTAGTTCATCGAAAGGAGTTATCGATGTTAGTTCATCGAAAGGAGTTATCGATGTTAGTTCATCGAAAGGAGTTATCGATGTTAGTTTCATCGAAAGGAGTTAATCGATTATAGTTTAATCGAAAAGGGATTGTCGAATATAGTTTATTTGAAAGTGAGATTTTCAAATATAAGATATTTGAAAAGAAAGAGTTATCGGATATAGGTTATTCGAAGGGGAGTTAATCAAATAGAGATTTCTCGAAGAAAGTATATCGGCGAATTCGATTATATCGAATTCGGGAAAGTACTTATACTTACCAGTTATTAAATCATGTTTTGTTTAGTTATTTATAAATTAGTGGTTAGGTTAATTATTCACATTTAAAGAATAAAAGCTATAATTAAAATTAGATAATTCGAAAGTAGGGATTATAACGTTATCGTTATAATTAATGTTTTCAATTAAGAAGTGGATTCGTAAATAGAATCCGAGAAAGACGTAAAGAAGTTGTTAAAAGATAAAGGATAAACTTGACCATTTCGAAGTTATAACGTTGTTCAGTTAAGGTCTGAGAGGTAATTATACCCCAACTTGATTGACTTCCTTCTTAACTAAGGAATGGTAAGGTTTGACCGTAAAGGAGTTTGGAAATGTTTTCCAAGTAAGAATCAGAAATGTTTTCTGATAGTAGGAAATAAGAATTTAGAACATATAAACAGGAGATTAGTAAATAAGTGAACTAAGAGATGGATGTTAAATGATGATTGATCGATATAATTTCCACTTGGAAATAATATCGTTGTTTGCACACGAGTTTTCTTTTGATAGTTAAATCACAGACTATCAAAGTTTTGACCATTTTAACGTTGTTAATATGGAGAGACCGGTTGGATTTTTATCCAAAGAACCACTCTGTATTGGCATAAGCGTTTGCGAATCATATATGCAAAAGATAATTGAAGACGAAGTAAAGTGCAAGGGCTATTGTATAAGTCTTAGATAACAGTGCCTAAGATGGATATACTGAATAGTACCTTCGGTTCATCCTGTTCTTGGATGACGTGTAAGGATGAATGTCTGACAGAGTATTTCCAGAAAGATCACGACATTGATTTCTTCAACCGTACCAAGAGTGGAAGCGGAGAAGGAAACTTCTTTTAGCTAACACATAATGTAGTGTTGAGGACGTCAATCGGCGATTTGATGGATTTGATGATGTGGCATTCAAAGTGAATCTGGTGTGATGATAAAGCGTAGCTTCTAGCCTCACATCCGGTAAATGACAGAAATCGGGCAGGTAGCATGGCTATGTAGGTCGCACCTATTAGGGTGTATAATCACCTGATCTAGAGTTTCATTTATTTCTAACCTGCATAACTTCTTCATACTGTGTCCGTTTTACGCAAACTCGGACTCTATCTCAAGCAGAATTCCGAGACAAACGCAATGGTGCAACCCATTTTTCTTAATTCTTCTTCTAAAAATTAAGTATTCTTTAATTTGTAAATTTTAATGTTACAAAATTACAGGGTGTTACATTCTCCCCTACTTAAAGGATTTCATCCCCGAAATATTCAAGTTAAGAAGAATGTATCCTACCATCCAATCGTCCATATACTCATTCATCATCCATAAGCATCCAATGTCCTTAAAAGATTTCTAATGCTATATGAACATATGCAAAAGTGTGTGTATATGTTCCTTATCTAATGCAAAGATCAGGCAGTCTACTGACTCAGTTGACCTCCTTAATGCAAATTATGTCAGTGCCATGAGTCCAATATGTATGCAATTATCCCTAATGCATTTTGAAACTTCTTATATGAGTACACAATCATTCACTCAAATGCAACATCCATATGATAACACACCAAATTTTAATCAATAAACAACTATATGCAATATGCAATATGAAAGTGACTGAGCCGATCTTAGTGCCTAAAGTGCGTGTAAATGCATCCACGAGCAACCACTAGCAAACACTTACATCCACAAAACATAACATGTCTCAAAACACATGTTTACAACCATAGGGTTTCTACCTAAACACCGAAGATATACTCAAGAGGATACACTAAATGATAGAACAAGCACAAACAAAGAGGTAGAAAAAGGAGAAGTTAAGAACATACCCTCAAAAAGGAAAGGGTACAATGCATGTATCTTATCTTCCGTCTCCTAAGTCGCGTCTCCTTGATCATCTCCCCATTGGACTTTAACCAACTTGAGCTCTCGGTTGCGTTACTTCTTGACCTACGATCTTAGGATGCATGTAGGAGCTCGTCTAATTGTGGCATCTCTCTCTACTTCCACTTCTCTAAGCATGCTCGGCTCTACTACTTTCGCTATATCATGTAAACACTTCCTCAAATGCGACACATGAAACACGTCATGAACCCCACTAAGCTTCTCAGGCAACTTCACTCTGTAGGCCATCTGTCCAACTCGCTCTTTAATGAGGAATGGTCCTACGAACCTTGGTGCCAATTTCCCTACAGCTCCAAAGCGAACTACGTTCCTCAACGGTGAAACTTTGATAAAGACCATGTCTCCAACATCGAACTCAAGATCGGTCCTTCTCTTATCAGCATATGACTTTTGTCGGTCCTTTGCCGTCTTTATGCGTCTTCGAATCAAGTCTATCTTCTCCGAAGTTTCTCTAACCATATCAGGACCAAGCAAAATCTTATCCGTAGATTCCCACCAACAAGTTGGTGTTCGGCAAGGTCGCCCATATAAAGCCTCAAAGGGAGCCATGCCGATACTAGTCTGATAACTGTTGTTGTAGGCGAACTCTACCAATGGAAGGTGTTCTTCCCATGTCCCTCCAAAGTCCAAGATGCATAACCTCAAAAGGTCTTTTAGAATCCGATTTACTCTTCCGGTTTGGCCGTCCATCTGAGGGTGATAAGCGGTACTCAAACACAATTGCGTTCCTACCGCCTCTTGCAAGCTCTTCCAAATTTCGCTAGTGAAAATGGGATCTCGATCGCTCACAATACTAGAAGGTATGCCATGCAAACGAACTATCTCTCGGAGATAAACAGATGCTAACCATGCCGTTGTCCTCTTACTCTTAACGGGAATGAAACAGACGCTCTTGGTAAGTCTATTTACTACTATCCAAATCCCCGTATTACCCTTCCTTGACCTTGGCAACCCATCGACGAAATCCATGGAAAAAAATTCCCATTTCCGCTGTGGAACCTCTAGTGGGTGAAGCAACCCGCCAGGCTTCTTTTGCTCAGCCTTAACTTGCTGGCAAACTAAGCATCTAGAAACAAACTCAGCCACGTCCTTCTTCATTCCAGCCCAAAAGAAAACTCGCTTCATGTCCCTATACATCTTTTCACCACCGGGATGTATGGTCATCTTAGAACGATGTGCCTCTTCAAGAATTGCTGTAACAACCCGGAAAATCTGGGCCAGTTTGAAAATTTTATTTTGGCAATTTTAGCGAATTTTGATTATTTAAAATAGATTATTTTAAATAATATCGACGTGAAATCTATTTTGAATATAATTCGAACGTTTATATTATACACGTCGTCGTTAGAATATAAATAATTATATATAATTATAAATAGAATTGAAAATGGCGCGGTAGTTCGATAATTCGATTTCAAACTTCAATTGAATGTACCGGGTGCAAAATAATCCGGATTTTAGTGAAACCAAAAATAATGGAATCTAATAGTGAATATCTTTCCAACGAATCCGAAAAATTAAGATTTCATATCGGGAATCAAAAGATATGTCCAGTTGAAAATTCTGAATAGTCGCTATGGAATTCAGGCCCTTAAAAATGGACATTTTGCAAACGACCTCGGATTTCGACGAAACCAGTTTTGTTGGGTCCGGGATGTGAAGTTATTGCTAGGTTTCAAATTTCATAATTTTTCGAATCAATATGTGAGCGTGGCAAAAGAAAACGCGTTTGACCAGTTTCAGTTGATTTTAATCGACTTGAAATTGGCCATTTTTCTAACGGTCTCTGAATTCGACGAAACTAGTTTTGTTAGGACCGTATCGTCAATACGAAGCTAGAAAATATTTTTTTTGGAATTTTTTAGTTAGTATGTGACCCCGGTAATTAGAAATGTGCGTTTAAAATAATATAGTGATTTAAATGTAAATTCAAAGGAAACATATCGAGACGATCGAATTGGCCTGCGATACATATCCCATTGTGTTCGGAATGGGGGTAAAACGCTATGGGCGGCAGGCGGTGGACCTCGTTTAGTGGTCATATGTGAAAGTCAACTCTTTAATAAATAAATAATAAATAAAAAAAAAAAAAAAAAAAAAAAATATAATATCCCTTCCCTTAAAACCTAGGCCCCCCCCCCGTTCGTTTATCTCAGAAGGAAAAAAAAAACAAAAAAGAAAAAGAAAACAAAAATCGCGATAACCCCCCCCGTCGCTCCAGCCACCACCGCGCCCAGCGCCCACCGCCGCCACCACTTGCGAGGCTCCGCCCTTCCCCCCTCTGCCTCCCTCTCTCTCCTCCGCCTCGCAGGAACCACGAATCCCCTCGACGAAGCCGATGGCCCCCCTCCGATCAGATGCCCTCTCGCCTCCGACCAGCATGGGTCCGCCGCCACCACCTGAGGACGCAGCCCACCCCCTCCTCTAATTACAGTAAGATCTTGATTTTGTTTATATATATAAAAAAAAAAAAAAAAAAAAAAAGAACTGATTTCTGTTTTTATTAAGATTTAAAAACTGTTTTTATTAAGATTTAAAAACTGTTTTTATTAAGTTTTGAAAACTGATTTTATTAAAATTTAAAAACTGATTTTATAAAAAGGAATAAAAACTGATTTTATAAAAAAAACTGAATTTGAAAAATGATTTTTAAAGTATTTAAAAACTGAATGTTATTTTGATTTAAAACTTATTTTTAAAAAAGTATAAACTGATTTATTTTTTTTAAAGTATAAACTGATTTATTTTTTTAAAGTATAAACTGATTTATTTTTTTTAAAGTATAAACTGATTTATTTTTTTAAAGTATAAACTGATTTATTTTTGAAAGAGAAAAACTGATTTTATTTTGAACTTTAAAATAGGAAAAAGATTAATCTTTTAGTAGAAAAAGATTTGAAAGCAAAAGTAGAAATCATATTTTTTTATATGTTGAAAGCGAACGTGAAAACATGATTTTTGTCATATTAAAGAAGTGATTTTTATTATATAAACATCATGACAAAAATGAGATTTTTATTCATTTGAATAGCGATATAAAAATTCGATTTTTATATATTGAACTTTGAAATAAAAATATGATTTTTATATATTGAACTTTGAAATAAAAATTCGATTTTTATATATTGAACTTCGATATAAAAATTCGATTTTTATATATTGAACTTTGAACTAAAAATTCGATTTTTATATATTGAATAGCGAACTAAAAATTTGATTTTTATATATTGAATAACGAAGTAAAAATTCGATTTTTATATATGTAGTAGCTACGGACGACGAAGCTGGCGAAGATGCGAAAACAATGAAGACTTCTGCAAAAGAAGAGTCGAGATGGTTGGATAGCTAAATGTGAGAATTTCTCACCTTTCAATTTATATTTCTAGTTATATATATATACTAGGATGCAGACGGTGCTTAGTAGCACCCGACACAATCGTCCACAGACCATGGACTTGTTTGTTTGACTGTTTGGTGATTGATTGCGATATTGGTTTGAATGTGGTTTGTGGTGTGAAAAATCGAATCGATAAATTGGTTAGGATTAGACGTGCGCCGTTATAAGGCGAAGGGGTAAGGCTAGGTTAGATCCTTACTCCAAAGTTTGTGGTTTGCATAACGAATGGATTTGATTGATGTGTGAATGGCGTGGGCCTTCACTAGACCGGGGATAAGGCTAGGCCTTGTCCCGTTTCTAGTATCGTGCCGTTATGCCGCCGAAATTTTCTAAAATAAGTTAGAAAAATAAAAATAGCATTTTATTTAACGAATGAACTGAATAGAAATTCATATGTTAAAATAAAATGTGTTATCGTTAAAAATATAATTTTTAACGTGAATGTGAATAAATAAATATTCATTTACAAACCAGACGGTTTGTTTATGTACACCTATTTGAATGACGTTGATTGGGTCGATAAATTTTACACATCGCCTAACTGCACAAATAAAATATGTGTTTGATTGTTTGAAACCCCACACGGGTGTTAGGATGAAATTTGAAGTTCACTCATCCTGATTGATTAAATCTGTCGATCGATTGATTGACAAGCTGCTATAAGCGTTAAATGTCTATATTTGATGCTTATACAGTGTAGTGCACTTTGGTTGATGGTTGATTATTCATCGTTGTTGATATATCCATGTGTTGTAGAAAATCCATATAATTAACATTATATGGTAATTGATTGGGCCTCATTCCAGTTTCGAAGAAAAAAAAGAAATATTTGAAATAGAAATATTTGAAATAGAAATATTTGAAATAGAATATTTGAAAATAGAAATATGTGAAGCCGTGAGGATTAGATTGACGCCATTTTGACGTGAACGATATTTATATCGATTTTATTCATTTTAAAATGAATATTGAAAAGTGATTTCGAAATCAAATATTTTGAAATAAATTGAATTGAAAACGAATTCAAATTGAATTGAAAACGACTTCGAAATGAATTGAATTGAAAACGAATTCGAAATGAATTGAATTGAAAACGAATTCGAAATGAATTGAATTGAAAACGAATTCGAAATGAATTGAATTGAAAACAAATTCGAAATGAATTGAATTGAAAACGAATTCGAAAGGAATTGAATTGAAAGCGATTTCGAAATGAATTGAATTGAGAACGATTTCGAAATGAATTGAACTGAAAACGAATTCGAATTGAATTGAAAGCGAAGTGAAATAAATTCAAATTGAATTGAAATTTGAATTGAATAGAAATGGATTTTAAAACGAATTTATAAAGAAGAATTCAATTTTGATTTGAATTGAAATGGAAGTTGAAAATGTTTTTGAAACGAATTCAAAACTATTTATATAATTCGTTTTAAATAGAAATCGACGATATATATATTATATATATATTATATATAATATAATGGCCTGAATAGAACGCGCCACGCCGCGGCAGTTCGCGAATTTCGACCATTTATTTCAAACGGGCATTACGGGAGATCCGACCGTCGGATTCTCCTAAAACCGGAACCGTTGGGTTCGTATCGAAAAGAGCTTTCTAATGAATGTTAGAAATTTGAAATCTAACGGTTGGATTTGGAGATATGTCCAAATCAAATTCAAAAAAGGTCGCTGTAAGTGCAGTTCGATGGCCATTGATGGAAATCGACTGTACGGGCCTTGATAAAATTATTAAAAATAGCAATAATTTGTGTAAAATCATAAGAAATGATTTAGAAAGAATTGGGATGAAAAACTCCATACTTGAAAAGATAAAAATAAATTTTTATCGAAATGAACTAGTTTTGAACTAGAATTATAATCCTATTTATTTTTAAATAAATAAATTGAATTCGAAAAGGGTTTTAAAAATAACCAAAATTTCCAATGATTGCATTGGAGTGGATTTGAATCGAAATTGTCTTCGGAATATTTCGATGTTGGAATTCGTGATTATACAGGTGTTGTTATGGAAATTTGAAAGATATATATTGATATCGTTATTTCCAATACGACATTTGTTAGTCGTAGAATTCGATATTGAATATAAGCCGATATATTTTCTATTCAGAGCCTTGTATTGAATATCGAATGTGATTTGGGTTTGTCGTGAATGGTGTCTTCACTAACACTATTCTTGAACCCAGTTGAGAAAAGATTAAATCTTTTTATTTAGATTTAATGAAGTGTACCAATTAAATAATATTTAATTGGAATTGAATAGATATTGATTTTTGGGCTTATCGTGAACAGTGTTTTAAATAACACTTGTTCTTTAACCCGATAATTAATGAATGTGATTTTGGGTTTATCGTGAACCGTGTTTTAAATGACACTGATTCTTTAACCCAGTTAACGATTAAAACTGAGTGGAGTTTTAATGAATCTTTAATTAGATTGAAAAGATCGAAAATGGAGTATCACCAGTTTTGCTCCAGGCGATAGTTAAATCTTTAATTAGATTTGAACGTGAAATTTAGAAACTAACTGTCGGTTAGCCAAGCAGAATGGTTTTCTGGATATTGATCTGATGTTGGTTTCGGCCTTCGGGGTTAATATTTGGGGAATTATTCTCTTGATTAATTTATGGTTAGTGACTAATGAATTGGAATGAGGCGTATGTTGTGTTTGTGTAACACTTATTTAAAATATACGCGAGTTATTCGGAAAGACCGGGTTTATCCCATTCTGAATAACTGATACGACGATAAGTCGAAGATGAAGACGATGGTAGAAGACCGGAGGTCTTCACGTCGTTTGGGTGATAACTGATGATCTTGATTGGGCTGTACACCCAAGAAGATGGAAACAGTTAGTGATCGTCCAGACGTACTTGGAGATCGATGGATATGCGGGGTACTAGGTGCCTCCGGTTTCGTTCAGACCCAGAACGGACTTGTAAATGGACTGTGTGTCTGACATCGGATTTCATTCTGTGTGACTGATATCGGTTGCATAGGATGGTTTGCCTGTGTGGCATGCTAAGATGCAAATGATCAAGGCTTCTGTTGAAAAGCAAAGTCTTGTGGTGATGATCAAAGCACGGCCTTTGTGGCGTAGCTTTGTGTAACGTTTACCTCGCGTGTTTCACACCAGGTATGAACCAAAAACGGGAGACGGACCTCAGGGAGGACTTGCGTTTCTTTCTAGCTAGAAGTGGCGTCAGTGGTTTTACACGCCCTGACGAGTTTGACTTATGTGGTTGTTGCTGTTGCGAGGCGCCTCGGTTATATCGGTTTCGGCCGAATGCATTCTGGTCGGCTGACGGACCAGACTTACACCCCATAGGGTGGGGAGACGTATTGTTCAGGCATAATAATCCACTCCGTGTGGACCGGCCCTGACGATCCAAGGGGCAGTTGCGGCTGTTCCTGAGGGGCGGGCTAGAGCGTCTCGAATCGGTTGAGGACTATCTTTTGCCTCGGTTCATAGATGGAAATCCAATTTCCAAATACGTGACATTTGCGGTTTTATTTGTAAACCTATATATGGCGACATAGTGGCATGGGACGCTCATGCCGCCTATGATTGATACTTATGATTTGAAGTTGTTTTATGCACTATGCACTTATAATAGTATCAAACGACTTGTTTTAACCGTATCAAGCATTCTTTGGCTGTTATAAGGGAAAACCCTATCCCCCGGCTTGCGTTTGCATTGTGTGATAGGACCTGGGTCTTATAACAGCTTCATTTTTCTTTATTTAGCATTGCGCTGTTTGTTTCATGCACTGGTATTCTTGGGAGGAAACCCGTTCCGTGTTATACGGCGTGGTCCCTTGATTTACCTAACTTTAAGAATAAAGAATAATAACTGTTTTAGTTCTCACACCAGTCACATGACTGACCTGGAGTTTATTGTTTTAACCTAAACTCTGGGTGCCCTTATTTTCGACACGGGCAGCTAGTAGTTTTGGTTTTGCAGATTTATATTCACAGGATCCTGGTTTACAGCTGGAATGATATCCGGAAAGCTTTGTATCCGTATATCTCTTCTAGTTGTGTATTGTATTATTTTCCGCTGCTATGTATTTAAATGTAATTTAAATCTCTGATATTTCTGTGTAATATTTATTCGTACTCTGTATATTCTTGTAATCTGATGCATTGTTGTAATATACAATGAAATGTTCTTTTATATGCGTTCTGTTGTGGTTTGTTCTCGAACTATCCGACGCTTTCCTTTACGGGGAAGTTACGGGTCTTCACAGTTGGTATCAGAGCTTTGGTTTACCAAGCTCAGAGAACAAGACACATTAGAACCATACGAAAGAATTCATCAGATATTGGATTAGTAATATCCAATTAGAATGACTCGTTAGAGATAGGATCAGTAGTATCCTAGAACGAGTGTGAAGAGTATATTTTTGAAAATGAAAACAAATTTTTGTTTTGAAAATTTAAATCAATTATTCGTATTTGATTATCTATTTATATTGATGTGGACAATCCAGTATATATAGATTTTGCATATACGTCTGATCCGCGTGTATTCGAAATTTTAATATACTGGATAGATATGGAATCACATTCTAGTCGCCCGAAGATGATTCTGATGATAGTTCGAACATCATCAGAATTGGTATTCGTGTTTCGAAGGTGTGATTTTCTATATATTTCCATTAGGCTGGTGTGAGAACCAAAACTTATATATAGCTAGAATTCATTGTTGTGATTTGGCATCAAAACATGATTTTTTGTATATGTATCAAAATTATGAATTTAAAACGTTAATCCACTAATTGATTGATGTTTGTGTTGTTTGTTTATTTGTTTGCCAATTTTGAACCATTATGCTTAATCGAATCAAATATTGAATTGTATTGAAAATTGGTCGCATCTGCTTGCATATACATATATATCATTGAACAGGTCATAGCAAGGAGGCTAGAGCAGAGAATAAAATTTGTTTGCCCGACAAATAGGTACATGTTTACTACATAATTTCCTGTTTTGTTTGGGTGATGATGATTTTGTGAGCCTATTGGCTAGCCGCTTGGCTTTTTCTTTTTCTTTTTGAGATCTGAAGGACCGGGAACGCTATTTGCAATTTCCCGATGCTCCCGGTGCAGGGGAGGTTATGGCGAAATTTTTCAAAAATTTAGGGTGTTAGCCAAATTTTTGAAATTTTGAAAATTCTCAGAAACCAAAGGGTTGGAGAATGAAAGCCAGATCGAACATAGAGCTGAATAATCAAATCACTTTCGACTTTGTTCCTTTTCGGGGACGAAAAGTTTTAAGTGGGGGAGATTGTAACAACCCGGAAAATCTGGGCCAGTTTGAAAATTTTATTTTGGCAATTTTAGCGAATTTTGATTATTTAAAATAGATTATTTTAAATAATATCGACGTGAAATCTATTTTGAATATAATTCGAACGTTTATATTATACACGTCGTCGTTAGAATATAAATAATTATATATAATTATAAATAGAATTGAAAATGGCGCGGTAGTTCGATAATTCGATTTCAAACTTCAATTGAATGTACCGGGTGCAAAATAATCCGGATTTTAGTGAAACCAAAAATAATGGAATCTAATAGTGAATATCTTTCCAACGAATCCGAAAAATTAAGATTTCATATCGGGAATCAAAAGATATGTCCAGTTGAAAATTCTGAATAGTCGCTATGGAATTCAGGCCCTTAAAAATGGACATTTTGCAAACGACCTCGGATTTCGACGAAACCAGTTTTGTTGGGTCCGGGATGTGAAGTTATTGCTAGGTTTCAAATTTCATAATTTTTCGAATCAATATGTGAGCGTGGCAAAAGAAAACGCGTTTGACCAGTTTCAGTTGATTTTAATCGACTTG
Source organism: Allium sativum (assembly GCA_030737875.1). NCBI lineage: Eukaryota > Viridiplantae > Streptophyta > Magnoliopsida > Asparagales > Amaryllidaceae > Allium > Allium sativum. The sequence goes on along the minus strand of CM060913.1, from coordinate 202,282,946 downwards.
AAATTGGCCATTTTTCTAACGGTCTCTGAATTCGACGAAACTAGTTTTGTTAGGACCGTATCGTCAATACGAAGCTAGAAAATATTTTTTTTGGAATTTTTTAGTTAGTATGTGACCCCGGTAATTAGAAATGTGCGTTTAAAATAATATAGTGATTTAAATGTAAATTCAAAGGAAACATATCGAGACGATCGAATTGGCCTGCGATACATATCCCATTGTGTTCGGAATGGGGGTAAAACGCTATGGGCGGCAGGCGGTGGACCTCGTTTAGTGGTCATATGTGAAAGTCAACTCTTTAATAAATAAATAATAAATAAAAAAAAAAAAAAAAAAAAAAAATATAATATCCCTTCCCTTAAAACCTAGGCCCCCCCCCCGTTCGTTTATCTCAGAAGGAAAAAAAAAACAAAAAAGAAAAAGAAAACAAAAATCGCGATAACCCCCCCCGTCGCTCCAGCCACCACCGCGCCCAGCGCCCACCGCCGCCACCACTTGCGAGGCTCCGCCCTTCCCCCCTCTGCCTCCCTCTCTCTCCTCCGCCTCGCAGGAACCACGAATCCCCTCGACGAAGCCGATGGCCCCCCTCCGATCAGATGCCCTCTCGCCTCCGACCAGCATGGGTCCGCCGCCACCACCTGAGGACGCAGCCCACCCCCTCCTCTAATTACAGTAAGATCTTGATTTTGTTTATATATATAAAAAAAAAAAAAAAAAAAAAAAGAACTGATTTCTGTTTTTATTAAGATTTAAAAACTGTTTTTATTAAGATTTAAAAACTGTTTTTATTAAGTTTTGAAAACTGATTTTATTAAAATTTAAAAACTGATTTTATAAAAAGGAATAAAAACTGATTTTATAAAAAAAACTGAATTTGAAAAATGATTTTTAAAGTATTTAAAAACTGAATGTTATTTTGATTTAAAACTTATTTTTAAAAAAGTATAAACTGATTTATTTTTTTAAAGTATAAACTGATTTATTTTTTTAAAGTATAAACTGATTTATTTTTTTTAAAGTATAAACTGATTTATTTTTTTAAAGTATAAACTGATTTATTTTTGAAAGAGAAAAACTGATTTTATTTTGAACTTTAAAATAGGAAAAAGATTAATCTTTTAGTAGAAAAAGATTTGAAAGCAAAAGTAGAAATCATATTTTTTTATATGTTGAAAGCGAACGTGAAAACATGATTTTTGTCATATTAAAGAAGTGATTTTTATTATATAAACATCATGACAAAAATGAGATTTTTATTCATTTGAATAGCGATATAAAAATTCGATTTTTATATATTGAACTTTGAAATAAAAATATGATTTTTATATATTGAACTTTGAAATAAAAATTCGATTTTTATATATTGAACTTCGATATAAAAATTCGATTTTTATATATTGAACTTTGAACTAAAAATTCGATTTTTATATATTGAATAGCGAACTAAAAATTTGATTTTTATATATTGAATAACGAAGTAAAAATTCGATTTTTATATATGTAGTAGCTACGGACGACGAAGCTGGCGAAGATGCGAAAACAATGAAGACTTCTGCAAAAGAAGAGTCGAGATGGTTGGATAGCTAAATGTGAGAATTTCTCACCTTTCAATTTATATTTCTAGTTATATATATATACTAGGATGCAGACGGTGCTTAGTAGCACCCGACACAATCGTCCACAGACCATGGACTTGTTTGTTTGACTGTTTGGTGATTGATTGCGATATTGGTTTGAATGTGGTTTGTGGTGTGAAAAATCGAATCGATAAATTGGTTAGGATTAGACGTGCGCCGTTATAAGGCGAAGGGGTAAGGCTAGGTTAGATCCTTACTCCAAAGTTTGTGGTTTGCATAACGAATGGATTTGATTGATGTGTGAATGGCGTGGGCCTTCACTAGACCGGGGATAAGGCTAGGCCTTGTCCCGTTTCTAGTATCGTGCCGTTATGCCGCCGAAATTTTCTAAAATAAGTTAGAAAAATAAAAATAGCATTTTATTTAACGAATGAACTGAATAGAAATTCATATGTTAAAATAAAATGTGTTATCGTTAAAAATATAATTTTTAACGTGAATGTGAATAAATAAATATTCATTTACAAACCAGACGGTTTGTTTATGTACACCTATTTGAATGACGTTGATTGGGTCGATAAATTTTACACATCGCCTAACTGCACAAATAAAATATGTGTTTGATTGTTTGAAACCCCACACGGGTGTTAGGATGAAATTTGAAGTTCACTCATCCTGATTGATTAAATCTGTCGATCGATTGATTGACAAGCTGCTATAAGCGTTAAATGTCTATATTTGATGCTTATACAGTGTAGTGCACTTTGGTTGATGGTTGATTATTCATCGTTGTTGATATATCCATGTGTTGTAGAAAATCCATATAATTAACATTATATGGTAATTGATTGGGCCTCATTCCAGTTTCGAAGAAAAAAAAGAAATATTTGAAATAGAAATATTTGAAATAGAAATATTTGAAATAGAATATTTGAAAATAGAAATATGTGAAGCCGTGAGGATTAGATTGACGCCATTTTGACGTGAACGATATTTATATCGATTTTATTCATTTTAAAATGAATATTGAAAAGTGATTTCGAAATCAAATATTTTGAAATAAATTGAATTGAAAACGAATTCAAATTGAATTGAAAACGACTTCGAAATGAATTGAATTGAAAACGAATTCGAAATGAATTGAATTGAAAACGAATTCGAAATGAATTGAATTGAAAACGAATTCGAAATGAATTGAATTGAAAACAAATTCGAAATGAATTGAATTGAAAACGAATTCGAAAGGAATTGAATTGAAAGCGATTTCGAAATGAATTGAATTGAGAACGATTTCGAAATGAATTGAACTGAAAACGAATTCGAATTGAATTGAAAGCGAAGTGAAATAAATTCAAATTGAATTGAAATTTGAATTGAATAGAAATGGATTTTAAAACGAATTTATAAAGAAGAATTCAATTTTGATTTGAATTGAAATGGAAGTTGAAAATGTTTTTGAAACGAATTCAAAACTATTTATATAATTCGTTTTAAATAGAAATCGACGATATATATATTATATATATATTATATATAATATAATGGCCTGAATAGAACGCGCCACGCCGCGGCAGTTCGCGAATTTCGACCATTTATTTCAAACGGGCATTACGGGAGATCCGACCGTCGGATTCTCCTAAAACCGGAACCGTTGGGTTCGTATCGAAAAGAGCTTTCTAATGAATGTTAGAAATTTGAAATCTAACGGTTGGATTTGGAGATATGTCCAAATCAAATTCAAAAAAGGTCGCTGTAAGTGCAGTTCGATGGCCATTGATGGAAATCGACTGTACGGGCCTTGATAAAATTATTAAAAATAGCAATAATTTGTGTAAAATCATAAGAAATGATTTAGAAAGAATTGGGATGAAAAACTCCATACTTGAAAAGATAAAAATAAATTTTTATCGAAATGAACTAGTTTTGAACTAGAATTATAATCCTATTTATTTTTAAATAAATAAATTGAATTCGAAAAGGGTTTTAAAAATAACCAAAATTTCCAATGATTGCATTGGAGTGGATTTGAATCGAAATTGTCTTCGGAATATTTCGATGTTGGAATTCGTGATTATACAGGTGTTGTTATGGAAATTTGAAAGATATATATTGATATCGTTATTTCCAATACGACATTTGTTAGTCGTAGAATTCGATATTGAATATAAGCCGATATATTTTCTATTCAGAGCCTTGTATTGAATATCGAATGTGATTTGGGTTTGTCGTGAATGGTGTCTTCACTAACACTATTCTTGAACCCAGTTGAGAAAAGATTAAATCTTTTTATTTAGATTTAATGAAGTGTACCAATTAAATAATATTTAATTGGAATTGAATAGATATTGATTTTTGGGCTTATCGTGAACAGTGTTTTAAATAACACTTGTTCTTTAACCCGATAATTAATGAATGTGATTTTGGGTTTATCGTGAACCGTGTTTTAAATGACACTGATTCTTTAACCCAGTTAACGATTAAAACTGAGTGGAGTTTTAATGAATCTTTAATTAGATTGAAAAGATCGAAAATGGAGTATCACCAGTTTTGCTCCAGGCGATAGTTAAATCTTTAATTAGATTTGAACGTGAAATTTAGAAACTAACTGTCGGTTAGCCAAGCAGAATGGTTTTCTGGATATTGATCTGATGTTGGTTTCGGCCTTCGGGGTTAATATTTGGGGAATTATTCTCTTGATTAATTTATGGTTAGTGACTAATGAATTGGAATGAGGCGTATGTTGTGTTTGTGTAACACTTATTTAAAATATACGCGAGTTATTCGGAAAGACCGGGTTTATCCCATTCTGAATAACTGATACGACGATAAGTCGAAGATGAAGACGATGGTAGAAGACCGGAGGTCTTCACGTCGTTTGGGTGATAACTGATGATCTTGATTGGGCTGTACACCCAAGAAGATGGAAACAGTTAGTGATCGTCCAGACGTACTTGGAGATCGATGGATATGCGGGGTACTAGGTGCCTCCGGTTTCGTTCAGACCCAGAACGGACTTGTAAATGGACTGTGTGTCTGACATCGGATTTCATTCTGTGTGACTGATATCGGTTGCATAGGATGGTTTGCCTGTGTGGCATGCTAAGATGCAAATGATCAAGGCTTCTGTTGAAAAGCAAAGTCTTGTGGTGATGATCAAAGCACGGCCTTTGTGGCGTAGCTTTGTGTAACGTTTACCTCGCGTGTTTCACACCAGGTATGAACCAAAAACGGGAGACGGACCTCAGGGAGGACTTGCGTTTCTTTCTAGCTAGAAGTGGCGTCAGTGGTTTTACACGCCCTGACGAGTTTGACTTATGTGGTTGTTGCTGTTGCGAGGCGCCTCGGTTATATCGGTTTCGGCCGAATGCATTCTGGTCGGCTGACGGACCAGACTTACACCCCATAGGGTGGGGAGACGTATTGTTCAGGCATAATAATCCACTCCGTGTGGACCGGCCCTGACGATCCAAGGGGCAGTTGCGGCTGTTCCTGAGGGGCGGGCTAGAGCGTCTCGAATCGGTTGAGGACTATCTTTTGCCTCGGTTCATAGATGGAAATCCAATTTCCAAATACGTGACATTTGCGGTTTTATTTGTAAACCTATATATGGCGACATAGTGGCATGGGACGCTCATGCCGCCTATGATTGATACTTATGATTTGAAGTTGTTTTATGCACTATGCACTTATAATAGTATCAAACGACTTGTTTTAACCGTATCAAGCATTCTTTGGCTGTTATAAGGGAAAACCCTATCCCCCGGCTTGCGTTTGCATTGTGTGATAGGACCTGGGTCTTATAACAGCTTCATTTTTCTTTATTTAGCATTGCGCTGTTTGTTTCATGCACTGGTATTCTTGGGAGGAAACCCGTTCCGTGTTATACGGCGTGGTCCCTTGATTTACCTAACTTTAAGAATAAAGAATAATAACTGTTTTAGTTCTCACACCAGTCACATGACTGACCTGGAGTTTATTGTTTTAACCTAAACTCTGGGTGCCCTTATTTTCGACACGGGCAGCTAGTAGTTTTGGTTTTGCAGATTTATATTCACAGGATCCTGGTTTACAGCTGGAATGATATCCGGAAAGCTTTGTATCCGTATATCTCTTCTAGTTGTGTATTGTATTATTTTCCGCTGCTATGTATTTAAATGTAATTTAAATCTCTGATATTTCTGTGTAATATTTATTCGTACTCTGTATATTCTTGTAATCTGATGCATTGTTGTAATATACAATGAAATGTTCTTTTATATGCGTTCTGTTGTGGTTTGTTCTCGAACTATCCGACGCTTTCCTTTACGGGGAAGTTACGGGTCTTCACAATTGCCCTTCTCAAACTCTCGTCTCGTGATACGCAAAGTCTTCCATCCCTACGCAACCAACCTATCTCATCTATAGTATACCTACTAAGATGGCTCGAAGACTCCCCTCTTGTGAGCTTATCTACTATCTCTATCAACTATGGGTCATCTCTCTGTGTCTCCCCTACTTGTCCCAAAAGCGTAGGTCGCACCTCTAATGATGCCAACAAACCGGACACATAATCAATCGAGGGTCTAAAGTCAAAGGTAGAGATATACTCTAAACTCTGTCGCTCAACAAACAAATGACTCAAAGTCAACTTCTTTCTACTCAAGGCATCTGCCACAACGTTACCCTTGCCAGGGGTATATGCAATCTCAAAATCGTAGGATGCTAAGAACTCCATCCACCTCTGTTGCCTTAAGTTTAGATCTTTCTGAGAGAACAAGTATTTAAGTGACTTATGGTCTGTATACAACTCAAACCTCTCTCCAAGAAAATAGTGATGCCAAGACTTAAGCGCAAAAACTATGGCAGCTAACTCTAAGTCGTGGGTAGGGTAATTCTTCTCATGGACCTTCAATTGTCTTCCACCATGGCATATTACCCTTCCCTCTTGCATCAAAACTGCGCCAAGCCCTGTCCCGCAAGCATCGGTATACACTGTTCATGGCTTACTCCCATCCGGCAAAACTAAAACTGGAGTTGTCATCAGAGCCCTCTTCAAACGTTGGAAAGCATCGTCATAGTCAACATCCCAAGAAAAGCCCAAATTCTTTTTCATTAACCGTGTAAGTGGGGCTGATATCTTAGCAAAGTCCTTAATGAACTTCCTATAATAGCCCGCCAAACCAAGAAAACTTCTTACTTCTGTTGCATTCTTAGGAATCTTCCAATCTTGGATTGCCACTATCTTCGCGGGATCCACAGCTATCCCATCCTTAGAGACCACGTGCCCTAAGAATCTTACTTCCTTCCTCCAAAAGTGACATTTGGAGAATTTAGCTTTGAGTTGATGTGCTCGAAGGGTCTCTAAAACTTCCCTAAGATATAGGGCATGCTCTTCCTCGCTTCTAGAGAATATCAATATATCATCCACAAAGACCACCACGAACTTGTTTAGAAACTCCCTAAACACCCTACTCGTCAAGTCTACGAAATACGCGGGTGCATTTATCAAACCAAAAGGCATGACTAGCCATTCAAAGAAACCGTCGGGAGTTCTAAATGCAGTCTTATCTATACTATCCTCAGCTACCCTCAACTAATGAAACCCAGTAGCTAAGTCGAACTGTAAGAAAATCGAAGCACCAACCAACTGATCGAACAAATCATCTATTGTAACAACCCGGAAATTCTAAGCCAATTTAAAAATTTTATTTTGGCAATTTTAATGAATTTTGATTATTTAAAATGAATACTTTAAATAATAACGACAAAAAATTTATTTAAATCAAAGTTGAAACGAATAAATTTATTTTAATTATATAATGATCCTGAAATGGCGCGGCAGTTCGAAAATTCGATTTCTAATTTCAAATGAATATACAGAATTCGTTTTAAGTCAGAATTGAACGAAACAAGAAATATTTGAATCTGTTTGATCATATCTTTCTAACAAAGCTGAGAAACTGAGTTTTCACTTTAGAAGTTGAAAGATATGTCCAGTTTAAAACTCAGAAAAGTCGTTGTGGAGTTTATATATATTTTAATATATATAAGGCCCTTAAAAATGGAAATTTTGCAAATGACCTTCGTTTTCGACGAAATCGCTTTTGTTGGATCTGGGATGTCAAATTATTGCTAGATTCCAAAATTCATAATTTTCTGAATCAATATGTGAGCGTGGCAAAGGAAAAGGTGTTTTGACAGTTTTAGTCAATTTCGATCGATCAGAAAATGGTCATTTTTCAAACGGCCTCGGAATTTGACGAAATTAGTTTTGTTAGGACCGTATCGTCAATACGAAGCTAAAAATAATTTTTCCAAAATTTTTAGGTTCAGTATGTGGCTCCGGTAAATTGAAATGTACGTTCAAATTCAATATATGGATTTATATATTGATTTTGGTGAAAACTGATCGAAAAGGCCGAATTTGCTTACAAAACATATCCCATTGTGTTCGGAATGGGGTAATTAGCTAGGGGCGTCAGTCGTTGGGTCTCGATTGGAGATCGAATTTAAAAGTTGCTTTTTAGAATTAAATATATATATATATATATATATAATAACTTTTCCCCTGAAACCCCCTCTCCCAATTCATTTCCACGAACAGAAAAAGAAACCGCTCCCCCAATTTACCCGTCGCTCCTCAGCCCTAGCCGCCTCCAGGCGTTCACGATCCCCTCCCCCTCGCTGACGACGCACCACCACCTCCCCTTCCCCTTTCTCGCCTCTCTCCTCTCCAGCGCTTAAACCGAGATGGCCTGAACCCTAAAATCTGCAGCCCTCCCCTAAATTCGCCTAACCTCGCCAATGTCATCCCACCGTCGGCGATCCAAGCCTTCCCCGACCAAGGACGACGCACAGCAACCCCAGGACCCGCCGGACCACCAGTGAACACCTCCTCCCCCTTCGGTTAGAAAAAAAATGTGAGTTTTATTTTGTTAATTTAGTTTTTATTTTCTTTTATATGAAAAGCATTGTTTTAAAAGGTAATTTCAGCTTTTATAAATCAGTTTTTAATTTAAAAAAAATCAGTTTTTGTTTAATTTAAAACATATTATAAATCAGTTTTTATTTTCTAAATTCAGTTTCTATATATGATATAATGAAGTAGCGGGGATAAAAAAATACGATTTTTATTTACATGAAAGCACTTTATTTTTAACAATACAAAGAAGTGATTTTTAGCTAAGTAAAAACTTGATCTTTATTTATATAAAACTTGAATTTTATTTACAAAAAGATATGATTTTTGAAACCATAAAGATATATTTTTTGAAAACCAAAAAGATTGGATTTTTATTAATCGAAAAGATTAGATTTTGAAAAATGAAAAGAATATATATTTTATATAATGAAAAGAATATATTTTTATCTAATGAAAAGAATACATTTTAATAAATTAAAAGATTATATTTTTATAAAGGTAAAGGTTTGATTTTTTTTATAATATAAACAGCGATATAAAATATGATCTTGTAATTATATGCAGCGATGTTGAAAATGCGACTGTTAATGTAAACTGTGTGAAAACAGATTACGTTGAAAACACGGCGAAGATTTCCTACATATGAAGAGTCGCGGCGTTTGGTTAAGCTTATGGGTGAGAACTCCTCACTGTAAATAAATAGAAATTTTCTAGTATAGATTTTTATTTGAATTACATGGAGTTCAACACTCAAATTCGCACAATCACATTTATTGAAAGCGATGTATGGAGATTACCCGCATATGGATCTGTACTCCGCGAATAGCCACTTATGGCGCCGTAATGGCATTGAGGTTGTTGAGTATTTATTTGGATGTTCTGCGTGATTTGATAAATAAATAGAAATAAAATTGGTTTGTATATGACGCACACCATTATGAGGCGAGGGATAAGGCTAGACCTTATCCCGGCTATGGTATCGTGCCGTTATGCTGTCGAAATTTTCTAAAAGTGTTAGAAAAATTTAATTGGTGGAAAATAAATATCCATATACAAATCGAACGATTTGTTTATGTACACCTATTTGACTGATATGGATTGGGACTATAAATTTTACACGTCGCCCAACTGCACAAATAAAAATCTGTGTTTGTTGATGTGAAACCCCACACGGGTATTGGGATGATATTTGACGTACACTAGTCCCAATTGTATAGTTGTATGTTGATCGATAGGTTGACAAACAGTTGTGTTGTGCACTTTGGATGATGGTTGATTATTTATCGTTGCTATTATATACATGTGTTGTATAGAATCCATATAATTAACATTATATGGTAATTGATTGGGCCTCATTCCAATTTGAAATTTTTTAGAAAATAAATTATATTCATGTGTGGAGTAAATGATATATTCATGTGTTGAATAAAAGAAAATTCATGTGTTGAATACAAGAAAATTCATGTGTTGAGTAAAGATCCCTAAACGATAAAAATCACAATTTTATCAAATATATAAAATAACAAAAATAGTCATGTGTTGACAATACTCATGTGTTGAGAATATTCATGTGTTGAAACTATTCATGTGTTGAACGAAATATTTTTACAATAAAATTTACATTTTTATTGTAAGTAAGAATTAATAAAAACCTTCATGTGTTGAATAATATTCTTGTGTTGAATAAAAGCCGTGTTAATTAGATATGCGCCATTTTGACGCGAACGATATTTTTATCGATTATATTCGTTTTATAATGAATATAGAAAAGAAAAGTGATTTCAAAACCTAATATTTTGAAAATAATATCATTTACATATTAATGATATGGAATATTCAATTTTGATCTAAAATTGAATATGAAGTTGAAATTGTTTTGAAAACAAATTTAAAACGATTTATAAAATAGGTTTTAAATGGAAATCGACGAAATATATATAATATATATATTATATATATTAAATGGCCTGAATAGAACGCGCCGCGTCGCGACCGTTCACGAATTTCGACCATTGACTTCGAATAGACGTTACGGGAGATCCGACCGTCGGATTCTCCTAAAACCGGAACCGTTGGGTTCGTATCGAAAAGAGCTTTCTGACGAATGTAAGAAATTTGAAATCTAACGGTTGGATTTGGAATTATGTCCAAATCAAATTTGGAAAAGGTTGCTGTAAGTGCAGTTCGATGACCGTTGATGGAAATCGACTGCACGGGCCTTGATAAAATTATTAAAAATATAAATAATTTGTGTAAAATCAAAATAAATGATTTGGGAAGAATTAGGATGAAAAAAAACTCAATATTTGAAAAGATAAAAATAGATTTTTATCGAATTGAACTAGTTATTAACTAGAATTAAAATCCAGTATTTTTTAAAGAAATAAATGGGATTGAGAATGGGTTTTAAAATAACCAGAATTTCCAATGTATGAATTGGAATGGATTTGAATCGAAATCGTGTTCGGGATATTTCGATGTTGGATTTCGTGATTATACAAGTATCGTTATGGAAATTTGAAAGATATATTTTATATCGTTATTTCCAATACGATATTTGTTGGTTCAGAATTCGATATTGAATATAAGCCGATATATTTTCTATTCAGAGCCTTATATTTAATATCGAATTGGATTTTGGGTTCGTCGTGAACAGTGTCTTAAATAACACTGTTCTTGAACTCAGTTTAGAAAAGAATAAATCTTTTAATTAAGATTTAGTGAAATTGTCCAGTTAATTAGTATTTAATTAGAATTGAATTTAAATTGGTTTTTGGGTTTATCGTGAGCGGTGTCTTGAATAACACCTTTTCTTTAACCCGATTAACAATGGGATGTGATTTTGGGTTTATCGTGAACCGTGTTTTAAATGACATCGGTTCTTTAACCTAGTTAAAGATTAAAACTAAGTGGAGTTTTAATGAATCTTTAATTAGATTGGAATGATCAAGAATGGAGTATCACCAGTTTTGCTCCAAGCGATAGTTAAATCTTTAATTAGATTTGAACGTGAAACGGTAATTAATTTTACCGATAGCACCGTGGTGTTAGATATGGGGTGTTACCAGTTTTGCTCCATGGGATGAATAGGTTGGGATTGGAAAATAAATAATTACTTCGGTGTGGTTTGCTAATCCCGACTAGCTTGGATAAACTTTAATATGTTTTGATTTGATATCCAAATAAAGATTAATGAATAAATTTAAAAGAATTTATCTTTGATAAAATTAATGGGAACCTATTCCCTATGAACGTGAATATTTGAATAAAAGAATATTATGAATTGGAATGAGGCTATGTTGTGTTTGTGTAACATTTGTTTATTATATACGTGGGTTATTCGGAAAGGCCGGGTTTATACCCATTATGAATAACTGATTCGACAATAAATCGAAGATGAAGACGGTGGTTGAAGACCGGAGGTCTTCACATCGTTTGGGTGATTACTGATATCTTGATTGGGCTGTACACCCAAGAGGAGGGAATCAGTCGGTGATCGTCCAGACGTACTTGGAGATCGAAGGATATGCGAGGAAAGTGACTTCGGTTTCGTTCAGACCCAGAACGAACTTGTAAATGGACTGTGTGTCTGACATCGGATTTCATTCTGTGTGACTGATATCGGTTCCATAGAGTGGGTTGCCTGTGTGGCATGCTAAGATGCAAATGATCAAGGCTTCTGTTGAAAAGCAGAGTCTTGTGGTTGATGATCAAAGCACGGCCTTTGTGGCATCGCTTTGTGTAGCGTTGATTCGTGAGCCTCGCACCCCGGTGTGAACCAAAAACGGGAGACGGACTTCAGGGAGGACATGCGTTTTCTTCTAGTTAGGAGTGGTGTCAGTGCTAAAACTGACTGGCATTGCTTATGTGGATGATGGATTTTGAGGCGCCTCGGTTAGATCAGACGATCCGGGTCCGATGGAGTCATTCGTTGGCTCATTGACGCCCCATAGGGCGGGGAAACGCAGTGTCTAGGGTTTAAGTTTAATCCACATCGGTGGACCAACCCTGTTGCTCCAAGGTCACTCGAGCTCTGACCTAAGGGGCGGACTAGAGCGTCTCGAATCGGTGAGGACTATCTTTTGCCTCGGTTCACAGATGGAAATCCAACTTCCAATACGACATTTTGCGGTTTTATTTGTAGAGCCTAGTATTGGCGACATGATAGATGGTACCCATGCCGCCTATGATTGTGTAACACCCCACCTCCGCCAGGGTCACTCTTGCAAGGACACTTGCTTTGGAGGGGCGTTTAAACCGGGTAAACATGCATAAGATATCACATGACAGAACATATACATATATGTAAGTAAAAAGAGTAAGTAAAGCAGCGAATAAAAGTGCTATTTCAAAACCCAATAGTCAAGTTACATCGAAGTACTTAAACATCATTTTCCAACATAAAAACAAAGTCTAGGACATAACTGAAAATTGGAAATAACATAAAATAACTATCCCCAAACGACGTGGTAAACCATAGCAAGCTCAGTGTCCAAACCGTACATGAGCTAATCCAGCAAGCAAGCTAAAATCCAAGCTAAGCACCAATGTTCCCACCCTGAGAACCTGGGGGGGGGGGGGGGAGAAACGAAAGAAAAGAAGTGAAAGAAAACAGGTCAGTCAAAAAGACTGGTAAGCCCTAACTACTATCAGTACATAAACTAATAAAGTTAACTGACATGAGGGACTGAGATGAACATAAGGATGTAACTAACTGGCATAGTGAATGATTAACATGATAGATCAAGTGTGGCATCGCATATACAAGGTTAGGTGTTGCACCAAATGTGTACTAGTATTCAATCCATGTCAAGCATAAATCAAGAAGTGATCCCTTAGTCCAAAATCATGAGTTGACCCTAAATCAGGGTCCAACTAAACGGTCTAGTCGATCGGCTCCCTACAAGCCTAACTCGTCATGTGTCGGTGTCATTTGGCTTAATCAAGAATGTAGTTAGCTGTGCTCGGCTCACCCTAGGCTGTATCTTGGCCCTGGGGTGTTTACCACTGACACAATTCAAGAGTGCACAATCTAAACCTACTGGTGACCATGTTCAACACCGGACTCAAGTGCACGACCATGGTCCGCCTGAACAACCGGTTCACCTACGCAGCCGTAAACTTGGTCACTTACGATCAGCTTAGTAATCGTGCCCCACCCTAGCCTAGTTCTAGGGTATCTTGATACTTCTAGAGGGTTACTGCTGAAAAGGACAACGTAACTAGGATTTCCACCGGGTTAAATGTGGTTAACCCTATCCAACCATGTGTATTGAGTTGGTTAAGCATATTCAAGGTTCAAGACTTAACCCTTATCAATACATTGTGTTCAAGAGGTTAAGTATATTCAAGTGGTCCATGACTTAACCCTATCTTGTGACATTAATTAACTTAATGCACCTTAACCTCTCACATTAGACCTTGTTGTGGTTACTAGTTAAGCCGGGCGGGTCTTGGTAGCTTTACACCACAACTTGGTCTAACCTCGGGTTTAAGCACAACATGACCAACTACTCACATTGGGTCCTATTGTTTGTAGCCACTAGTTAAGCCGGTCGGTTCCGGGTAGATTTATGCTACAAACTCAACCCAACCTCGAGTTGGCCACACTCATGTTTTCTAAGTGTCATGTCCATCATTATGTTTACAAACATAATCACAAGTCAATGTTCATGTCATATTTTAAAACCATGTTTTCATGTCATTAATATTACCCAAACCTAACGCATGTACGTTTCGCATAACATAACATAGATCAAAAGAGGGAACTTGACAAAAGCATAACAAAAGGGCATAGGGTGATAAGGTTGGCCACAAGTTAAACATGGTGGCATATGAGGCATAAATGTGTTCATTAAACTTGCATGTTACATTATAAGCCTCAAAACATGCATAACGTCCAAACTTAGAAAATAGGTGATACATGGTCATGAATGACATAGAATGATGACTAGAAGTTCGCATATAACATCATATGTAAGTTAACATAAAGGTTATGAGAGTTCTCATGTTGCATAATGCAACATTTCAACATAAAGCTTATAGCTTTTAGCCCACAAAATCAAGGTGATAACTCTACAAACTTGCATAGGATAAATCTATACATAACATGATAGTTTCAAAGCATGAATCATACTTAAGCCCAAACTCAAACTTGCAACATGTAACATTTAACTTCATAGTTTAAAAAGAGAGTATAAAAGGGCTTACAAAGCTATGAAGACTAATAATCGATATAAAATAATAAGATTGAGACGAAGCCACACTAGCAACACTAAAAAACCCCAAACGACAAGCTCCAAATAAAACACTTGAGAAAATATGAAGAAAGATCTTTGCTTTGGAGAAGAAAGGTTGCAACTTTGGCTTAAATGAAGCTTAGGAACTCTCAAACAAGCTTAGAAACTCTCAAACTCTCATTTAATTGAAGAATGGAGATTATGACAAGAGGGTGGAGGCCATGCTTAGGAAACATTTTGGCATAACCTAGTTGTAGTGATTGATTTATGAGGGATTAGGGTAGGGGTAAGGGTCTTTTTATAGAAGTTAGGATTAGTTTTAGCCATAGGATTAACCCTAAATCAAATCTGAGCCATCAAAAACCGAAACAGGCCCTAAAACATGTCTTGAGGAACAAGTTGGGTGCACCAGGCCAACCTGGCCGACAGGGGAGGTCGACCCCCAGGTCGACTCCCAGGTCGACCTGGTCTGGGGCAGGTCGACCCCCCAGTCGACCTGGGCTAGGCAGGAAATTTTCCTGCCTAGTCTGTTTCGAACTCTGATTTTTCTGAAATCTTCCTCGGGCCTTAACTGGGCTATACGGACTCCGATTTACAAAATTTCGGACTCTATTTCGCGTATTTTTCCGAGACGAACGCAATGGCATAGCCCGTTTCCCTTGATTCAGATTATAATATTTAATTCTGTCTTGATTTATGTTATAACGTGTTATTCAAAATACGGGTTGTTACATTCTCCCCTCCTTAAAGGATTTCGTCCTCGAAATCTCTAAGTTAGGAAGAACGTATCCTACCTTCCATCATCCATCTACTCAAAACATCATCCACAAGTAATCATTGTCCTTAACAACTTCTAAATGTTGTATGATCATATGCAAAGGTGTGTGTATATGTACTTATCTAATGCGAAAATCAGGCGGTTACTGATTCAGTAAACCTCCTTAATGCATATGTATGTTAGTGAAATGAGTCCATATGTATGCAAATTCCTAACAAAATTCATAATATCTACATGAGTGCACATAACATTCATCCATATGCAACATCCATGTGATAGCATAACAAGTTTCATCCATGAATAACTATAAGCACTCATGCATATGCAATATGAAAGTGTGTGAGCCGATCTTAGTGCCTAATGTGTATCATGCATCCACGAGTATCCACTTGCAAACACTTGCAACCACTTGCAAACATCAGGCATAACATGTTTCAAATACATGTTTCATCCAAAGGGTTTCTACCATAGGTTCTCATGACAAGATTAACAAGTTAACAAGGTAACATGGATAGCAAAAGAAAGATATGCTAGTTTAAAGGGAAAAGAGATTAAGAATGTACCCTCGACAAGAAATGGATAAAGCCCACGCATCTTCTCCTCGGTTTCCGAAGTAGCGTCTTCCTCGGCTTCACTCCACTGAACCTTCACTAACTTGACTTCTCGATTCCTCAGCTTCTTGGTCTCCGTTCCTAAGATACGAAGCGGAGCTTTCCTCAAGGTTGCTTCTTTCTCTACCTCCATGTCTTCAAGAATGCTAGGCTCAACTACTTCGGATGACTTATGTAGGCACTTCTGGAGATGCGAGACATGAAAGATATTGTGTACTCCGGCCAGTTTCTCGGGCAATTCCACTTTATAGGCCATCTTCCCAATCCTCTCTATGATAGGGAACGGTCCTACGAACCTTTGTGCCAGCTTCCCAACTGCTCCAAAACGAACCACATTTCGTAAAGGAGAAACCTTCACGAAAACCATATCCCCAACTTCGAACTCCAAATCCGTCCTTCGCTTGTCTGCATAGGATTTCTGTCTATCTTGGGCCGCTTTCATCCGCCTTCGAATCAACTCTACCTTCTCGGATGTATCCCTTATCATGTCGGGCCCAAGTATAAGCTCATCCGTCGTCTCCCACCAACATGTAGGTGACTTGCACGACCTCCCATATAAAGCTTCGAATGGTGCCATCCCTATGCTTGCTTGATAGATGTTATTATAAGCAAACTCCACAAGAGGAAGATGATCTTCCCAAGTTCCACCAAGTCAAGAATGCACATCCTCAACAGATCTTCTAGTACCCTATTCACCCTTTCCGTCTGACCATCCGTCTGTGGGTGATAGGCCGTACATAGATTCAGTCGCGTACCCATGGCTTCTTGCAAACTATTCCAGAACTGACTAGTGAAGATTGGGTCACGATCGCTAACTATGCTAGAAGGAACGCCATGCAATCACACTATCTCTCGAAGATAAACAGATGCTAGCCATGATGCGGTCCTCTTGCTCTTCACTGGAATGAAGTGAGTACTCTTCGTAAGTCTATCAACTATGACCCATATACTCGTATTTCCCTTCCTTGACCTAGGCAATCCATCCACAAAATCCATAGAGATACTATCCCACTTCCATTGCGGGACCTCCAATGGATGTAATAGCCCTCCGGGTTTCTTTGACTCGGCTTTCACTTGTTGGCATACCATGCACTTCGAAACATACTCTGCCACATCCTTCTTCATTCCGTCCCAAAAGAAAATGCGCTTCATATCCTTGTACATCTTGTCTCCTCCGGGATGAACTGTCATCTTTGAATGATACGCCTCTTCAAGGACCTTATGCACCAAGTCTTCCACTCGAGGAACACATAGTCTTCCATCGCGCCTTAGCCACCCCTTGTCATCAATAGTATATCTAGCGAGGTGACTTGACGTCTCACCACGAATCAACTTGTCCATGATCTCGACTATCTGCGGGTCTTCCTTCTGCGAAGTCCCTACTTGATCAAGAAGTGTAGGTCTAAGCTCAAGAGATGCTAATGTGCCAGTCATCGACTCAACCGCAAGTGTAAAATCAAAGGTCGCTAAGAACTCTAGATTCTTCATCTCAACGAACAAATGGCTCAAAGTCAACCTTTTCCTGCTTAGCGCATCCGCCACAACATTACCCTTCCCAGGGGTATAAGCTATATCAAAGTGGTAAGATGCCAAGAATTCCATCCACCTTTGCTGCCTTAAATTCAGATCCTTTTGCGAAAAGAGGTACTTCAGAGACTTGTGATCAGTATACAACTCGAAACTCTCTCCTAGAAGATAATGGAGCCACGATTTAAGTGCAAAGACAATCGCCGCCAACTCCAAATCATGCGTGGGATAGTTCTTCTCATGAACTTTAAGTTGCCTACCCCCATAACATATCACCCTTCCTTCTTGCATCAGAACAGCGCCTAACCCCGTGCCGCATGCATCGGTGTACACGGTAAACATCTTACCGCCATCTGGTAATGCCAAAACTGGAGCCGTGGTAAGGGTTCTCTTGAGCCTTTGAAAAGCAAGTTCACACTCTAAGTCCCATGCAAAGACTGAGTTCTTCTTCGTTAACTTAGTAAGAGGGGCTGATATCTTAGCGAAGTCCTTAATGAACTTCCTATAGTAGCCAGCCAGACCGAGAAAGCTTCTTACTTCAGTTGCATTCTTAGGAGTCTTCCAGTCTTGAACTGCAACCACTTTCGCGGGATCCACAGCTATGCCTTGCTTAGAAACTATATTTCCAAGAAACCGAACTTCCTTTCTCCAAAAATGGCATTTGGAGAACTTGGCTTTCAACTGATGAGCTCTAAGTGTATCCATCACTTCCTTGAGATGTCTATCTAGCATGTTCTTCCTCATCCTTTGAGAAGATCAGAATATCATCTACGAAAACTACCACAAACTTGTTAAGGAACTCCCTGAACACCCTACTCATCAAATCAACAAAGTATGCGGGGGCGTTCGTCAAACCAAAGGGCATCACAAGCCACTCATAGAAACCATCTGGAGTCCTAAAGGCAGTCTTATTTATGCTATCTTCAGCCACTCTCAACTGATGAAACCCCGTGGCTAAGTCCAACTGCGAAAACACCGAGGCGCCAACTAACTGATCAAAGAGGTCATCAATCCTCGGCAAAGGGTGTCTATTCTTCTTTGTAAGCTTGTTAAGTTCTCTATAGTCTACACAAAGTCTGAGGGACCCATCCGCCTTCGTGGCAAAAACTACTGGAGCGCCCCACTCTGATATACTTCGTCTTATGAACCCCTTCTAAGGCAACTCCCGTACTTGCTTATTGAGTTCCCTCCTCTCACGAGGAGCCATGTGGCGCACTGGCAAAGTTACTGGTTTGGCATTGTCTACCAGATATATCCGGAAATCTATCTCCCGCTTCGGAGGTAAACCCTTCACCTCTTCAAACACATCCGAGTATTCCCGGACTACTCTAACAGATCGCAAACTCTCGTCCGATGCATCAAGCGATTCAAGATAACTTAGCATAACAGAATTCATAGGATCACAAGAAATCTCGAGAGTGTTGCCCAAGCGGGTCATGAGCCTAACTACTCTCCTTTCGCAATCAAGAACGGCACCATTACTGGATAACCAGTCCATGCCCAAAATCAACCCATATCCCGAAAACCCAAGAACATAAGCATTACACATGAATTCTATGGTCAAGATAGAAATCTTCAAATCCAAACAAATCATAGATAAATGGGCGGAACCCCAATTGGATTTGAAACACTGACGGGATCATCAACTAGACTAGTACTTAGGTGCAAACTTTCAACAAGATCAGAAGCAATAAAACCATGCGATGCGCCAGAATCAAATAAGGTGCGAACAGGAAAATTAGAAATGTAAACAAGGTTCTCTACAGAAACACTACCTCGATCAAGAACTGGAGCGGTGTTGAGAGCATGCACTTGCCCTCCAGAAGATCCTGCACGCTGAGTCTGTGCTTGCCCCTGTCCTTGCTTCTTTGGGCAATCCTTGCTAAGATGTCCAGTTTCTCCACAGAGAAAGCATTCGCCTAGCTTCCTTTTCTTCTTTCGACAATCCTTGGATAAGTGTCCAACGATCCCACAGTAGTTGCACTTCCTTGTCTCCTTTGCCTTGTTGCCATTGTTGTTGCCCTTGTTTCCCTTCTTGTTGTTCTTGTTGTTCTGGTTGCTCTGATTACTCTGATTTCCTCCCCACTTGGAGTCAGTCTTCTTTCCTTGGTTCTCTTGGAGCTTAACTTCTTTCTTGACATCACCTTGAAGTAATGCCATATCCACCAAGCTCTCAAAAGTGGCCCCCATGGGTATATGAGACATGGCCAAACCTTGCAATGGCTCATTCAATCCCCGAGCAAAGCGTAGAGCCTTCTTCTCGGCTGTGTTAACCATGTCTAAACCGAATCGAGCAAGCTGGTTAAACTTATTCACATACTCCTTAACAGTCATGTCTCCTTGCTTCAAAGATATAAACTTCTCCATATGAAGATTCGCTTCTGCTGATGATAGAAACTTCATCACAAATCGTCCTCTAAAGTCATCCCAAGTCTCGACGGGCCTGGTAGCGGTGGTGACTTCGCACCAATAAGCGGCTTCCTCTTTCAATAGCCATACTGCCAGTAAAATCTTCCTATGATCCTCAATACCAAAGATAGCAAAAAGGTCTTCAGTCTCCTTCAACCAATTCCTGGCCTCAACAAAAGTCTCTGTCCCAATAAAGTTCTTGCCACCCATTGCCTTAAAATCCTTGCAAACCTTCGCGAAATCTACTGGTGGATGCTGAGGAGGAGGAGGAGGAACCTCAGCTACGGGAGGAGGAGGATTCTCATCTACTGGGGGATGAGGAATATCTGCGCGGCTGGCTTCAGTCGCCCTCGCCCTAGCCTCCATAAGTCTCCTAAACCAAACAGGTACTGGTATGCCGTCAGGAATGGCAAAATTATCGGCCATACTGAAACGAAGGAAAAAGATAGATTCAGAACGAGGAAACTAAGGATAAATAACTAAGGACAGTGCTAATGGCTTTTGGGGAATAGCCTTTTAAAATAAACTAGACTTTTCTTGGAAAAAAATACTTCTTTGAAATCGGTTTTGAAAATAGTTTTTCGAAAGATAAATTTTAAAAACCTTTTGCTCAATCTCGTAAAACCTTATGCTCTGATACCAAATGTAACACCCCACCTCCGCCAGGGTCACTCTTGCAAGGAAACTAGCTTTGGAGGGGCGTTTAAACCGGGTAAATATGCATAAGATATCACATGACAGAACATATACATATATGTAAGTAAAACAGAGTAAGTAAAGCAGCGGATAAAAGTACTATTTCAAAACCCAATAGTCAAGTTACATCGAAGTACTTAAACATCATTTTCCAACATAAAAACAAAGTCTAGGACATAACTGAAAGCTGGAAATAACATAAAATAACTATCCCCAAAATGACGTGGTAAACCATAGCAAGCTCAATGTCCAAACCGTACAAGAGCTAATCCAGCAAGCAAGGTAAAATCCAAGCTAAGCACCAATGTTCCCACCCTGAGAACCTGGGGGGGGGGGGGGAACGGAAGAAAAAAGCGAAAGAAAACAGGTCAGTCAAAAAGACTGGTAAGCCCTAACTACTATCAGTACATAAACTAATAAAGTTAACTGACGTGAGGGACTGAGATGAACATAAGGATGTAACTAACTGGCATAGTGAATGATTAACATGATAGATCAAGTGTGGCATCGCATATACAAGGTTAGGTGTTGCACCAAAAGTGTACTAGTATTCAATCCATGTCAAGCATAAATCAAGAAGTGATCCCTTAGTCCAAAATCATGAGTTGAACCTAAATCAGGGTCCAACTAAACGGTCTAGTCGATCGGCTCCCTACAAGCCTAACTCGTCATGTGTCGGTGTCATTTGGCTTAATCAAGAATGTAGTTAGCTGTACTCGGCTCACCCTAGGCTGTATCTTGGCCCTGGGGTGTTTACCACTGACACAATTCAAGAGTGCACAGTCTAAACCTACTGGTGACCATGTTCAACACCGGACTCAAGTGCACGACCATGGTCCGCCTGAACAACCGGTTCACCAACGCAGCCGTAAACTTGGTCACTTACGATCAGCTTAGTAATCGTGCCCCACCCTAGCCTAGTTCTAGGGTATCTTGATACTTCTAGAGGGTTACTGCTGAAAAGGACAACGTAACTAGGATTTCCACCGGGTTAAATGTGGTTAACCCTATCCAATCATGTGTATTGAGTTGGTTAAGCGTATTCAAGGTTCAAGACTTAACCCTTATCAATAAATTTTTTTCAAGAGGTTAAGTATATTCAAGTGGTCCATGACTTAACCTATCTTGTGACATTAATTAACTTAATGCACCTTAACCTCTCATATTAGACCTTGTTGTGGTTACTAGTTAAGCCGGGAGGGTCCGGGTAGCTTTACACCACAACTTGGTCTAACCTCGGGTTTAAGCACAACATGACCAACTACTCACATTGGGTCCTATTGTTTGTAGCCACTAGTTAAGCCGGTCGGTTCCGGGTGGATTATGCTACAAACTCAACCCAACCTCGAGTTGGCCACACTCATGTTTTCTAAGTGTCATGTCCATCATTATGTTTACAAACATAATCACAAGTCAATGTTCATGTCATATTTTAAAACCATGTTTTCATGTCATTAATATTACGCAAACCCAACGCATGTACGTTTCGCATAACATAACATAGATCAAAAGAGGGAACTTGACAAAAGCATGACAAAAGGGCATAGGGTGATAAGGTTGGCCACAAGTTAAACATGGTGGCATATGAGGCATAAACGTGTTCATTAAACTTGCATGTTAAATTATAAGCCTCAAAACATGCATAACGTCCAAACTTAGCAAATAGGTGATACATGGTCATGAATGACATAGAATGATGACTAGAAGTTCGCATATAACATCATATGCAAGTTAACATAAAGGTTATGAGAGTTCTCATGTTGCATAATGCAACATTTCAACATAAAGCTTATAGCTTTTAGCCCACAAAATCAAGGTGATAACCCTACAAACTTGCATAGGATAAATCTATACATAACATGATAGTTTCAAAGCATGAATCGTACTTAAGCCCAAACTCAAACTTGCAACATGTAACATTTAACTTCATAGTTTAAAAAGAGAGTAGAAAAGGGCTTACAAAGCTATGAAGACTAATAATCGATATAAAATAATAAGATTGAGACGAAGCCACACTAGCAACACTAAAAAACCCCATATGACAAGCTCCAAATAAAACCCTTGAGAAAATATGAAGAAAGATCTTTGCTTTGGAGAAGAAAGGTTGCAACTTTGGCTTAAATGAAGCTTAGGAACTCTCAAACAAGCTTAGAAACTCTCAAACTCTCATTTAAATGAAGAATGGAGATTATGACAAGAGGGTGGAGGCCATGCTTAGGAAACATTTTGGCATAACCTAGTTGTAGTGATTGATTTATGAGGGATTAGGGTAGGGGTAAGGGTCTTTTTATAGAAGTTAGGATTAGTTTTAGCCATAGGATTAACCCTAAATCAAATCCGAGCCATCAAAAATCGAAACAGGCCCTAAAACATCTCTTGAGGAACAAGTCGGGTGCACCAGGCCAACCTGGCCGACAGGGGAGGTCGACCCCCAGGTCGACCCCCAGGTCGACTCCCAGGTCGACCTGGTCTGGGGCAGGTCGACCCCCAGGTCGACCCCCCAGTCGACCTGGGCTAGGCAGGAAATTTTCCTGCCTAGTCTGTTTCGAACTCTGATTTTTCTAAAATCTTCCTCGGGCCTTAACTGGGCCATACGGACTCCGATTTACAAAATTTCGGACTCTATTTCGCGTATTTTTCCGAGACGAACGCAATGGCATAGCCCGTTTCCCTTGATTCAGATTATAACATTTAATTCTGTCTTGATTTATATTATAACGTGTTATTCAAAATACGTGTTGTTACAGATTGATACACTTTTATTTGTAGTTGTTTTTGACACTATACACCTACAGTAATAATAAAAGATCAAATTTCGCGTATCAAGCATTCTTTGGCTATTATAAGGTAAAACCCTATCCTCCGGCTTGCGTTGCATTGTGTGATGGGACCTGGGTCTTATAATAGCTTCATTGTTCTTTATTTAGCATGGCGCTATTTATTTTATGCACTGGTATTCTTGGGAGGAAACCCGTTCCGTGTTATACGGCGTGGTCCCTTGATTTACCTAACTTTAAAATGAAGATTAATAATTGTTTAGTTCTCACACCAGTCACATGACTGGCCTGGAGTTTATTGTTTTAACCTAAACTCTGGGTGCCCTTATTTTCCGCACGGGCAACTGGTAGTTTTGGTTTTGCAGATTTATATTCGTAGGACCCTGGTTTACAGCTGGAGCTATATACGGAAAGCTTTGTATCCGTGTATTACTTATAGTTGTGCTTTGTATTATTTTTCCGCTGTAGTAATGTATTTGAATATCTGATATTTGTCAAATGTGCATTATTTGTCTATACTCTGTATATTCTTGTACTCTGATGTAGATTGTTGTAATAAGCAATGAAATGTTCTTCTGTTTGCGTTCTGATCTGTCGTGTTCTCAAAACAATCCGGGTTTCGAACGGTCTTGGTCGGTTTAGCGATCGATTCAGATCGAGGGAAATTCCTTTTTGTTACATATATCCTCGACAATGGGTGTCTATTCTTCTTCGTGAGTTTATCTAGCTCCCTATAGTCCACACACAATCTAAGTGAACCATCAGCCTTCGTAGCAAAAACAGCTGGAGCACCCCACTCCGAGATACTTCTTCTTATGAACCCTTTCTCAAGCAACTCATTCACTTGTTTACTAAGCTCTCTCCTTTCTCTAGGATCCATGTGGCGTACAAGCAATGCAACTGGCTTTGCATTATCTACCAAGTATATACGGAAATCTATCTCACGTTTTGGAGGAAAGCCCCTAACCTCCTCAAAGACATCTGCATACTCACAGACCACTCGAACAGATTGCAAATCTTCAATAGAAGTGTCAAGAGATTCTAGATAGCTAAGCATAACCGAACCCTTAGGATCGCAAGAGATCTCGAGAGTATTACCCAAACTAGTCAACAGTCTAACTACCCTCCTTTCACAGTCAAGAATGGCACCATATTTGGCTAGCCAGTCCATTCCTAGAATCAACCCATAGCCCGTGAAACCAAGCACATAAGCGTTGCATTCGAACTCAACGTCATACACAAAAATTGTCAAACCCCGACATAACATAGAAAGATGAGCCGTACCCCCAATAGGATTTGAGACACTAACAGGATCCACAACTATACTAGTATCTAGGTGTAGAGACTCAACAATAGAAGCAGATATGAACGAATGTGAAGCGCCAGAATCAAACAAAGTACGAACAGGATGATCATAAAGGAAAATTAAGCTTTCAACGGAAATGTTTCTACCTCTCTCTTGCGGAGGAGCCATGAGAGCGTGAACCTACCCTCCAGAAGTATATCATGTCCTTGCCCTTTCCCTTGCCTTCTTGGGCAGTCTTTAATCATATGTCCTTCCTTACCACACTGGAACCAACCCGTCTTCTTCTTCTTCCTACATTCCCTGCTTAAGTGGCCCGATGTTCCACAATTAAAGCACATTTTCTTCCCTTGGCTCTTGTTATCCTTACCACCTTTCTTTTGTTGTTGCTGTGCTTTCTTTGGATCCACTTTCTTATCCTGTGCCTTATTAGCATTTGCACCTTTCTCCTCTTCATGAATCAACGCCATATCAACCAGATTCTCGAAAGTAGCCCCCAAAGGAATGTGGGACATAGCCAACCCGTGTAATGGTTCATTCAGACCCTTGACAAATCTCAAGGCCTTCTTGTATGGTGTATTAACCAATTCCGTACCAAACCTTGCTAACTGGTTAAACTTGTTAACGTACTCCTTCACCGACAAACTCCCTTGCTTCAAATCCAAGAATCTCTACATGTATAAACTCTCCTCTGCTTGAGAAAGAAATTTCAACTCGAACCTCTGCTTAAAATCCACCCATGTCTCCACTGCATGCCCCCCATTAGTTACTTCCCACCAAAAAGAAGCTTCATCCTTCATCAACCAAGCAGCTAGTTGAACTTTCCTCCCATCGTCTATTTCAAAGATACCAAATAAATCCTCTACTTCCTTGAGCCAATTTCGAGCCTCGACAAATGTCTCGGTTCCATTAAATGGTTTTCCGCCCATCGCACAGAAGTCTTTGCCTATCTTCAAAAAGGCGTCTACACGAGGAGGTGGAGGAGGAGGAGCGTCTGGTGGGCCTGGGGCATTAGCCCTTGCCTCCAGATACCTTCTGAACCAGCCTGGTATCTGTACGCCGGGTAATTCGGGTTGACCAGACATGCTGAAAGGAAAAAAGAGAAAGATTCAAAACGGAGAATCGAAAGATATATATATATGGCTCTTGGGGATTATGTTTTCATAATAAACTTTTCTCTAAAAATACTCTCTTTAAGAAATGTTTTTGAAAATACTTCTTTCCAAAAATGCTTTTGAAAACGGTTTCAAAATCTTTTATCTGTTCTGGTAACCTTCAGCTCTGATACCACGTGTAACACCCCACGTCCATTAATGTCACTCACTAAGGGAATGTATTAACTTCCATGGAGCATTATAAGAGTATATAGAACAGAACATCACAAGACATATATGCAAAATAGTACTTAAAAATTTAAAACTTCATTCATTGCAGCGGAAAACAAAACATGTTTGATTACAACATCAAAAACATACTAAAGTCAAGTACATAAATATCAATCTTGACAAAATTATTATCAGAGTACGTAAAACAAAAGCATAATCCCTCTACTAGAAATAGCCATAAAGAAAAAGAGAATAAGCTGAGCATTACTCTCAGCACTTCCAAGCACTCCAAGAGAAAGAAATCCAAGTCAAGATCTACTAATTCCCACCCTGAGGACCTAGGGGGAAGGAAAGAAAAGATATAAAAACAAACGAGGTCAGACATAAAGTCTGGCGAGTCCAGTAACTTTAACAATATAATAAGTAAAGTAACAGGATAAGGAATAAACTGGACATAAGGAATGACTGTAACATAAACAGGTGTGACAAGGTAAACAAGGCAAGTAAGATAGAACAACAACTGCGCTCCTAACTACTACAAGATATGCTCTGCACCACACTGACATACTAAAAGATGATCCCTCTACAACAACCATAATAATGGTAATAATAATGGTAGTTTCGTGTACTCCTAGCTGCTATCATAGGTACCGCCTGCTCCTATCTCCACTAGATGTACCCACTACCCTGCCCCATTCGATCGGTTCCCTAACTTGTAGATACCCGTGCTGGTCCCACAGTAGGGTATATCACTCCCTAAAGTGGCAACCTGATACTACTAAAAGGCACGGCTTATACCTACACGAAGCAACATCGTCTTACCTACTAGCCCGGACCCATGCACGCAAATGACCCCGTTGGACTTGCACTGCCACCGCTGTCTCTTTATTGACCTCTTACAATCAACCCCAGTAAGCGTGTCCCGTCCTTTACCTAGTTCGAGCTCACATAGATACTAAATGGGTTACTGGTTGAAAAGGGTCCCCACACTTGACACAAGCTTCCCTCCTAAGCCTGGTCCCCACTAGGAATTCTCACTTAAACCCTCTTTGTCCCCATGTCAAACTACATGTCTCATCTAGGTTAAGTGTTCATTAATTCATTTTAACCGTAATCTTGCAAGACCTCTCACATTAGATACTATTTGCGGTTGCTGGACATGCCGGGCGGTTCCGGGCAGGCTTACACCGCAATCCAAATCTAACCTCGTGTATTTGCATTATTACGCATCTAATTTCTGCCTTTGACCTCTCACATTAGATACCATTTGCGGTTGCTAGATATGCCGGGTGGTTCCGGGCAGGCTTACACCGCAAACCTATCTAACCTCGTGTCGTAGGCGTTCATTATTACACAAATCATGGATTATTGTAATTCCCAATTACCCATAAATCCTCATCCGAATTTATGTGACAAATTCTAATCTGATTTGTGCCTATAATCCCAAGTTTACTAGTTATGCCAATTTTATACCCAAAACACAATTTATGCCAAATTTCGTATTATTACAAATTTCCCAAACTTTTCCCAATCGTTCAAGCGTTATTCGTATGCAAATCTCACATAATATGTTAGGCTCGAAGTTAGCCTAATCTCATAAAAGAAAAAGGAAAAGGAGGAGGGAAGAGAATCAAAACAGGCATAAACATAAGAACAAGCATATGAACATGAATAGCATATGAACATGAATAGGCATATGACAAGTTTATGAAAAAGATGACAATTTGCAAACTTGATAAGATTCATTACAGGCATAATCATATGATCCAATTTACAACTTATCATAATCACTTTTAATTAATTATCTTGTGAAAGCGACGTGAACTCATAGAGATATGATTAAAGATAGAGAATAAATTCTAAATTCTGATTTCTGAAGTTGATTAGCAAATCCGTTGATGTTGGCTTTGATCTTTATCTTCCAACTTGAATTTGATTAATTATGGTGGAGGCTAGTTTAATTTAGGATTGGGCAGCATGGAGGCGCCATGAATTTGATTAATGAAATTAGGGTTAGGTTCAGGTGTGTTTATATAGGTGTATTAGGTGAATTAGGGCCTTTAGATTAGGTTAGAATCCATCTAACCATCCTAACCAATAATACACATCACTCAGCCAACCAGAAGATGCCACATATTCCCTAAAACACAATAATTCATCACTGTCCAGATCAGCCCGATGGGGTCGACCCCTACAGGGGGGGTCGACACCTATTTCGACTCCCCTAAGGGGGTCGACACCCTATGGCGGGAACTTTCCCGCCCAGCCTCCTATCTGCTTTTGAATTCTGAACTTGATTAATTAATTATTTATTTAATTCTGATTTAAACTTAAATCTTTTAACCTGCATAACTTCTTCATAATGTATCCGTTTTGCGCAAACTCGGACTCTATCTCAAGCAGAATTCTGTGACGAAGGCAATGGCGCAACCCGTTTTACTTAATTCTTCATCTAAAAATTAAGTATTCTTTAATTTGTAAATTTTAATGTAATAAAATTACGGGGTGTTACATTTGTAACGACCCGGTTCTTGGACTAATTTTATAATCTATGATGTATAAATTATATCTATAATTAAATTTAATTAAATAAGATTTATATATTGAAAATATCAGAAAATTTCCAATTAAGTTTATTTGTTGATGGTTTAAAATCCTGTAATCAATATATATATGTGCATATAAAACAAGTAATTGATGATTTATGATTTTATTGTAATTTTTATTTTACATGAATATATGATTGTTTAAGTAAAAATAGAAGGGAAAGTGGCTTAGTTCATATATGACTTAATTTGGGGTTGAAATATAAAAATAAGAAATTTATATAAGTAAAACCTTGATTTACTTCATAAGAAAAGAAAACACAAGTATAGATTATTCAATGCAAGCTATAATGCTAATAAGATCAAATTCATTTAGAATAATTATTTTATAAAATCGTGCATCATTTATATATTAACTTGTTTATAGGTATATAATCAAGTGCTTGTTGTCTTAACAATCTTTGTCTTGCATTTGCTTTTAAGTCATACATATAGAGCTAACTAGTGAGATATGCATATGTAAAATATAAACTTACATCACATATAGGTATAGCTGTAGCATCAAAGTAGAAAAAGAAAGCATGTACAAGTCTGCAAGTTTAAATCTCATGCATGTGCAAGATCTTGTAATGTCAAGAGTGATTGGTGCAGCTAGAACATAGCCAAAAATAGGTTGATATTCCTTAGAGGCCAAGTTTTATTTGTTAATTTATATAGAGTACATACATGTATAGCAAAGCACATGGGTTGGCCGGATAGTTTAGAAAGTTGAAGAGCATATATATGCATCACTCCATCACTGGCATGCTGTTGTGTACACATCTGCACATCAACTTAAGAGCCAGCCTAGACATCCTATTTTCTATCTGCATAAGCCTAGTCTTGAACACATACTTGGCACCTGTTTGTCTCTAATCAGCATTTAATTGCACATGGAGATATGTACAGCAAACACATGCTGACTATTTCAAATCTATTTTGAAGAACGGTTGTTTAAGATCAAAGTTGTATACATTTAAAGGAAGCGTACATCACCCTTTCACCTCAATACTGCTGCATACATCCTTTCACATCACCAATTTAAGCCAGCCTACTCCTTCCCATCCAAAAGCCTAAGTTCTAAGGTCTAGCACATGGCTATACACTACAGCTCTAGCTTTGCATGTGCACTTACTGCTGATAGATAGATCAAGACGATTAACAACTTTTCTTCAATCACATATCATCCCTGTTTAAAGCTGTGCAAACCATACCCTCCATGAGTTAAAACTTACCCATCTTACGCCTACATTTTTCTACCTATAAATACCCATAGAAACCCCAAACTCACACACACAAGTTCACTTGAAAACAAATGAAAGCTTTGAAGAAAAATGGAAAATGGCAGAGCCATAACAGAGAGCAAAACCAGTGAACAAAGCAGCAGGGTATATAAGGTGAGTAAACACTCTAAAAACTACTTTCCAGTTCGCGAGTAAATTCAAACCATGTGCATGTTAATATATATAACCTTTGCATTGAGACCAAATATTCATACTGTTAGAGTGTAAATCCCTGGACATAGTTAAGGCAGGTGATTGATAGGAAGGTAGATGGATGGCTGATATTTTCCAGTCCAATATATTACATCATTTGGTTGGATTTGGCTCTTGTTTGTGCACCCCGTCATTTATCAAACTCAGCAAAAAATGTGTTGCTACAACATACGTAGCAAACATTGATATGAGTACTGTCTGGAAGTAGTGAATATTTGGTACATATGTTTTGGGCTATACCTCCAGCGTGGCATTTTAGACAATAGAGTGAAGAAATTTCGATATAACTTTAATTTATTTGCATCAAATTTCATAAGCATAAATTTCAACTAATCACATGAACACTATTAAAGTATTAACTAATGCTTTATTTTTGGGTGAATGGTTTCAGAAAGGCGTTAAAATCAATACTAAAGTATATGGGAAATTATATTTAACCGCGATTATAATGTAACTTTTACATAAATTATAGATCCCGTACAACATTTATTACATATATGAGAATGTTTATGATTCTCGGAGTAAATGCACATCAGTATCATTTGCCAAATTTGTGGAGAAACGGTGTATTTATTAACACAGCAGTAAACAAACTATATACAATTACAGCAGAAATAAATGTGAAAACACTTATTTTTCCATCCAGTTCAAAGCTGGATATACATAGGATTCGATACTCGCATAGCTGCTGTGATCATATATCGCCATGTATATGTGTTGCGGTAGTTTGAATGAACGTCTGGGGGCAATTCGGCAAAGGGTGTCTTGGGTATATGTTCGGACAAAGCATCGGTCTCTAGACTAGGACGTCGAAGCAAATTATGGTGATGAAGCTGAGTTCAGGAAGTGGTTTGCGGTGATGGTGGGGGTGGCAAGATGGAATCACTAAAACTTTGATTGGACCTGTTTCGACAAATTCGTTTACTTTAAAATGTTTGATTGCGATTACGTTACAATATGAACCATAATGTTTCTCATCTTACTCTTCATGTTTGTTCCGAAAAATAAATCATTGTGTGCCCAGTAAGCATGTGCATGTGAACGGGGGAGGGAAGTGCATAGTACAAGAGGAATGGTGAAAGAAGAGATAACAAGAAAGGACAAAAGGGGCAAGGAAAAAAGATGCTTCAACACCAGACGTAACCGTCGGCATACTCAGTTCAAATATCGGTCTGCATCAAATTTAGGTGTCCATAGAAGTTCATTGCGTCAACTCTACATCAGTCTGCATTAGTTCTTCAATAGATACTTACTGGTTTTGCAACTGAAGATGGCATACATAAATCCTCGTTTGTTCAACATCCCTTTGGCCCTATACTTCATCTTCGATTTATGTCATCCAATTTAGCACTCAGCGCCAGTTTTACATTAGTCTATCAGTTCTGCATCAACACCAGCTCTCAACGCTCACTGTTGGGTATATGTAATATCAACTGAGTGGAATGAAATATGGCTCAATGCATGCATGTGAATGGGGAGGTATAGTGTACAAATGGGATGGTGGAAGAAAAGGTAACAGGAGAGAAAAGAAATGAAAACAGAGACAAAGAGGGGTAACAGTTTGAACTTTGGATACAATTGCAGATCCGTGTAATAATAAAGACCAAGTAATAATTCGAAGTAGATATATGTAAAGAAATAAAAACAGAACTCGCAATGTAAAGTAAAACAAATAAAACAAATAAAAATAAATGTGTTTAAAAACAGAGTTTGATAGCTCAAACTAATACTGTCTTTTAAAGAGAGGATAGGATCGTTCTAATCCTCATTTTGATGATGCCAGATTGCGTTCCTGGCTTGTTTATTTTGGGCGTAGCATGAAAATCATAGCAGTATGAACATCCATGTTAAAGCATCATTTTTAGAGTTAGTTTCAAATGGAAATGCCCCGCATGCCGAAGTATTTGCATAACATTTCCCCTTTGTTAATATACTGTAGTTGCCAATCTTTGATTGAAGCCAGACTTTCATCATTTTTTTTTATCAATCTATTCGTTTGCGAGTTAGCTACAGATCAACACAGACTTTATGCATGTTCATAAGTACAACACCCGCTCCATCATAGGAATTGTTTTGGAGTTAAGCTTAGGCGGTCGAGTATGGTTTGCGGCGATGGCCAAAATGCTGTGGTGGCGGCGGAGCTTTGTGTACATGTGCATGGTGGTAGTAGCGTGCAGGTGAAAGAACAACAGGTAAAACTGGGACAGGAGGAAAATGGATCAGGAAGAATGGGCAGAAGGGAAACTTTGTCATTTGTTGTTGCGTTGGGCAGTCACCATGCTATTGGGCTTAAAATAAATTAAAATAAGTTAATAAAATGTTTAAGCTTCTAAATCTCCTTCTTAAAATATAGACGTATTTGTACATAAAGATGAGAAGTGGAAATCCGACTCACAAAATTTACAATGAACGACATAAGGCACCTAAGAGGAAATGAAACCCTATTAGGTCGAGGTAATTCATGTTATATAAATTAAATTAGTTTATATTAATTTTTAATAAAAGAAAAGTATATATGAAAGAAAGTGAAACAAAGGATCAGAAGCTCTTTCGTGATTACGGGAATAGACAGTGTCGTGTGAACTGATGTTAAAAGCCCCAAAATATGCGATATCTGTATTCGTCGAAAACAGAAGAACGGTTTAAATAAAATCAGCATATTTATTTCCAAAGAATTTTAAATAAATATTGATTGGGATTAACCGTTACTCGAGATCCTATATTCCAAACCGATATTCAGTTAGAATTTCTATGTCGAATCATCATTAGTTGTATTGTTAATGTTAATTATCTGTTATACTATAGAGTGATGAATTAAACCTAAATTAGATAAAAATGAAACGTTGGCACATCTTATTATATTTTTATCGTCGTGCGCTGATTACTATTCCGAAATTAGAATATAGATTTATACAAGAAATTAATTTGAATGGACATTGTATATGATCTGAAATAATTTAGATAAGTCTTTACCCGATCACACTGTTTAAATTTGATAGTTAAAACACCGACTATCAAATAATATTCCCTACGCGTTAGTTCGAAAAGACCAGGATGGGAACTAGACCCAAAACCACTTCGAACCAACTGTGATGACTAACTTGCAGACATATAAAGATGGAGCATTGAAGACCGATGATCTTCATGATCGGAAGAACTACTCGTTGAATTTCTCCGGTCTGTTCCACTAGAGTTATTTTGACTTGTGGTTTTGTCGTGATTAAAATCTTCTGATTCGCAAGGATTATTCGCTACTGATCCATGGGGTGATTCCTATATCGGATACACTAGGAGAGTGCCTTTGGTTCATCCTGTTCCTGGATGACTTGTATGGACGAATGTCTGACGGAGTATTTCTGTAATACCCCGCATTTTTATGTTTTAATTATAAGAGATTTATGTATATATATGGGGATACGCGAACGGATTAATTAAAGAACTATAGTAATAAAAGATATTCTGTTTATATCTTAAGAATTAAGTTAAACGGGTTTCACCATTTCGTTCGTCTCGGAAAAATACGCGAAATGGAGTCCGAGTTTTCGAGAATCGGAGCCCGTATGACCAAGTTATGGCCCGTCAAAGTTTTCAGAAAATTCCAAGTTCGAAATAGGTTCGAAATTCAAATCTGGAGCCAAACAGGACAGGGCGGGAAAATTTCCCGCCCAGCCCAAGTCGACTGGGGAGTCGACTTGGGAGTCGACACCATAAGACCCAAGTCGACTGCCCAGTCGAGTTGGGTAGCCGGGCTAGTTTGGCCTGGTGCACCTGATCTGGCTGTTTGGTCTTGCTTTAGGGCCTGTGACGGATTTTGAGGGTTCAGATTGGTTCTAGGGTTTATCTAAGGGCCTAAACTACTCCTAATCTCTATAAAAACACCCCTAGACCTAGCCTAAACCCTCACAAATCACTCTTGCCACGAAGTGCTGCCCAAATGCTCCCTAATCATGGCCTCCACCCTCATGTCATGGCCTCCTTATTCTTCCTCTTGAAAGCTTAAGTGTTCTAGGCTTGTTCTAAGAGAAATCAAGGCCAAAGTGCAACCTTTCTTCACCAAAGCAAGGGTTTTTCTTCATATTTCTCAAGGGCTTGGAGTGGATCTTAATTATTTGCTGATTTCTTATGTTGCTAGAGTCTCTATCTTATTCTAATTTGTGTTCTAGTCTCATTGCCAAGCTTTGTAAGCCCCATTTACTCTTAGATATTAACTATGAACTTAATATGACATGTTGTAAGTTGAGTTTGGGCTTATGTATGATGTTTTGCCTTAGATCTATAATTTCATATATAGATCTATTCATGACTTTGTGGGTTTATAATTATGAGACTACCACCTTGACTTTTGGGGTTGAAAGTTATGATCTTTAGTTTGGATATGTTGCATAATGCAACATAGAACCTTTCATGACACTTATGTTAACTTGCATATGTTGGAAACTATATGCTAGTCACACCCTTACTATGCTTTCACCTTATTTGCCAAGTGTTATGCCATATATGTTAAGGCCAAATCACCTTTATGTTATCATACATGTTTTGAGGCCATTATACCTTATGCAAGTTATTCACCATGTTTAACTTGTGATAGACTTTGCCATTTTATGCACACCTTTGTCATATGTTTATGTTTCCTTTTTTTAAGATCCATTTTATGTTAATGCGAGTTTATACGCGTTGGGGTTACGTTATGGGTAAACTTGAAAGACATAAAACATGACTTGAAAAACATGAATATGGGCATGACACCTAGAAAAGATAAAAGTGGCCAGCTCGAGGTTGGGTTGAGTTTGTGGCATAAATCTACCCGGACCCGACCGACAATAGTGGCTACAAACAATAGGACCTAATGTGAGTAGTTGGTCATGTTGTGCTTAAAACCCAAGGTTAGACTAGGTTGTGGTATGAAGCTACCCGGACCCACCCGGCTTAACTAGTAACCACAACAAGGTCTAATGTGAGAGGTTAAGGTGCATTAAGCTAATTAATGCCACATGATAAGGTTAAGTTAATTTGACTAATGACACTTAACCAATCCGACTCGATAATTTGATGAGGTTAAGTTAACCAACACTTAACCAATCCGACTCGATAACTTGATGAGGTTAAGTTAACCAACACTTAACCAATCCGACTTGATAATTTGATGAGGTTAAGTCAACCAATACTTAACCAATATAGCATGAAAATTTGACAAGGTTAAGATAAGCTATACTTAACCATTTTACACAATAATTAAATGGGGATAAGTTAACCTACACTTAACCCACTTGACTCGATAATTTTATGGGGTTAAGTTAACCTATACTTAACCAACTTGACATGATGATTGGATAGGGTTAAGACATGAACTGCTTGATATACTTAACCAACTTGACACACGGGTTGTAGGGCTAAGTCTTGAACTTGAATACTTAGCCAATTTTGACATGATTCGTAGGCGGGTTAAGTCATGAACTTGAGTGACACTTTACCCATTAGGAAATCCCCTAGTTCAGGGAATTAAGGGAATAATCATAGTTAACAATGATAATGGGATAAGAAATTAAGTGATAAACCTTAGTTAAGAATAACTAAGTAAAAATTCTTAGTCAAGAGAATTGGACCA
This sequence comes from Allium sativum, assembly GCA_030737875.1. NCBI lineage: Eukaryota > Viridiplantae > Streptophyta > Magnoliopsida > Asparagales > Amaryllidaceae > Allium > Allium sativum. The sequence goes on along the minus strand of CM060913.1, from coordinate 202,247,117 downwards.
GTTCATAAATAGATGAGTAACCCGATACGGTAGGTCATCGCTTAGACAAACACACGAGGAGGAGCAAATGTTTATCTGACTTAGATAAAGGCTCCAGCGAACTGGGTAACGAAGCGGTAGCTTCGAGGATCGAGAGGGTACTCTTGGTATCCCTCTGTGAGGTTGCAGATGATTCGCCTGGGCTCACAGAGGTTAAGGTCTGCGATAGAAGAACCAAGGGTATGCCTTGGTTGCTGTGCGAGCAACCTAAAGAATGGGATGGATTAGCATGGAGTCGGTGATACTTGTTTTAGCCCTATGATAGCATGTCACCGACTACCTACCATCTTTAGTCAATCATGTATGTATACGGAAAGGCAGAGAACTCCCAGCAGACCATATACTTGCTATCTAGTTATGGGTGAGGTGGGCCAATAGGAAAGTGGGGGCATAGTGGGCCGGAGTATAGTTCTCGTGCATGATTTTTCTTGGATTGCCTTTCAGTAGTTGAGGGAGGGGTCACGTGGGACCATAACCACCGGTAGAAAAATAGACCTTGATATCTGCATCGGCAGATAACGTAAAGCTCCCGATCGAGTTTCCGTATTTCTTGCTTTGCCCTGTCACGGGACTCGGATGGCACACTGGGATGCATGTGCATCTAGACATGGAATGACGATTCACGATACATACGTGGGAAGAAGGGCGTGGTTGACGGGTAGCATAATCCCTAGCAATCCTAGGTGGCTTAAACCCAAACCGAGATACGAAAAACTTTCATTAGGTAGTATAATCCCTAGGGGTCCTAGGTGGCATAAATCCTAGTTGAACACGCGATAGTTCATGGTAAGAAAACATAGTCAGATCAAGGGCAGCAGTCCAAACGATTTTCAAGAGTAATGGAACTACGTTGAAGTAGTATAGAATTTAATGGGAAAAGCCCGTACGACTTACGGTAAAGGACTGAACATATACATGGAAAGAAAACATACGAGTGGAAAAAAACCTACATATGCGATATATTAGGTTGACATACTAGTACGGGAGGTGCAGGGCAAATATACATGATATATACCATGGGATATTATACTTGACAGAAACCTGACGATTTGATACCTTGATTTGACACCATAGTTTATCATGATACCTTAGTTTATCTTGATACAGTAGTTCATTCTGCTTTCTTGGTATTAGCTTATCTATCTTGTCATCATCCTTATGTTTACTTTCAGTTTATGCATGTCATGTTATCTTTACCTGTTTTTATGCTGGAAGTAGATAGGACTTACCAGTCTTTATGACTGACCTCGTTTTGTTCCACCTCTTTGTCTTCCGTTTCCCCCCCAGGTTTCAGGGAGGAAATACTATTGTTTAGGTCAGACTTCTTCTGCTTGAAGGTCATCATGTATGGCTTGGACTTTTCTTGGCTATGGCTACTTTACTGTTTTGCTTGGGGAATAATTTATGAAATGGTTTTATGCTTCTTTACTATTGCAAGATAGGTTTTGATGTAAGAAATTCTCTGATGTAAAAGGCTTTAGACCTTGTTTATTAAAGATGTGAAAGTTGGTTTTACTTCCGCTATTTTATATGTTCTGTCTTGTAATATTTCTGTACATGTTTACCTGGAGAACACCCCTCCAAAGCTAGGGCACTTGCTTAGAGTGACCCTAGCGGAGGGTGGGGTGTTACATTTGGTATCAGAGCAGAAGGTTACCAGACTGGGAAAAAGCTTTTAAAACATTCTGAAAAACTATTTGAAAACCGTTTACAAAGAAGCATTTTTCAAGAAAAGTTTTTAAAGGCTATTCCCCAAAGGCCATTAGCACTATCCTTGTTTCCTTGATTGAGTCTCTTTTACTTTCTTTTCTCCATCAGTAGTCACAGTGGTTTTTACTGCGACTAGTCTTTTCTAGCTACGAAAGTGTTTCCGTACGATGGAGGTAGTTCTCGAGAGACCGTGGCCGAGATTATAAGGAAGGGATAGGAAGGAAAAAGGATCACTGCGCAAGAGAAGAAAAAAAAGTTCCAATAGGGGGCAAGTCGACAGGGGTGTCGACTGCCCAGTCGACACAGGCCCCCCAGTCGACTGCCCTGTCGACACACCCCCCTGTAATGAAAAAATAATAATATAAAGCCACGAAGGCCGAGAGCCTTCAGCTACAAACCCCAATTCGTGCCTCCTCCTTCCAGCCACCAAAAGAACCCGAAAATCCTCCACTTCCTCCACCTCCCACCGCTTCGTTTCTCCATTATTTGCCATAAAACCGGTCTCAAATCGAAGCTAAAGCCCTCCTCTATCCGGATCTACAATTTCCCTCTCTCAATTTGTGCTCAAATCGCCATGGCAAACCCACCTAATCTCTATGAGCTTTACCCTCAACTAACACCGCAAGAGATCGAACGGTGTGACGAGCGACAGGAGATAGTCAAGCAATACGTGAGGAGCGCCAATATGAAGTTGCTATTAGGAAGTCCGGTGAGGTTTGCCGATTTTGCCGGAACCCCCGTGGAGGGTTTATTCGCGGATGCGGGTTTGATTTCTATCTTAGATTCACACACAGCCGAGAGAAGAGGCTAGAAGCATTTGGTAAGGCTTTTTGACGCTTATTTAGAAATTTGTATGGATGATGAGGATTTAGTAACCTATAGTTCGAGGGTTAAGGGTACTCATATACATATGAATGAGGTCCAGTTTGGTGAAATGTTAAATATCCGTGGTACGGGACTGGATATAGAGGATCTTGAGATGCATAATGTCAATGTGTGGCGTAGGATTTTTCTTAATGAATTTGAAAGACATTGGGATAGTGCACATCTACGCCCACTAGCTAGATTTGTTATCAGGATATTGCAACATGATCTTACGGGGCAGAATGCTGGGTTTGACAGGGTCCCACACATCGTTAAGCTTGCTACCTATGCGATATTTGGGGGTATACAGATAAACTGGGCGCGTACTCTCTTACTGCAATACCAAGCCAGTAGGGAAGTAAGGCAGTCCAAATTTTTTTTGGAAACTTATGGACCACGGTTTTTATGCGGTATGATGTTGATTTACATGATGAGGATTTTGTAGCACTTTCTTCCCACCCCTCTAGTGTTATTACGGTGTCTGCACTGACTAGGATGGGTATACACTTGCAAGAGCTGCAAGAGGAGCCACGGCCTATGGAACATGATGGAGAAGGTGAGGGTGACGAGGAGGAAGAACAAGAGGACGAGCCACAGGGTAGTCAGCCCGAATATTTTGAGGAACCCCGTCAGACGCCACCAGGGGAGAGTGAGCAGGCACAGGCAGGGTAGGCTTGGGGAGGAGCTTGGGCTCCCCAGACCCCGGCGCATGGGGCTGCAGATACGTCCGGATGGGATCCATGGGTTGCTAGAGATCCAGACTGGAGGACTGAGTTGAGGTATGTGTCGGAGCAGCAGACTCGTATAGTGAGGGGCCACAATGACATATTGAGGACACAACAGGAGATGCTACAGGCACAGGTAGGCCTAGCTCAGACTCAGCAGCAGATGCTACACGACATGAGTACCTCCTATGATCAATTAGGAGCCGGATTTTAGGACTTACAGTTAGAAGTTAGGCAGGGGAACCGATGACAGGGAGAGAGGCTTGATAGCTTAGAGGAGCTCATTCGTAGCTACTTCCATCAGGGTTTACTTCTATCAGTGTATCCGTATGATAGTATTTTATTTTAGTACTGCTTAACTGTTTTCTTTGTTATCTAGTTGTAATGATGTACTGAAATTATCTTAATGAAATCCGTATGTTGTTTGCTTAATGAAATCTGTTGGGCTTAAGGTAACTATGAAAATATTGCACGGAGATGTTTATGGACAAAGAAATAAAATGGGAAAAAGGCAAAATTTTCCGTTATATAAAATTTAGAAAAAAAAATTTGTTTTTTCTAAAATTAAAGATGGATGGTAGGATCTTGGATGCGACAATTGGATGAACTTCACTCTTATTTTGTAAGGGTGTGGGACAATTTGGATGAAAATGTTTTCTTAAATTTTTGCATTCATTTAGAACTGCAAGTATATTTAGGATGAGAGCATCATGTTATGGAAAAAAAAATTTCAAGAAAAATTGCATTCATATAGGTGGTACCACAAGTTAGGCATACATATTTTACTACAATGTAATTCACTTTGCACATGTGCACATGGTTGCAACAATTGGCTGAACACTTTTTGGATGGTAATGAGGGGACATAAATCTTATTCCTATTGAATTTCGGGGACGAAATTCCTTAAGGGTGGAAGAATGTAATACCCCGCATTTTTATGTTTTAATTATAAGAGATTTATGTATATATATGGGGATATGCGAACGGATTAATTAAAGAACTATAGTAATAAAAGATATTCTGTTTATATCTTAAGAATTAAGTTAAACGGGTTTCACCATTTCGTTTGTCTCGGAAAAATACGCGAAATAGAGTCCGAGTTTTCGAGAATCGGAGCCCGTATGACTAAGTTATGGCCCGTCAAAGTTTTCAGAAAATTCCAAGTTCGAAACAGGTTCGAAATTCAAATCTGGAGCCAAACAGGACAGGGCGGGAAAATTTCCCGCCCAGCCCAAGTCGACTGGGGAGTCGACATGGGAGTCGACACCATAAGACCCAAGTCGATTGCCCAGTCGACTTGGGTTTCGACTTGGGTAGCCGGGCCAGTTTGGCCTGGTGCACCTGATCTGGCTGTTTGGTCTTGCTTTAGGGCCTGTGATGGATTTTGAGGGTTCAGATTGGTTCTAGGGTTTATCTAGGGGCCTAAACTACTCCTAATCTCTGTAAAAACACCCCTAGACCTAGCCTAAACCCTCACAAATCACTCTTGCCACGAAGTGCTGCCCAAATGCTCCCTAATCATGGCCTCCACCCTCATGTCATGGCCTCCTTCTTCTTCCTCTTGAAAGCTTAAGTGTTCTAGGCTTGTTCTAAGAGAAATCAAGGCCAAAGTGCAACCTTTCTTCACCAAAGCAAGGGTTTTTCTTCATATTTCTCAAGGGCTTGGAGTTGATCTTAATTATTTGCGGATTTCTTATGTTGCTAGAGTCTCTATCTTATTCTAATTTGTGTTCTAATCTCATTGCCAAGCTTTGTAAGCCCCATTTACTCTTAGATATTAACTATGAACTTAATATGACATGTTGTAAGTTGAGTTTGGGCTTAAGTATGATGTTCTGCCTTAGATCTATAATTTCATATATAGATCTATTCATGACTTTGTGGGTTTATGATTATGAGACAACCACCTTGACTTTTGGGGTTGAAAGTTATGATCTTTAGTTTGGATATGTTGCATAATGCAACATAGAACCTCTCATGACACTTATGTTAACTTGCATATGTTGGAAACTATATGCTAGTCACACCCTTACTATGCTTTCACCTTATTTGCCAAGTGTTATGCCATATATGTTAAGGCCAAATCACCTTTATGTTATCATACATGTTTTGAGGCCATTATACCTTATGCAAGTTATTCACCATGTTTAACTTGTGATAGACTTTGCCATTTTATGCACACCTTTGTCATATGTTTATGTTTCCTTTTTTTAAGATCCATTTTATGTTAATGCGAGTTTATACGCGTTGGGGTTACGTTATGGGTAAACTTGAAAGACATAAAACATGACTTGAAAAACATGATTATGGGCATGACACCTAGAAAAGATAAAAGTGGCCAGCTCGAGGTTGGGTTGAGTTTGTGGAATAAATCTACCCGAACCCGACCGGCAGTAGTGGCTACAAACAATAGGACCTAATGTGAGTAGTTGGTCATGTTGTGCTTAAAACCCGAGGTTAGACTAGGTTGTGGTATAAAGCTACCCGGACCCACCCGGCTTAACTAGTAACCACAACAAGGTCTAATGTGAGAGGTTAAGGTGCATTAAGCTAATTAATGCCACATGATAAGGTTAAGTTAATTTGACTAATGACACTTAACCAATCCGACTCGATAACTTGATGAGGTTAAGTTAACCAACACATAACCAATCCGACTCGATAACTTGATGAGGTTAAGTTAACCAACACTTAACCAATCCGACTTGATAATTTGATGTGGTTAAGTCAACCAATACTTAACCAATCTAGCATGAAAATTTGACGAGGTTAAGATAAGCTATACTTAACCATTTTACACAATAATTAAATGGGGTTAAGTTAACCTACACTTAACCCACTTGACTCGATAATTTTATGGGGTTAAGTTAACCTATACTTAACCAACTTGACATGATGATTGGATAGGGTTAAGACATGAACCGCTTGATATACTTAACCAACTTGACACACGGGTTGTAGGGCTAAGTCTTGAACTTGAATACTTAGCCAATTTTGACATGATTCGTAGGCGGGTTAAGTCATGAACTTGAGTGACACTTAACCCATTAGGCAAACCCCTAGTTTAGGGAATTAAGGGAATAATCGTAGTTAACAATGATAACGGGATAAGAAATTAAGTGATAAACCTTAGTTAAGAATAACTAAGTAAAAATTCTTAGTCAAGAGAATTGGACCAGTTCATAAATAGATGAGTAACCCGATACAGTAAGTCATCGCTTAGACAAACACACGAGGAGAAGCAAATGTTTATCTGACTTAGATAAAGGCTCCAGCGAACTGGGTAACGAAGCGGTAGCTTTAGGGAACGAGAGGGTACTCTTGGTATCCCTCTGTGAGGTTGCAGATGATCCACCTGGGCTCACAGAGGTTAAGGTCTGCGATAGAAGAACCAAGGGTATGCCTTGGTTGCTGTGCGAGCAACCTAAAGACTGGGATGGATTAGCGTGGAGTTGGTGATACTTGTTTTAGCCCTGTGATAGCACGTCACCGACTACCTACCATCTTTAGTCAATCGTGTACGTATACGGAAAGGCAGAGAACTCCCAACATACCATATACTTGCTATCTAGTTATAGGTGAGGTGGGCCAATAGGAAAGTGGGGCATAGTGGGCCGGAGTATAGTTCTCGTGCATGATTTTTCTTGGATTGCCTTTCAGTAGTTGAGGGAAGGGTCACGTGGGACCATAACCACCGGTAGAAAAACAGACCTTGATATCTGCATCGGTAGATAACCTAAAGCTCCCGACCGAGTTTCCGTATTTCTTGCTTTGCCCTGTCACGGGACTCGGATGGCACATTGGGATGCATGTGCATCTAGACATGGAATGACGATTCACGATACATACGTGGGAAAAAGGGCGTGGTTGACGGGTAGCATAATCCCTAGCAATCCTAGGTGGCTTAAACCCAAACCGAGATACGAAAAACGTTCATTAGGTAGTATAATCCCTAGTGGTCCTAGGTGGCATAAATCCTAGTTGAACACGCGATAGTTCATGGTAAGAAAACGTAGTCAGATCAAGGGCGGCAGTCCAAACGATTTTTAAGAGTAATGGAACTACGTTGAAGTAGTATAGAATTTAATGGGAAAAGCCCGTACGACTTACGGCAAAGGACTGAACATATACATGGAAAGAAAACATACGAGTGGAAAAAACCTACATATGCGATATATTAGGTTGACATACTAGTACGGGAGGTGCAGGGCAAATATACATGATAGATACCGTGGGATATTATACTTGACAGAAACCTGACGATTTCATACCTTGATTTGACATCATAGTTTATCATGATACTTTAGTTTATCTTGATACAGTAGTTCATTCTGCTTTCTTGGTATTAGCTTATCTATCTTGTCATCATCCTTATGTTTACTTTCAGTTTATGCATGTCATGTTATCTTTACCTGTTTTTATGCTGGAAGTAGATAGGACTTACCAGTCTTTATGACTGACCTCGTTTTGTTCCACCTCTTTGTCTTCCGTTTCCCCCCCAGGTTTTAGGGAGGAAATACAGTTGTTTAGGTCGGACTTCTTCTGCTTGAAGGTCATCATGTATGGCTTGGACTTTTCTTGGCTATGGCTACTTTACTGTTTTGCTTGGGGAATAATTTATGAAATGGTTTTATGCTTCTTTACTATTGCAAGACAGGTTTTGATGTAAGAAATTCTCTGATATAAAAGGCTTTAGACCTTGTTTATTAAAGATGTGAAAGTTGGTTTTACTTCCGCTATTTTATATGTTCTGTCTTGTAATATTTCTGTACACGTTTACCTTGAGAACACCCCTCCAAAGCTAGTGTACTTGCTTTGAGTGACCCTAGCGGAGGGTGGGGTGTTACATTTGGTATCAGAGCAGAAGGTTACCAGACTGGGCAAAAGCTTTTAAAACATTCTGAAAAACTATTTGAAAAATCGTTTACAAAGAAGCATTTTTCAAGAAAAGTTTTTAAAGGCTATTCCCCAAAGGCCATTAGCACTATCCTTGTTTCCTTGATTGAGTCTCTTTTACTTTCTTTTCTCCATCAGTAGTCACAGTGGTTTTTACTGTGACTAGTCTTTTCTAGCTACGAAAGTGTTTCCGTACGATGGAGGTAGTTCTCGAGGGACCGTGGCCGAGATTATAAGGAAGGGATAGGAAGGAAAAAGGATCACTGCGCAAGAGAAGAAAAAAAAAGTTTCAGCAGGGGACAAGTCGACAGGGGTGTCGACTGCCCAGTCGACACAGGCCCCCCCCAGTCGACTGCCCTGTCGACACACCCCCCTATAGTGAAAAAAAAGTATAAAGCCACGAAGGCCGAGAGCCTTCAGCTCCAAACCCCAATTCGTGCCTCCTCCTTCCAGCCACCAAAAGAACCCGAAAATCCTCCACTTCCTCCACCTCCCACCGCTTCGTTTTTCCACTATTTGCCATAAAACCGGTCTTAAATCGAAGCTAAAGCCCTCCTCTATCTGGATCTACAATTTCCCTCTCTCAATTTGTGCTCAAATCGGCATGGCAAACCCACCTAATCTCTATGAGCTTTACCCTCAACTAACACCGCAAGAGATCGAATGGTGTGACAAGCGACAGGAGATAGTCGAACAATACGTGAGGAGCGCCAATATGAAGTTGCTATTAGGCCGTCCGGTGAGGTTTGCCGATTTTGCCGGAACCCCCGTGGAGTGTTTATTCGCGGATGCGTGTTTGATTTCTATCTTGGACTCACACACAGCCGAGAGAAGAGGCTACAAGCGTTTGGTAAGGCTTTTTGACGCTTATTTAGAAATTGGTATGGATGATGAGGGTTTAGTAACCTATAGTTCGAGGGTTAAGGGTACTCATATACATATGAATGAGGTCCAGTTTGGTGAAATGTTAAATATCCGTAACCGACGACGTGGCTAATCTGGAGATCAGTCATTTTCTGCTTTGCTGATTCCAGTGCCTGCGCCAACCAATATAACAGTAAGGACTGGCTGTATTTAACAAATGTCGCTCGCGCACTATGTGATATTACCGCTGCCGCATAGCAAAATCCTTATCAGTCCTTTCTCTTTTGGAAACATCTGAGCATGACTTGCTCTACTGAACTCATCTTCATCAGACCATCTCTTCTTCTTCAAACCGTTTGAATGCGGTAATTTCATGTCAGCCTTGGTCTTAGTCTTTCTACTATTCGTCCCAGTTGAGTAGCTCCTCAAAAAACTGCTCTTCATCATGACGCTGCCTACACAGTTAAAGCTTTCACTTTTTCCAAACTTCCAAAACGACTTCTTTCCACTGTTTTTCTTATCCATGGGTGTCACTATCGGGTCCGGGTCGGGGTCGGGGTTCGGATTCAACGTTTTTAACGGTATGGGTAGAATCATTCCTTTGAAGAATAGTTCATCTGCATGCACAGAACCACCTTGACTACTTGAAACGTTATCAGCTGCCTGGACGTTGAAGTCGAAATCTGGGTTTGCAGAACCTACGGGTTTCGGAGGTGGCAACGGGTTACCGGGTTGAGCAAGGCATTGTGAAAACGATAGCCTTGGGCTTGAGTTGTTCCATATTAACTCTTCTGCAGTTGTAATCATTGTTTTGGATAATTGATAAAGGAAAATTGTTGTATAAAAAACTGTTCTACATGATTATACGAATATCATATATATAAACATGAAGGGAGGAAAGGAGAAGGATGAAATAAGAATAGGCAAAAAGGAAGCTTCATTGTAGAAACGGTTTTGGATGTTGATCCCGACTCGGATGAATCCAGACGGCCTTTTCTATGGGGACCAGACTAGCTTTTATGATTGTATTGATTGGTTGCATTTGCATATACCTATATGTGCTTGGTGTCTAATTGATTAATAGACCCATGACCCATTTATCACTTGTATTGTATATACAGGACCCATTTTACACTTGTATCATTTTGACACATTCATTGCATTGTGATAGGATCGCATACAATCGTCTCTCTACCTTTGCATTGGCTCCTAAGTTATCTGTCGAAGCGAAGTTCTTTTGCGAATTTACTTGTTTTTTGATATCTTTTTCGGATATAAATCGTATCAAAACGGATCCAAGGCCATTGGCCAAAACAATCTGGTCATGGAAGGTCTATCGTTGTGAATGGTGGAAGCAAACCATTGACATTATGCGTATCCCATGCACTGATGTACACCTTTATTTACGTTAAGATTATTATTTATTTATTGTTTTTTTTCTTTTGCATTTTAACCACTTAATGACTCATTTTTTTGTCAAGTCAGTCACATATGTTGGTTATTTGCTATTCGGAGTAGTCGGGACACCAATACGAACTCATTGAAACGATTTGAACGAAGTCACAGAGGTTTAGGTAAAACTCTGAAAAATTGGCTAAGCTCCAGAATCAGTATTCACAATACGACTCTCGGGATCGATTTGAGGCTTCATCAGGACTCTGTACTCTGGCAATCATCAGATTTTCGTATTCTGAATTCACGACGGAATTTCGTATCCCTCTCGGATACGAAATTGAGCAGAGCAACTCACAATCTATGCAAACTCATGGTGTAACAACCCGTGTTTTTGGAACCAATTTAAAATTTATTTTTAATTAATTTTCATAGAAATGAAATATTTTAGATGAGTTATTTTGAGAATAACGATTTAAAATTTATTTTAATCAAAGTTTGAACGTATAAATTTAAAATTTAATTAAAACGAGTCTGAAATGACACGGTAGTTTGAAATTTTGATTTTAAACTTTGAATGAATGTATAAAATTCAATATAAATCGGAATTTGATAAAACAAGAAACGTTGGAATATTTTGAATTGTAATTTTCTAACGGATGTAAGAAATTGAGATTTCACTTTATAAATTGTAAGTTATGTTTAAATTAAAGTTTAGAATAGTCGCTATGGAATTTATATATATTTTTAATATTATATATAGCCCTTAAAAATAGTCATTTTGCAAACGACTTCCGTTTTCGACGAAACCACTTTTATTGGGTTCAGAATGTTATTTGTGACTTTTAAAACTATAAACATCGATACCTTTTGAGTTGGTGAAATTTTGGTCTTTTTCATTGAGTATAAGAAAATATCACTTTTTGCATATGGACGAATTTGGACTCGAAACCACTTCCACTGAGTTCGAAATGTCGTTTGCGTGCTCGAAAACTATAAACTTCGATATGTTCCGAGCTTCGGAGTTTTGGCACTTGGGTTGGGTCTTGGTTTGGCTAACCTAGCTCACCATATAACCCCTAAATTAGACTCCTCCTCTTCATTCATTCTCCTTCAACAAAAAAATATAAAATGGGGATTGGGAAAGGGAAATTAAAATTCCTAAGTTAGGTTTTTAAATTAGTGGCTCAAATCAAAAGGAAATCGAGGAGGAAACCTAGGTAAGCTTCTCCATCCTCCTCTTCAGCTTCTCGATCTTCTCTAGCTTGCTTTCTATTTGATTTTTGAGATTTCCTACCAAATTCTTAGGAAATGTGTTCAATATGATTATAGGTTGTTTATTCTAGTGTTTTTATCGAAGAGAGGTTGTTCTAGCTTGTCATTGGATCGATTTCTTGCTTCCAACCATCAAAGATGAGATCTTCGTGAGTTCTTCATGTCTATACCACAAGCTATTAGCTTGTATAGTGTCATTTAGGTTCATTTAGAGTTGTGTATATGCATATGAATTGGTTAGAGATGTATACACTTTCCGGTTCATTCGTATGAGTTTCATAAAATTGAAAATTATGATTAGAATTGTCCACCCAATCTAATTCATAAGCTATGAGTTGATTTGGTGATATTGTGAAGCTCCGTTGCCGCCCTGACAAAGTTCTAAGTCTTCACAATTCACTTATATCGCATTTGATTGGTTTGGTTAGAAAATTTGCCCATTTTGAAATTTATAATCAAAGATCATTGCAAATCTTTTGTATGAATGTTTGTGCATGTGAATTTGGTGTTATGAGTCGCTTCAGTGAGTTATAGAAGCCTCATTTGCATGTATATAACATCATAGGCCTTTGGGTGTTGGCTAATATCATTATGGATATGTTTGGGGAAAATGTAAAATTTTGGGAGTTTAACAGTCGTTCGACCATTAATGGCCGTGGGTTTTGCTTCTGTTCGGCCATTAATGGCCGAACAGTGAAAAAAAATTCTTAATTTTAAACGATCATAACTTTTTCATACGAAATCGGAATTCAACGAAACAAGATGCATTGGAACCGTATCAACAAAAGTTTTCTAATGAAACTAATTTGGAGTGATTTGGATCTAATGACAATTTTTGATGGAATAAAACATCCAATGTAAACAACCGAACAGAGAAAAACAAAGAGTGAAATAATTAATTTACTTTAAACGATCATAACTTTTTAATACTTTATCAGAATTCGGAGAAACAAGATGCGTTGGAACCATATCGACGAGATCTTCCCAATGAAACTAATTTGGAGTGATTTGGATGTCGTATGCGGACTCTGGAGCCAAAAAGGTTGCATTCTTCCGCATAAAGACCGACGGAGTGGAAACCAATGATGAGAACTCACTCACTCAAGTATTATATTTATGTACTTTTATAACTGAATATTTGTTGATTGCCGTGGTTGCAATTGTTTGGTGGATGATGGATGTTTACAGTTTTATTGTTATCATTATATTAAACTATGAAAATATTAGATAAGTTCACATGGATTGTGATCTAAACTCCACATGGGTATTGGGACGATAATTTTATACATCGCCCAAGTATGCAAATAATAATCATTGGATGTTGATTGAAAACCGCACACGGGTCTGGGGATGATAATAACTTCACACATCTCCCTTGTGCTTAGTAGTATGTCGATTGATTGATTGACAGACCGTAGTAAGCGTTATTTAATTATTTAATGCTTATACAGTTGTAGATCACACTCTGGATGTGAATTGGATGTTTAATAGTTGTTCATCACTATTTTGGAATACATGCGATGTATGGAATCCATATAAATAAAATTATATGCCAATTGATTGAGTCTGATTCCAATTCAGAAATAATGAATATTTTAACATAATATTCAGTGAAGAATCAAAATTATATTTTTATGTCCGATTTCGGATGGACATGAATACATTATGTAAAATCATAATAAATGTTTTGAAAATATTTTGGATGAAATATTCCACGTTTGTAAAGATAAAAGATATTTTTATCTAAATGAACTAGTTAACAACTAGAATAGAGAACCCAAGGAATTGAAATGGTTTTTAATCTAACTAGAATTTTCCAACGTATGAATTGGAATGGATTTGAACCGAAATAATCTTCGTAATATTTCGATATTGGATTCCATGATTATATGGATATCGTTGAGGAATTTCGAAGATATATATATTGTTATTCCCAATACAATATCTGTTGGTTTCAGAATTTGATATTGAATATAAGTCGACATGATTTCTATTCAAAGCCTTGTATTTAATATCCAAAGGGATTTGGGTTTGTCGTGAATGGTGTCTTTAATAACACTCTTCTTAAACCCAGATGAAAAGAGAATAAATCTTTTAACTAAGATTTAATGAAGTTTTTCAATAAAAAAATATAATTGGAATTAAAGGGTAGTTGATTTTGGGTTCGTTGTGAACTGTGTTTTAAATGACACTAGTTCTTAAACCCAATTAACCATGAAGATATTATTTGGAGTTTATAAATCTTTTAACTACGATGTATGGGAATTTTCCAAAGTAAAGTTTTTTCCAATTTAATATATTAGATTGGAATTGAGTGGAACTCAATTTAGTGATAATCGAAATGAGCTTCCGTGAAGGAAGACCGTTACTATATATGGAATTTAAAAGGCCTTTCCGTTATTCCACCTATAGTATTAGTCTGATATGAAAATTTATATCGATTACATACTGTTATGATTTCCGTGAAGGTTCCATAGTAAATGGAAGATGATTTTGGGTTTATCGTGAATTGTGTTTTAAATGACATTGATTCTTTAATCTAGTCAAAGGCAAGATTAATTTCATAAAGTTGAACAGTCATTAAGTAATGATTTTTGAGATTAAAACAGAATAGAATTTTAATGAATCTTTAATTAGATTGAAATGTGAATGAAGTAATTAAATTTAACGAATTCAAGAAATGATCGAGGTATGGAGTATCACCAGTTTTACTCCGTGCGATAGTTAAATCTTTAATTAGATTTGAACGTGAAATGGTAATTAAATTTACCAATAACACAGTGGGTGTTAGATATGGAGTACTGCCAGTTTGGATCCATGGGATGAATAGGTTGGGATTGGGAATATTAAAATAAACGACTACTTCGATGAGGCTCGATAATCCCAACTAGTTTGACAAACCTTAATTTGGTTTAAGATTGTTAAAAGATAATATAAAATCTTTTGCAATGGTTTTCAAAGAAAGATTTAAACAAGATGTTTAAATGAATTAAATCTTTGATAAGATTTGTGGGAATAATTCCCAATGTAACGAATATTTGAATAAAAGAATATTCTGGATTGGAATGAGGCGTATGATGTGTTTTTCTAGCACTTGATTATAAGATATATGAGTTATTTTGAAAGATCGAGTTTAACCCATTCTGAATAACTATTACGACGATTAAAAGTCGACGATGAAGACGGTGATTGAAGACCGAAGATTTTCACATCGTTTGGATGGTTAATGATGTCTTGATTGGGTTGTACATCCAAGAAGAGGTAATAAGTGGTGATCGTCCAGACGTACTTGGAGATCGATCGGATATGCGAGGACCGCTCTCCTGCATTGGACATATGGGACGAGGAATAAGGTGCCTCCGGTTTCGTTCAGACCCATAACGAACTTGTAAATGGATCATGTTTGACATTGTATTTCGTTCTATATTGATTGATTTCTATTAAATTTATATCTGTTTGGTGGCGGAGAATTTATTCTCTTGCTTAACACCCTTCTCTGAGACATACGAGCTTAGAGGTTATATATTGATACGTTTCAGTTGTATGGCATGAATTGACAATGTTGCATGTTAAGATGCAAATAATCAAGGCTTTTGTTGAAAAACAGGTCCTTGTGGATGATGATCAAAGCACAACTTTAAGTAGCATAGCTTTGTGTATATCATTAATTCACGAGCCTCACACCTCGATATGAGTCAGAAACGAGATAAGGGACGCAGTGATTACATACGTTTCTTTCTAGCTAGAAGTTGTGTCATGGTATGAAGCCCAGACATTTTTGCTTATGTGGATGATGGATTGCGGGGCACCTTGGATATGATTGGTCTCCATTGGCCAAGTGATAGGTCCGATAGGACCGTGAAACGTATGTTCAGGAATAACTAATCCTCAAACGTAAGGGAGGACCGACACTGCAGGATCCAAGGGTTGCCTAGAGTGTGTAATCCTGGATCATCTTGGTAGAGGTGATCCGAATCGGTAAGGAGACCATCCCTTGCCTTGAATCATGATGGAAATCCTATTTTCAATACGCAACTTTTCGATTTTAGTTATAAACCTATATGGCGACATAGTGGCATGGGACGCTCATGTCGTCTATAATTGATACATTTATATTTGAAGTTGTTTTGACACTATGCACTTATAATAATATCAAATGATTTTTTTTAAAACCTATCAAGCATGTTTGGCTATTATAAGGTAAAGCTCTATCCTTCTACTTGCATTGCATTGTGTGATGGGACCCGAGTCTTATAATAGCTTCATTTTTCAAAAAGCATTGCGTTGTTTTATGTTTTAAACTAGTATTCATGTGTTGTAAACCCGTTTCGTGTCATACGGCGTGGTCCCATGAATTTTCCACTTTTAAAGTAAAGTTTTAATAACTGCTTCGAGTTCTTACACCAGTCTCATGACTAACCTGAAGTTTAATGTTTCAACCTAAACTCTAGGTGCCCATATTTGTTACACGGGCAGCTAGTAGTTTTGGTTTTGCAGATATTTCTTTTCGCAGGATCCTGGTTTACAGTTGGAGCTATATTCGAGAAGCTTTGTATCCGTGTATTCTCTTCGGTTGTGTTAGTTGATGTATTTCCACTGTGCATTGTATTTATACATTTTAAATTTATGTATTTTAATCTCAGATATTTTTTCGTTGTATATTATTTATTTGAACTCCGATATCTTGTACTCTGATGTAAATTGTTGTAATAGCAATAAAATGTTCTCATGTTTGTGTTCTGATGCGTCGTGTTCTCAACACAATCCGGGCTCCTCTGTCTCTTCGGGGATCGAGCGAACTCGGTGCGTGTCACATAGTTTGTGGACTTAGTAGGAATGCTTTCGTATCCCCGCATTACGACATGATTTCGTATGCTGGATACTAAATCAAAGGGATATGAAATATGACTTTTCGTCTTCGAGATGTGGCTTGGCATCGTGGAATTGTTTAAGTGTTGAGATACGAAAATGACATTTCGTATCTGGTTCATTCATACTCTGAAATATGAAAACGCTAGTTTGGCTTTGGATTCAGGACGCTTCGAAAAAGCGTGATTTTTGGGCTAAAACCTGAGATCGGTAGCGGCTTCCGGATACGACATTCTAAGGATACAAAATCACGTATACCCTCATCTATAAATAGCCAACACTTGGTTTATTTCGGGATCTTTAGGATGGTCATTCTATACTCGGGAAAGCTTGGTCCAGAGCTCTTTAAAGGCTTCCTACATGGGTCTATGGACTTTGGATGTCCTTTTTGAGTCATGAACTTCAAATAGAAGATTTTCTTCAACACTTTGGCTATAATGGCCCAGATTTTTAATCGTTAAATTAAACATTTAAAAATGGTTTTAAATATTAATTTGAGATTTAAATAACCTGAATTCAATGGTTTTGAATATTTATTAATATAAATTATAAAATAATAATTTAAATTCCGAAATAGTTGAAATTAGCCGGATTTGCAATAGTATGAATTGGCAATATAAAAGAGTTTTATTCAGATTAGATTTGTATTATATCAACAAATTCGTTTATTGAACAACGTTTGAACGTATAGTTTACAATTTAATTATAAAACGAGCAGCAGCATAGCGGTAATTTGTAATTTACGTTTTGAACTTTAATTGAATATACCAAATCCATTTTAAGTTAGAATTCTTTGAAACAAGAATGGCTCGAATCTATTTGATTATAATTTTCTAATGGAAGAAAAAAAATCAGGATTTCATGTTATATATTTTGAGTTATGTCCAAATCAAATTTTCAAATAGTCGCTATGCAATCGTTTATAAACTACAATAGTTTATTTTATAAAATAAAAGGGTTTTTAATGAATTGAATATCGTTAAAACCTTGAATTTTAATAAAAATGATTTCTTTATAGTTACATATGCTATTGGAATAAAATTGAAGTTAATAGAGTCTTACAAATTCAGTTTAATATTGATTTGGAGGAAAATGAATTTTATATTAATTTAATCGAGTTAAAAATAACCAATTTTGAAATAGTGACAAATTTTAAAGAAATCAGTTTCATTGAATCCATAATGTTAATTTATTATAAGGAAATAAATTTCGCGGCGATCCGATATCGTATGTGCCCTTGGTAGGTATAAATGCATAACAAGTTTGCGTAGCGATTAATTAAATAAATTTAATTTGATTAGAAGAAATTTGTGTATAGAATGAGATAACGATCGAATTAAGATGCGAGACATATTTCGTTGAATTCGTATTGACGTTTAGAGTCAGAATATATATATCTTGTTATTTTTGAAGACTAGGGAATTTGGAGTTCAAAATAACATCATTTTACGTGTAAAATATCATTTCGGGAGGGCAGTCTCGAAATGTGACGAAACTCGTGCCATTGGATCTGTATTAATAAGTTATTATAGGATTTCAATTTTCGTATCGATCAGATTTGCCGTTTGATCGTACGAAGGTTAAACGCATAGACTTTTATTTAATCGTTTTATCGTTTTAATATGGAACTTAAGAATAACAAATTTTCAAACGACCTCGGATTTCAACTAAACTAATTTTATTAAATCCGTTGTGATTAATTATTATGAGATTTCAAGTTCCAATATTTTTGGAGTTAATACGTGATCGTGCGCAATTTAAACGCGTGTCGATTCACATTGTGACATTACAAAGGAATTTTTACAAACGATCTCAGAATTTGACGAAACCTATTCCATCGAGTCCAGAATATTTAAATATGCTAGGATTTCAGTTTTTTTTTCAAATCGAAGGTCGTATGAGAGGGTTTTTGCAAGAAGCTTCGCATGTAAGTTTCGTACTAAATAAAATAATATTATTTCCACATTAAAAATATACCCATCCACTTTGTTCCTATCTGCGAAAACCCTAAGTCAATACACGCACGTGGTCAACCCCTAGTACGCCTACACATAATAAGCCAACAGCCCAAATTCTTTGATTCTTTCCACTCAGAATTCTTCCGATCCGTTCCTCAATCCAAAATTCTCAATTACAATCTTCTCAAGCTCAACGAGAGCTACAAAATAGACAGTTGTGATCCTGTGCTGTTCGACGAGGTGGCCAGAATTTTTTTTCGAAGGTGGTAGAGTTCGTGAGAACTACAGGCATTCGGCAAAGGGTGGCTTGGTGTGGATTCAGGTGATGGTGAAGCAGGCTCGAGTGAATGTTCTAGAGGTCGTGGATGGTCCTCCGGTGATCGGAATATGGGGCGGCACGTGGTGCAATCGAACGAAGCATGGGTTTTGGGGATCGCGTTTTGAACAAGACAACATACAATAAAGCATCTGCCTGATTTCAGATTAACAGAATTAATTACTTATTTATTAAACTTAATTAAGAAATCTATTATTTAATTTAAATCGGTTAAACTTATAATAGGTATAACTCGTGCATGTATTATCAGAATTGGCTGAAATAGGAAGCGTTGCAATTACGATGAAAAATACTATATTGTTGAGCTGAAACGGAAGAGATCGAAAAAAATTGATTTCGTTTAATTTTAAATGTCTGTTTAAAATTAAACAAAATAATGCTGAATCATCAAATCGAAATTTAATGTGAGCTAAATCTCACGCTTTCTAGAATTCTATGATGTGTTTAAATTCATAATAACTATAATTTATCATTGTTAGTATAAATTGGTTGATTGGATGCCTTGGATGATTTTTGTTTGTTAATTAGTTGACGTTAGTTTGTTTACGTTGTTTGAGCGCAGTGGGTTAAATTTCTGTTCATATGTTATCATAAAATGATATGAATTGTGACGCAGGGAAGAACATGTTGGAGGGATCCAACCGGATTCCTAAGATATTATATATACTGTTTATTTTCATGTTATTTACACATGAACTATTTGACACCATTGATATAGAAAACCTATTTGGATGTTGATGCAAAATTAGAATTCAACGTTATTGTGTTTATTAATCAATAGGCGGTATTGATGAAGGGATTAGCAGCAAATGGCCTAAAATCCACCTTTTTATTAGGTCGTTGATTTGCCGTCAAGCGAATTGACGCAGTTAAGTTATAAAATTATTTTTTTATAACTGAAGCAAGTTTTCCAGTTATATTTATATACAAATGAAGTTTAGAAATAAATCGATATTTGCAAATTGGTATTATAAAGGTTTTATAAAATGATTATAATTTTTTGTTTAAATAGGTTGTATAAGTAAATAAAGCCGTTATTGACCTACAGATTAATATTTTGGGATAATTAACTTTAACGAAAACGATCAAGAAATATTATTAGATTAATTATACTAATCTATTAGGAAGAATTAAGATCACTTAACGAATTAACTAATGGTTTGAAGTCGACTAAGTCAGCTGTTTTGTTTGAAATTGGTAATTAGATTAATTGATCTTCAATTAATCTAATTAAAGCGGTTTATTAAATAATTATTTTAAATTAATAAAATTTGTAAATATTAAATACCCTTTTTATTTAACTATGTTTAAAAATGATTATTAATGTAGTTAGTTATTGTTTAATAAAGTGATTAACTAATTTATTTTAGTTAATGAAGAAGTAAACTATTTTTACTTTAGTAAATGATGAGGTTAATTATTATTTAAATTAATAATATTTAGAAGTGATTGTTTTTTAAATGGAATTCATTTAAGTTAGTGACCGAGTTATAATGGGATTTAATTGGATATTCGTAAAGATTTTGCAATGAAGATTTTATTATAAAAATCCAAATGTTTTTGGAATGGTTTATAAAGAGAAATCAAACTAAATTATTAATTTTGCAGATATATTTTACTTAATTGAATTAAGTAAAATGATTCGAATAGAAAGGGTCGAAAAGGCAAAGAAGATGAACGTTAAATGGATTTGGGTAAAGGAGGCATTAAATGGATTTTAGTTTTTAAAACCCGAGTTTCATAAACAAATTTATGAAGAGATTGGAGCTAGTATGGTAGTTTAAAATAAATATTATATTTAATACTTGAATTGAGTAAAGAGAATTTAGATAAAAGGTAGATATTCAAGAATGCGAAGATACTTATCGAATTTGTGTAAAAGATGGGTTAATGGGTTAAGATAAAATAAGATGCAATGGTTTTGGGTGAAAGAGATTGATAAATGGATTTTAGTTTAAAATCCAAGAATTTAGTTTTGTAATAAAATAGTAAATGGTTTTGGTTGAAATATTTGGTAAATGGATTATCGCAATATAATCCAAGTTATGAATCGAAATGTATAAAAGAGTTTGAAGCGAAAGGTTAGTATTTTAGTAAATGATTTTCTTAATCAACGAATTAAGTAAAAATGATTGTGATCAACCGAGATTTCCCAAAGTAAGGATATGAATTGTAAAACCATATTTTAAATAAAATAGAAATAAGATTTTGGTTGATATTAAAGGTAATATTGGGTTTTGAGTTATAAACTTCTATCTATTTCTATTATGAGATAAGAGCGTTGTCGATCAAGGTCTGAGAGGTAAATGAAATACCCTAACTTGGACGACCTCACTATTATCAAGGGATGGTATTGGTTTGTATGGAGAAGGATATTGAAATAAGTTTTTTATTCCCATAAGTAGAATATTACAACTCATTTGTAAGATCTGAAATGTACTTAAAACTATTGAGATATTAAAATAAACAATGTATAATTTAACATTTACTTGGCCCAAGCGAAGCATGATTTTATTTATACCATTGGGTTATATATATATAGTATTGTTTCTAGATAGATGGAAATATTATAAAATAGACTTATTCTAAATAATAAGTGAAACGACTTTGTTTTTCCGAAGAAACGGGGAAGGATTATATTGGGTTGGGAATGGAAATAAATATTGAATTTAATTATATATTTCTATAAGTATTGATACTAAAATGCAATCTTTGAAGTTGAAGTTGGATAAAGCCGTTTGAGTTATATAATAATACTATGTCGTTTGACACTATTTTGGCCTGTATAAGAAATGGATAATTGGATTACCATTGGATTAATCATATATAGATATTTCTGAAGTAAAGGAAAGTAAAGGAGAATTTGAGAATATCAAGTAATATTTCTGAGATAAAGGAAATAGAAAAGGTTTTAAGAAAATGTAGTAATATTTCAAGGTAAAAGAATAAAGCGGATTTTGTAACACCCCACACTTTTCTGTGCCCAAATTTCGATAAAAATCGAAATTCGAACACATCCAAGTATGGAGCGTGTAAATCTGGTACCTACAAATAAAAGGGCATAAGCATAATTAGAGTACGATAAGGTAACTCCCAACCGAAACAAAACAGAATAACTAGTATTAACCCAAGTAACTACCTTATAAAAGTGAGTCACCATGTCAATACCGAGCATAAGAGAGAACGAGAGCCGAAAGCCAAACTTAGACACCTATGAGAACCCGACCTTCTCTAAAAAAACCTGGGACGTTGTAATAAGGAGGTGGGTCAGAATAACAAGTTCTGGTGAACAAGAAAGGTACAACACGATTACAATACATAGATGCATCCCGTTTGGTTCAACTAAAGATATATGCCTGCCAAGGCTAGTAATCCTAACCTGACCTAGTAAACATTTACACACGACTCCTAACTACCCTCCCAAAGGTAGTATTCCCAACGATATTAGTACTGATATAGAATGTTTATGCATACACTTGTGAAGCCTTTATATCATGATTATTAAATCGAGAAGTGAACCCCTAACCATGGAGTTTGTTACTCATGTGTGTATACTTAGCCACTTAACGCCTCACTATCGAATGATAGATAATGTGGATTCTACCGATCACATAAGACACAGGGCGGACCTATTAGTCATTTATTACCTCTCAATGATTTACTCAACGTTATTATAAATTAGAGGACACTAGCTACAGGGTCCTACTATTTAAAGCTTCTGTCATTCGCATATAACCCATACCCCGTATAAGGTGAGAGATGGTATCTCATCGTTTAAGACCAATAAGACTAGTCGATGGTATCTCGCTATTTATTACCTTCCTATTGGTGGAATCTTCTTGTTCCATTTAGAAGACCTTATTGGATAATCTCCTTAGACATTGAATACTTCCCGTAGAATAGGTTGTCCTATGGAATGACCATAACGGATGTTTTTGAACCCAGTTTTAGGTAGGATTTGTACACCATTTAATACCCCTAACTAAGTAACCTATTCCCAGGTGGATTCCTCGACCCAAATCCACTTAAGATCCAACGTAGCGGACTATTCATGAAGATTATCAAGCTCGTACCCAATTAGCCTTTATGCTTCAATTTGTGGGAGGTGAGCTATGCGATCACTTAATACCCTTTTATATGTGGATCTGAACACTTAAGACCTTAATCCCAAAGCAGGCTACGTTATGGAGTTATTCCCGTTTAGTTTCTCTTAACGAAAATACCATTCGTATGTAAATCAATTGTCGTCATGGGCTACTATGGTAAATATTAAATAATAACTAATATTATTTACCTACTAAGTCCATTCTTTATTTTATAGATTTACTAGTATAAAATAGGGAAAGTTATATTACTCACTTTTATAAGGTAGTTACTTGGGTTAATACTAGTTATCCTGTTTTGTTTCCGCTGTGAGTTATCATATCTACTCTGATTATGCTCATGCTCTTTTATTTGCAGGTACCAGATTTACACGCTACATGCTTGGATGTGTTCAAATTTCGATTTTTCTCGAAATTTGGGCTCAGAAAAGTGTGGTTGTTACATTTGGTATCAGTTCATAAGTTAGATGATAAGAGGAATTAGTTAAATTAGGACTCGTGAGAGAACATAATTCGATTTTCTTTTCTGTTTTTCTTCGTCTTTCTTACTCGACTTTAATTTATTTCGACGATGAATTAGTCATGGGCATATTTATATAGGACGGGTCTTAAGCGACTAAAAGTTGAAATAGGCTGAGTTCGGGTTTCTACCCAATCCTGTCTTACCTTACAGTACGTTGGCGATTATGTTGTAAAGAGCAAGATTACGACATATGGTGGATTCCGTTAATTCGATTTTAGAGACTGGACAAAAAAGTCTAGCTACTACTGAGACAATCGCAACTTCTGGTTTTCGGTTTCGTTTGTTAGTTCCAGTCAAATATCTTTCCTTGGTCTGAAACGGGAAATCCATGTTAATATGTCGCATCCATTCGGAAATATAATTACGAGGTGAATCCATTTGATATTTCATTAAATTTTCGGATAATCTTTTGTTGAGAATATTCATTTGAGTTCTTGGTCTTATATTCAAGGAAATTTTATTTTTAAATCTGTTTGGAATATAAAATGGATTTCAGAAAGTTTTGAAATTACGGTTTCGGAAAATTAGTTTTATAAAAATATAGTTTTAAGACGGTATGATTTTAATATTTTAATCTATTCATGTTTCAAAATTATTGGGCTTTGTGTGATTTTAATAAATATAATCTGGTTGGTAGAAAGAAGGGAATTGGAAATGATAAGGAATATGCCACTAAACTTGAAACTAATCAATACCCATTCCTCTGATTTTTAGTATCCCTCTTTTTATATATATTGGATGATTTATTGAAATTATCGCAATCAATACTTGAGATCTTAAAGTTTCAACAATTTTGAGCATGAAAAGTTTTTCAGTTTGAAATACAAGCTGGAATATAAATAATAATAATAGCAACAATAAATTGGGTTTATAAATACAAAATTGGTAGTTTATAATATAAATTACATTTTTGAAAAGTTTTAAATTTTCCTTCGAAAAGGCTAAGTAAAATCCTTCGTCTTGATTTCTATGGCATTTGATTTCGTGAATCGTTTGGTTTATTTTTCAGCTAGGTAAGGGGAAATCCGTTTTAAGTTAATTATGGATTTCAGGCTAAGTTATTTTGGAATTCATTCGTCCGTTGTGTGGTCGCAACCTTATTGTTGAGACTACTTTGGAATCTTTGGAGACAGTTCAGGGCTTGACTGCGTCTTTGATACCATCCTGATGATGGTAATTGTTTTTCAGATTGCATCAAATATTAAAAGATGACGTGGGACGATTAATATTTTAATCCGGCCTAATAAGGTCAAGGTTCAATCTTTGTACAAAGTCCATTTAATAGGTGATCATTTAGCATTTGCTAGAATAATCAACTAGTTGATGAGTTTTGGTACAACTTGGATTTGGGACTCAATCGTAAAAGTTGCGTCCAAATCACCCCCTTTAACTTCTTTCTTTCGTCCTTCCTCACCTAGCCGAACCATATCTCTATTCTTTTTATCTTTCTTTGTTATCATCGTCTCCTCTTTTTCGTGCTTGTTTGCGCATTAGATCTTACCCCACTAGTACTCCAAGATCTAAATCAAGTTTCTTCTCTTCGATCATTTCTTAATCCATAATACCTACTTGCACTATCCGATCCTACTCGTACCATTTTAAGTCTTATCCTGAGGGAGAGATCATTTGGTTGGATTATAATGAGTAAAAAGGTATCATCGCTTTAAGGCTAAGAAAATTTGACGTGGCAGGTTGACTTGCATTGGTCTGTTTCTTTGAGATACAAGGATTGGATTGTTGTTTGTGCTGCATTCGCCTTTGCTATATCTTGTTGGAATAGATTTTGATGAAGGCGATCGTCATTTCGGAGATGAAGATTAAGCTATCTTTGGATTTTTTTTGAGGAGAATCTTGACGAGAATTTAGAGGCATCCGTGTTTTATGCGGACTTAAATGGTCTTTTGTTTGACTGGATTTGGAGATTTTGCAACAAACCTCTTTTCATTAATGTCGGTTGTTGTGTTCGAGGATCTATGTCAAAACTACCCATGTTGATGTGTGACTCGTTTAACACATTGTTCCAATAATGGGAAGTCATGATTAGACTTATTGTATGATGCAGAAATCAATCTTTTGGCTTGATCGATGGCATAACCATCATTTAGTACCGCATCATATTTGATTCAATTTGTTGTCCTTGTGTGTTGTATTATAGAGTTACTTTCTGTAATTTCACCTATCCATTTTTGTCTTAGGCAATATTGGGTGGATTTCCATGAGAAGAAGTTTTGTGGTAGGTTTTTTTATACTCGCAAATTCTCTCTTAGAAGGGATGGTCATGTGGAAACCTCCAACAACACCAGCAATGTTTTTAACATGAGATTGAGCATTTTGCTATCATGATACGATTAGTCAAAGGTCATAAAAATGGTTTAGCTCCAGTCATGGAGCAAGACATCTCATTGTTTATAGGCATTGTTTTGAGAGTTTCGGCGTTGTAGTTTGGTTGTCGTTCTTGTTGTTTTCCCTTTCCAGCATTTGGTTCTTGGCTTTGTAGTAATATGTGTTTGTAGTTGTTAGTGTTGTTTAAATCGCACGACTTACGTTAATGAGATTTCTATGTTTGTAATATTTATGTCATTCGCGCATATCCACTTAAATGAAATCTCTCTTTCTTACCTAAATAACAGTTATCCTAGAGCTGGAGAGAATAGAATTTTGTGTTGGATACATTTTGGCAAAGGACCGGGTTTGCGTTGTTTTTCGTCATGGGTATGAATAAATCACCGTTCCTTGTTTAGCTAAAATTTATCGTGATCTGTTGTGTGTGATTTCAGTTTTTACGTGTCTGACTTCCTTTTCCGCCAACATGTGACTTGAATCGTTTAAGTTTCTACAAAATACATTTTTTAAACTTTTGAAGGATGCTATTTGATTTTTTTACTGATTTACTTACTTTTATTTCGGTTTGCGCGAAAACGTAAAATTTGGGTACGTCAGTTTGCACGTGTTTAAACGTCTGTTTTACATTAAAGTAGATCTCGTATGGAAAGTAAACCGATGTTAGAAAGAAATTTTCAAAAATTTATGAAAAGAGTTTAAAGCGGAAATTTACTTTTGTGAAATTTTTTGATTTTTGGTCACATGAGCAGTGTAAGGAAGATATTTAGATGGTTTGTGTGTGCGTTTTAGCGGTGCAAGGGTCGACGATGCGATCAAAACGTTAATGATAACAAGGAAAAAGCCAATCTAGCCTTGGAAACATTGTTTCCCATACTTTGTTAGCATTGCGCGCGAGTTACGAATTAACTTGTTTTACATTTTATAGCTTGTTTTAAGCGTCTTTTACAGTCTACAGATTGAAATTTTTGGAGTATTTTGGGTAACTGAGGAGAAATTTTCACTGTAAGTCGGAAGATGGAATATTCATAAGCAAAGGGAACGTTAAAATTCTTCGGTTTGATTTCCTTTTTCCCGTTTAGGAGAAATAAAAATAGGAAACTATTAGATGCGTTGACATTTTGGATGGTTGGGTTTTGATGCAAAATTGGTTCTTCACACTTTTATTCGTAATCATGTGGAGGTTATGGATGAAAAAGGATTTTTAAAATTTGCATTCATATAGAACTGCTAGTATATTTAGAATATTTTGCATCATATTTTCAAAAGTGTTTAAAAATTCATTGCATACATGTAGAGGGCCTGATTTAGAATCCTTTTGCATACATGTTTTGTGGTTGAGATGCATTATGTACACTATGCACATGCACACATGGTTGCAAAGTGGATGTACATAAATTGGTTGTGTAGGTTAGGATAAGTAGGTGTCAGAATTTCGGCGCAAAATTCCTTTTAAGGGGGGAAGAATGTAACAATCTGGAATTTTGACAATAAATAAAATAGTTATTCAATTAGATTTCAAAAATAGTGTTTTCTACAAATGATGGAGTTTGGCTATGAAACTTTGAACGTTGCGTTCGTCTTGAAATTTTGGTCAACTTTCATGTTTGAAGTTTCGTGAACGGAGTCCGTATGAAAATGTTACGGATGAATTACGAAAAATTGACGAAAATAAATAAAACGAAATATTATATATATATATATAGTAATTATTAATTCCTGTAGCCACCTCACCGCCAGGTCGACCGATTACTGTGACCGCTTGGTCGAACCAAGTAGTGACGGCTAGGGTTTTGCTATATAATTTTTTATATGAACGAACAGATGTTTATTTAATCAAATCTAATGGTTCGTGGCCATTTCAACTCATACAAGTAAAAAGGTAAGGCCTCATTTTTTTCCACACAAATCTATAGGCAGCGGTGAAGCTCTGCCATTTCCCTTTATCTTCAAACAAATTCCAAATCAAAAATAGATTCATATAAAATCAATCAAACATAAACCATATAGATTTGAAAAGGATAATCATATTCAAGTGGAAAAGGGTATGAATTGACGTCTAAGCTCTTCTTCATCAGATTCCCCGCTCTTTTCCTATTTTCTTGCAAATCTACAAATCTGAAAGTATCCCCTTTTCAGATTAATTGTAGATCTATAAGAATTTGAGAACTGTAGGCCTAAAAGATTATTCAGATTTCAGATTTGGATGCTTTCAGGTGAGTGGGAAATTTATATACAAAGTTACAATAATTTATTATCCCGTTTGTTTTAGATCTTAAATTTATGCATGATATTTATAGATCTGTTTATAATACTATAAAATTTAAAATGATGCCTATCCGATCTTTTTATGTATGTTGTCAAAATCTGAAAATATAAATTTGTGGTTTTGAATAATATTACTTGTAAGCTTACTTAACTGTTTAAATTATAGTCTACAATTGTGTTGGAAAATATATTGTGGTTATTGCAAAACACTGTAGATCTGGAAATCAGTCCCACAAAACACCGTTAAGATGTAGTTTTATTTCAGATCTGTAGTTTCAGTGTTAAATAGTAAGTTATGTAATTTTGATTAAAAAGATATAAACCGGTTTGTACTCAATTTTTTTGGGGTTTTAATTTAGATATTGTAAATGTTCCTTTTTCCTCTTGTAAATAAAAGACATTATTTGAAAGTAATAAGAAATATGTGAAATATTGAAAAAGGGAAAAAGTTGTGTAAATTCACGTATAAATATAAATATATGTATTTGTGCGTAGTTTACACCAACTATTCCAAAACATACATAAATATATATATTTCTTGTGGTTTGAAATATGTTTATTCCAATATTCAAGCATGATTTACAATAATTATAGTTGATAGTCTTTTTATGAGATTTAGAACCTTATTCAAGACTAAATACAAAAAAGGAATGTTTTGTTATTAGTTGAACCAAATTATTAAACTTAACGGTAATAATAATAAAAGAAAATAAGTATGTTAATTGCACAAAAAATATAAATACATATACATATATATATATATATATATATATAGGTTATCCGTCTGAATCTATGTAAACAACGATATATATATTAATGAATGTTTGAGTCAATATCATTTTATGGAATTATACATGTAAATGTAGTCCATATTAAATGAATATATTTGTGATGACCGTTGTAGCAATTAGTGCATTTGATTGCCATAAATAGGGTCATAAATAAATAAATAGCTATTGTAACTGTAATTGATTTGGGGGAAAATCAAATTAAATTAGATAGTTAAGCCTAACAGTTACAATTTATAAATTATCTAGGATAAATGTTGTAAACCCCAATTAGGAAATTTGAATTATGACCACACTAAGACACGAGGTTAAGCTCAACTTGTGGTAAAAATCTGCCCGGAACCGCCCGACAAATCCAGCATGCACAAGTGGTCGGCTTAATGTGAGAGGTCTGGTGCATAAGTATATATACAACACACAATAAATTAATAAATTAGTAGTGTCTGTTGGGGGTACAACAAATAGATATTTCGGGACTGATAAAATAAGGATATTTCATTGTAAATTAATGTCTTAGGAAAATCATGACCATTATACTCATAAATGACATTAATTATAATCAATGGAAATAAATGGAATTTAAAGGTTAATAATGTCTTAGGGAATTATGATCGTTAGGTTCATAAGTGACATTAATTTTAATCAATGGCAGTAAATAACAATTAGGAGATAAATTGTTGCCTTAGGAAAATATGACCGTTGTGGTCATAAATAGCAATAACCCTATTAAATAGAAATAATGAAATAAAAGGGAGATTAATGTGGTACTAGTTCTCGTTTTAAATACTAATCCAATAAGGAAAACAATTAAATAATTATCCTTGGATAAGGAGGATATAACATTCCCTATTTGATACTAGTAAATCTATAAAATAAAGAATGGACTTAGTAGGTAAATAATATTAATTATTACTTACCATAGTAGACGATGACGATAATATATACAAATGGTATTTCCATTAAGAGAAACTAAATGGGAATAACTCCATAATGTAACCTGCTTTGGGATTAAGATCTTAAGCGGTCAGATCCACCTATAAAAAGGTATTAAGTGATCACGTAGCCCACCTCCTATAAATAAAAGATTTATGGCTAATTGGGTACGAGCATGATAATCTTCACTAATGGTCCGCTTCCTAGGTTTTAAGTGGCTTTGGGTCGAGGAGTACACCTGGGAATAGAGCACACAGTTAGGGGTCTTAAATTGTGTGTGAGTCCTACTTAGACCTGGGTTCAAAAACGTCCGGTATGGTCATTCCATAGGACTACCTATCCTATGGGAAGTATTAAGAGTCTAAGGAGATTATCCAGTAAGGTTAGCTAGATGGTACAATGAGATTCCACCAATAGGAAGGTCATAAGTAGCAAGATATCGTCGATTAGTCCTATCGGTCGTAAGCGATGAGATACCATCTCTCTCCTTTTACGGGGTATGAGTTTACATGCAAATGACAGAAGCCTTAACTAGTAGGACCCTGCAGCTAGTGTCCTATAGGTTATAAAAACGTTGAGTAAATCATCTAGAGGTAATAAATGACAAATAGGTCTGCCTAGGGTCTTAAGTGATTGGTAAAATCCACCCTATTTATCATTCGATAGTGAGGAGTTAAGTGGCTAAGTATATACACATGAGTAACAAGCTCCATGGTTAGGAGTTCACTTCTCAGTTTAATAATGATGATATAAAGGCTTCACAAACGTATGCGCAAACGTTCTAACGATATTAATATCATTGGAAATACTACCTTGGGGAGGGTTGTTAGAGTTATGCGTAAATGTTTACAAGGTATGGTTAGAATTACTAGCCTTCGCAAACGTATATCTTTAGTTGAACCAAACAGGATATATCTGTGTATTGTAATTTGTGTTGTACCGTTCTTGTTCACCATAACTTGTTGTTTCGACCCCCTCCTTATTACAACCTCCCAGGTTTCTTTAGAGAAGGCAACGTTCTCACATGTGTCTAAATTTGGCTTTCGGTTCCCGTTCTCTCTCATGCTCGGTATTGACTTGATGACTCACTTTTATAAAGTAGTTACTTTGGTTAATACTAGTTATCCTGTTTTTTCCCGCTGTGAGTTATCTTATCATTCTACGATTATGCTCATGCTCTTTTATCTGCAGGTACCATATTTGCACGCTCCATGCTTGGATGTGTTCGAATTTTGATTTATGTCAAAATTTGGACTTAGAAAAGTGTGGGTGTTACAAATTTTTGTAAATATGTAATTCTCAATAATTAAGAAGAGTTATTATTTTTCAAAAAAAACAATAGAGATTCGTCGAAATAAGAATATAAAATCAATTTTTAAGAATCGATGAATAGTTTTAATGATTGGTTTGAATAACATAAGTAAACATCTATGGGTTTTCCAAAGGAATTTTAAATGGTTTGGATTGGAAACGAAAATGGTAAATGAAATTTGAATATATATGGTCATAAGGGGCATTATTTCAATATTGGAACTAAATAAAAGCCGTTGGGTTTGAAGCAAAGAATATGTCATCCGACGTTTGTTTTAACCCATATAAGCTAGTAATTAATATTATGCAAATTGGTTAGTTATAGAAAAAATTTCCAATGTAAAGAAAATAGAAAGGAGTTATGAGAATATATCCAAAATGGAAGAATATAAAATGAGTTTGGGAAATTACAACGATATTTCAAAGTAAAAAATATAAAGAAGGTGTTTGATGAATACGATTGTTTAAAGAGATAAGTTATGGTAAATGATTTCAAAGTAATGGAAATGAGAGTGTTTTGTTGCAACGAATATAGAGAATGAATTTTAAGAATCGAGTAAGAATTTTAAATAAATGATTTTTAAGTGGAAAGACCTGAGTTGCTAATGTACTTTACCATGCTATTTGACTAATCTGATCGAATGATTGTTTGTTTGAAGATTATTGAGATTGATATTTAAAAACCCAACTATAATTGAAATATCTTATTGGACATTTGACATGTTGTTTTAAAGGGACCGGGACGATAACAAGACCCAAAACCACTTCGAACAAACGTTGCGTTTTAAACTAACTAGCAAAAAATAAAAATGGAGCATTGAAGACCGTAGATCTTCATAAAGCGGAAGAACTACTTAAAATCTCTGGGTAGCTCCTAAGAGATACACTATGGTTCTGTCGTGATTGGAATCTGCGGATTGCAAGGACTACTCTCTTCTTATCCTTGGGGTGATTCCTATATAGAATGCAGTAGGAGGGTGCCTTCGGTTCATGTTATTCCTAGATGACTTGTATGGATGAATGTCTGACAAAGTAT
Source organism: Allium sativum (assembly GCA_030737875.1). NCBI lineage: Eukaryota > Viridiplantae > Streptophyta > Magnoliopsida > Asparagales > Amaryllidaceae > Allium > Allium sativum. The sequence goes on along the minus strand of CM060913.1, from coordinate 202,214,886 downwards.
TTCCTGAGGGTCACATACATTGATTTTACAAATATACCAAGTTTTGTGGTGGAGAAAGAAACTTCTCTTAGCTTAACACCCAAAGTATATTTGTGAATGTCAATTAGTGATTTGACGGATCTAACGATGTGGCATTCAAAATGAATAATGATACGATGTTCTTTGAAAGTTAAATCGTAACCTCAAGTCTCATCAACTGGGAAATGATAGAAATCAGGGAAGAAGCATAGCTATGTGGGTCATACCCATTAGGATATATTTGTCACTATCTAGAGAAAATTCTATTTGTTCTTCTTTCGTTTCTGTATCTCCGCGGAATACGGTGCTTGCGTAACCATAAGGTGACAATATATTCAACACACTCAAGTTTAATGAGTGGTCTATCATGTGTGGCCGGGTTTCAAGATATTCTTATTGAACCCTAATGTATTGCTCTTTGGAGGCACACTTTCGGAAGGTGGTCCCATACCTTGTCATGTTGGAAATCCAAACTCCAATAAATGCCGTGCGGTTTTTGATTATATATTAAATATGTAGAGCATGAGATGCAAGCGTTCTGCTAGATAGTTATTTATTAGTGGTATGATAGACACTACTATAATATCACCGGATTTTTATATAAAAAATATCTTTGGTTATTGTAAGGTAAAAACCATCCGTATTTATGTGTGGATTGGTCTTATGATTATTCTTTTCTTTCAAAATGTTTTTCTAGTGTTAAACAGTTGTTTGCAATACGAATTTACCACTAAAAGTGGTCCAGACTGATCCAGGTGAATTTTTCTTTGTTATAAATGTGCTCTATGACACCCCACATCCGTTAATGTCACTCTTTATCAGAATGTATTAAGTTTCGTGAAGCGTTATAGGTAAACAGAAACAGAAACATTACAAGACAAATATAAAATAACAACGGAATTTAAAACTTTATTAAACAGATAACATCGTGGTCCAAAACATAGTTACATCATAAGTCTGAAATACATAAAACCCATTACATCAACGTGAAACTTCTGTCTTGTACTAAAAACATCAGAGTACAGTAATAAAAGAAGCATAGTTCCCCATAAATATAGCCATATGATGACATAAGTAAGCATACTAACATGATAGGCATATGGTGACATGACTAGGCATACTAACAGAATGAGCATAATAAAGATAGGCATGCAAGAACTAAATAGAGGATCAAGTGTACAAGTAATGGCAGATCTATTTAGTTATGATTCAGGTTAGTAACAGGCACAGGTTTAGATCTAACTTATAAACATGTCAAGATTACTATTAATTGTTTATATCTAAAAATAACATGAACTCACTGTGACTGGATCTAAAGAACAGGGAATTGACTGTTAATGTTGTAGCAGAGATTCTTGAATATGTATAAATTTGTTATTGTAGAAGAATAGGCTATTTTAATAATGAATATGAATCTTGCTCAGAAATGCGTCCACGCTCACAGAAATGGATCTGCCCAGATCTAACTGGGATCGACCTCGGGGTCGACACCCTTGTGCATGGGTTGACCCATGGGTCGACACCCATAGGTGACGAGGTCGACTCCTAACGGGCCGATTTCCCTCCCCCTTTTCCCGTTGTGATTTCGAATTCCGGATTTGTTTTATTTATATTTAAATGGCTTATATGTATATAAACTTCAAACCTTAATATCTTCTTCATACGATGTCCGTTTTACGCAAATTCGGAGTCTATCTTAAGCAGAATTCCGACACGAACGCAATGCTGTAGTCCATTTTACTTAATTACCAATATTTAATTAATTATTATTTAGTTTATTATTATAGTGTTCTTCAAAATTACGGGGTAACATTCTCCCCTACTTAAAGGATTTCGTCCCCGAAATCTCCAAGTTAAGAAGAATGTATATCCTAACATCCATCATCCATATACTCATCCACCAGTCACGGGCATCCATTGTCCTTAAAAGATTTCTAATGCTTACATGAACATATTCAAAGGTGCGTGTATATGTCCCTATACTAATGCAAAAGATCAGACAGTCTACTGATTCAGTCGACCTCCTTAATGCAATGTATGTTAGTGCCATGAATCCAACATGTATGCAAATAATCCTACTATAATATGTAATTTCTATATGTGTGCACAATCATTCATCCAAATGCAACATCGACATGACGATACACCTACTTTCATCCATTAAAAGAAGAAAAATATGCACATGCATCCATATGTAGTATGAGAGTGATTGAGCCAATCTAGTGCCTAATGTGTGTGTGTATGCATCCACGAGCAACCACTAGCAAACACTTGCATCCACTTGCATCCATCAAACATAACATGCTTCAAACACTTTTTTACATCCATGAGTTCCCTACCTAAAGGCCGAAGATTCGATCGATAGGATATACTTAAATGATAGAAACAAGTACGAATAAAAGCTTTGGAAAAAGTAGTTAAGAACATACCCTTGAAAATAAAAGGGTACAAAGCGCGAATCTTGTCTTCAGTTTCCCAAGTTGCGTTCTCGAGGTCTTCTCCCCATTGAACTTTCATCAACTTGATCTCTCGGTTGCGTAGCTTCTTAACCTTTGATCCAAGAATACGGGTAGGAACTCGTCTAACTATCGCCTCCCGTTCCACCTCTACTTCCTCAAACATGCTCGGCTCAACTACTTCTGCGGTATCATGCAAGCACTTCTGTAAATGAGAAATGTGGAAAACATCATGAATACTGGACAATCTCTGGTAGCTTTAGTCTATAGGCCATTTGGCCAATCCTTTCTGTTATGGAAATGGCCCTACGAATCTTGGTGCTAGTTTCTCTACAGATCCAAAACGAACCACATTCCTCAAAGGTGATACCTTGATGAAAACCATGTCTCGTACTTCAAACTCAATATCGGTCCTTCTCTTATTTGCGTTGGACTCTTCCTGTCCTGAGCTGTCTTCATGCACCTTTGAATAAGATCAATCTTTTCTGAAGTTTCTCTAATCATCTCAGGTCCAAGTACAAACCTTTCTGTATTCTCCCACCAACAAGTCGGTGATCTACAGGGTCGTCCGTACAATGTCTCGAAGGGTGCCATGCCAATACTAGCCTGATAACTGTTGTTGTAGGTGAACTCTAGCAAAGGAAGATGCTCTTCCCAAGTCCCTCCGAAGTCTAGGATACACAGTCTTAAAAGACCCTCAAGAACTCTATTCACCCTCTCCGTCTGTCCATCGGTCTGAGGGTGATAAGCGGTGCTCAAACACAGATGTGTACCTAATGCCTCTTGTAAGCTCCTCCAAAATTGACTGGTGAAAATAGGGTCACGATCACTCACAATATTGAAAGATATTCCATGTGGACGGGCTATCTCACGAAGATAAACTGTTGTTAACCATGTTGCCATCCTCTTACTCTTAACAGGAATGAAATGAGTGATCTTAGTAAGCCTATCAACTATAACCCGAATACCGGTGTTGCCTTTCCCCAATCTAGGCAAACAATCAATGAAATGCATAGAGACGCTTTCCCAATTTCGCTTTGGGACTTCCAAAGGATGAAGTTAACTACCGGGCTTCCTTTCCTCAGCCTTGACTTGCTGGAAAATCAAACATCGTGAAACAAACTCCGCTACATCTTTCTTCATCCCAACCCAAAAGAAAACCCTCTTCATATCTCTATACATCTTATCACTACTTGGATGGATAATCATCCTAGAATTATGGGCTTCCTCAAGGATTGTCTTCAACAAACTCTCAACTCGGGGAACACAAAGCCTTCCATCCAGTCGTAACCACCTTCTATCATCCGTGGAATATCTACTGAGGTGACTGGAAGTCTCCCCTCTAATGAGCATATCCAATATATCTGCTATATGTGGGTCCTCTTGCTGTGAAGTTCCTATCTGATCCAACAGAGTAGGTCGCACCTCTAATGATGCCAATAACCCAGGTGTAAACTCGGTGGAGGGTCTAAAATCAAAAGTCGATATAAACTCCAAGCTCCTTCTCTCTACAAACAGAAGACTCAAGGTCATCCTCTGCCTACTCAATGCGTCCGCCACTACGCTACCCTTGCCAGGCGTATAAGATATCTCAAAGTCATATAACGCTAGGAACTCCATCCATCTTTGTTGCCTCAATTTGATATCGTTCTATGAGAACAAGTATTCGAGAGATTTATGATCGGTGTACAACTCGAAATTCTCTCTAAGTAGATAATGGCGCCAAGTCTTAAGCGCGAATACTATGGCAGCAAATTCTAAGTCATGGGTAGGGTAGTTCTTCTCATGAACTCTTAACTGTCTACTTCTATAACATACTACCCTTCCCTCTTGCATCAGAACCGCACCAAGACCTGTACCACATGCAACAGTGTATACTGTGAACACCTTGTTCCCATCAGGCAAAGTCAAGACTGGGGCTTTTGTCAGAGCCCTCTTCAATCGTTGGAAAGCATCCTCACGGTCTATACCCTAAGAAAATGTCAGATTCTTCTTCATCAGTCTGGTGAGTGGGGCTGATATCTTTGTGAATTTCTTAATGAACTTCCTATAATATCCCGCTAAACCAAGAAAACTCCTCACCTTCATTGCATTCTTTGGGATCTGCCAATCTTGAATTGCAACTACCTTCACAGGATCTACTGCTATCCCATCCTTAGAGACCACATGCCCTAGAAATCTCACTTCTTTTCTCCTAAAATGACATTTGGAGAATTTTTCCTTAAGCTGGTGCGCACGGAGAGTTTTCAAAACCTCCCTTAAATTCCGGGCATGCTCTTCCTCGCTCTTCGAAAAAATCAAGATGTCATTAACAAAGACCACAACAAACTTATTTAGGAACTCCCGAAACATCTTACTCATTAAATCCACAAAATAGGCGGGTGCATTCGTCAACCCAAAAGGCATGACGAGCCACTCAAAGAAACCATATGGAGTTTTAAAAGCGGTCTAATCTATACTATCCTCGGCCACCCTCAACTGATGAAACCCTATGGCTAAGTCTAAGTGGGAGAACAAGGATTCACCAACAAGCTGGTCAAACAGATCATCTATCCTCGAAAGTGGGTGCCTATTTTTCTTAGTGAGTTTATTCAAATCTCTGTAATCCACACATAAACGAAGAGAACCATCCGCCTTAGTGGCGAATACTACTAGAGCGCCCCATTTTGATATGCTTCGCCTAATAAACCCTTTCTCAAGTAGCTCCCCTACTTGATGTCTGAGCTCCCTCCTCTCGGAGCCATATGGCGCACAGGCAATGCAAATGGCTTTGCATTGTCCACCAAGTATATATGAAAATCCATCTTGCGCCTCGAAGGTAAGCCCCGAACCTCCTCAAAAACATTAGGATACTCACAGACTACTGGTACAGATCAAGACCATCGATAGATGCATCAAGCGACTCTAGGAAACTAAGCATGACAGACCCTTTAGGGTCACAAGAAATCTCGAGGGTCCTCCCATGGCAAGTCAAAAGTCTAACGACCCTCCTCTCACAATCCAGAATGGTACCATACCTGGCTAGCCAATCCATCCTTAGAATCAAACCATAGCCCATGAAACCAAGCACATATGCGTCACATTCAAACTTGACACCAAAACAGATATTCTCAAACCCCGATAAATCATAGACAAATGAGTCGTACCTCCAATGGGGTTTGAGACAACAACGGGATCCAAAACCATACCGGTAGTAAGGTGCAGAGACTCAACCACAGAATCAGATATAAAAGAATGCGAAGCGCCAGAATCAAAAATAGGTCTAACATGATGATTGGAAAGAGAAATCAAACTTCAACAGTAACTTTCCTACCTCTATCTTGTACACTGGCCACGCAAGCATGCACCTGCCCTCTAGAAGATCCTGCCCTTTGGCATTGTCCTTGCTTCTTCGGTCACTCCTTAGAATAGTGTGCAACCTATCCATAATGGAAACAAGCATTCTTCTTTATTTTGCAGTCTTTGACCAAATGACCCTTGCATCCGCAATTATGACATTTCCTCTTATCTCATGCTTTATCGTTCTTTCCTCCCTTCTTTTGATGTTGTTGTTGTTCTTCTTTCTTGGGCCACACTTTCTTGTTTTTTGTTTCATCAATGTTAGCCTCTTTCTTTCCACCTTTATCTTCTTCGTGCATCAAGGCCACATCAATGAGTTTCTCAAAAGTTGCTCCCATCGGAATATGAGAATAGCCAACCCATGAAGGGGTTCATTCAATCCTCCAGCAAACCTCAAAGATTTCTTGTGCAGGGTATTCACTAGCTCCAAGCCAAACCTCGCCAATTGATTGAACTTATTAACATACTCTTTAACAGACATGGCCCCTTGCTTAAGTGCCAAAAACCTTTCCATTTGCATACTTTACTCGACTTGAGAAAGAAACTTCATTTCAAATCTCTGTCGGAAATCATCCTAAGTGTCAATTGGATGCTCTGCGTGCGTCACTTCCTACCAGAATGAAGCCTCATCTTTCAGCTGCTAAACAACCAACTGAATCTCCCTACGGTAACCTCAAAAATCCCAAATAAATCCTCTGTCTCATTGGACCAATTCCTTGCTTCTACAAAAGTTTCAGTTCCTCGGAATGGCTTTCCTCCCATGGCACAGAATCCTTACATATCTTGGAGAAATTATTCGCTCGTGGAGGAGGAGGAGGAACAACGACTGCAGTTGGGGGAGGGGAGTCTGCTTGGCCTCCGGCTGGCGCCGTAGCCTCAGGATACCTATGGAACCAAGCTGGTATCATAACGCCCTCGAGAAGGATTGGTTCCCCAAACATGCTGAAAAGGGAAAGAAAAGGGATTCAAACAGAGAATCGAAAGATATTCCATATGACTTTGGGGAATATGTTTTCCAAAACAGAGCTTTCTTTTGAAAATGCTTTCTTTTAAAACCTTCTTAAAAATAATTTTCTAAATCTTTTACCCGATCTGGTAACCTTCATCTCTGATTCTAAATGTGACACCCTACGTCCATTAATGTCACTCTTTATCAGAATGCATTAAGTTTCGTGAAGCGTTATAGGTGTATAGAAACATTACAAGACATATATAAAATAACATCGGAATTTAAAACTTTATTAATCAGAAAACATCGTGGTCCAAAATGCAGTTAAATCATAATTCTGAAATACATAAACCCATTACTTCAAATTGAAAGTGTTGTCTTGTACTAAAAACATAAGAGTACAGTAATAAAAGAAGCATAGTTCCCTATAAAATAGCCATATCAGAGAAGACAAGAAACTAAAGCGGTACATCTAAGCAGCTCCAAGCAGAATGAAAGAGAGAATCCAAATCAAGCCTGAGTATTCCCACCCTGAGAACCTTGGGGCGGGGGGAAACAGAAGAGAGAGAAGAGGAAACAAAATGGGTCATACATAAAGTCTGGTGAGTCCAGTTACTTTTAGCATATAAATAAGTAAAAGCATCATGACAAGAATATAAAATGGATGAGAGAGATAATAGTATTATAAGACATGTATAATAGACTGAGCAGGATAAACAAAATAAACATGATGGAATATATTGCGCTTCTAGAGTACTTTTCTCTGCACCAATACTAGTATAACAAGAACAAGATGATCCCAACAAGAACAAGATGGTAGACTTAGGTGTAATTCTAGTGATAGGTTTTACCCCAAAAAGAATAACAGGTAGCCCAACAGGAATGATAGGTGTTACCCCCAACAATAATAATAGGCTCCCAACAAGCAAGACTAGATGTACCCTAATTACTACCCCCAATCGATCGGCTCCCTATCCCATAGATACCTGTGTTGGCCCCCACAGTAGGATGTAACACTTCGTAAAGTGGCAACCCCATTATTTTCAAGATGCACAACTATATCTACTGATGTCACAACATCTTATCTTCCCTAGCAAGCAGACCCATGCACACACATGACTCCGATGGAATGCGCCGTCAACACCCTCACTCAAGTGACCTCTTATAATCAGCTCAATAAGCGTGCCCCAACCCCGACCTAGTTTGGGAGTACTCGTTTGATACCAAGATGGGTTACTGACTAAAACGGGTCCCACACAACAGATGATACAAGCTTCCCTCCTAGGCTTGCATCCCCACTACTATGATTTTAACAGGTTATGCCTAACAGTTTAACAAGGTTGCATAACCCCCACATGTAAAATAGGTTAAGTTTGTCGGGTATATATATATATATATATATATATATATATATATATATATATATATATATATTACCCGCCCTTACAAATTCAAGCAAGTTTACTTAACCCCTAATCAATTTAACAGGTTCATGTAACCCCCCATAGATTTAAATAGGTTAAGTATTACAGGTTAACAAGTTATCCATTTATGGCTGTTAATGGACTAGACCTTTCACATTAAGTCTACTACTTGTGGATGTTGGATATGCCGGGCAGTTCCGGGAAGACTTCTACCATAAGTCGGACTTAACCTCGTGTCTTAGTACCGTTACGTGTACATTTATGAACTCGACCTCTCACATTAGATTAACTACTTGTGGACGCTGGATTTGCCGGGCGGTTCCGGGCAGACTTCTACCACAAGTGTAATCTAACCTCGTGTCTAAGTGCTGTTACAGTTTCTAATTACTGTAAATCTAGGCATGTTCACTATTACCAATTTTCATGTTTATCCAAGATTATGCCCTAATTCCCATTTTTATTCACAATACAAGTTATGCCCCAAATTAAAGTTTTAGATCAAGGTATAAATTATGCCCAAATCCCAATCATGTTTTAATATAAGTTATGCCCCAAATTTAACATTCCCAACCGTTCCAATTTCGTGCGCTTGCATATTTCAGCGATAGGCCAAGGCTCGAAGATAGCATGGCTATAAAAAAAAGGGAAAAAGAGAGAGAGAAGAGAACAAGAATAGGCATAATAGAAAAACAGGCATATAATGACAGAAATAAGCATACTAACAGGATAAGCATATGGTGACATGATTACGCATAGTAACAGAATGAGCATAATAAAGATAGGCGTGCAAGAACAAAACAGAGGATCAGGTGTATAAGTAATGGCAGATTTGTTTAGTTGCGATTCAGGTTACTAACAGGCACAAGTTTAGATCCAACTTATAAACATGTCAAGATTACTATTAATTGTTTATATCTAAAAATAACATGAACTTACTGTGATTGGATCTAAAGAACATATAATTGACTGTTGATGTTGTAGCAGAGATTCTTGAATACGTATAAATTGTTGTTGCAGAAGAATAGGATATTTTAATCTAAGTTGGGGTAACAACTCGTTGTCTCCATTGTTTTTGGTGAATAAAATAATGAGAATGAAGTCCTATTTATAGCCTAAGGTCAACGAATCTTGCTCATAAATGCGTCCACGTTCACAGAAATGGATCTGCTCAGATCTGAATTGGGTCGACCCCGGGGTCGACACCCCCGTGTAGGGGTCGACCCATTGGTCGATACCCATAGGGACGGGGTTGTCCTTTAACAGGCCGATTTCCCTCCCCCTTTCCCTGCTGTGATTTCGAATTCTGGATTTGTTTTATTTATATTTAAATGGATTATATGTATGTAAACTTCAAACCTAAATATCTTTTTCATACGATGTCCGTTTTACACAAACTTGGAATCTATCTTAAGCAGAATTCCAAGACGAATGCAATGGTGTGGTCCGTTTTACTTAATTCCCAATATTTAATTAAGTATTCTTTAGTTTATTATTATAGTGTTCTTTAAAATTGCGGGGTGTTACATGCTCGGGTCAGGCCGAGCATGTTATCGGGTTAGGTTTCACTTGGAGCTTCAAGAGAGAAGTTGGAGTCGAGACGTATACCCGTATTTTTCGCTGTGTTCGTTGCATTGATCTGATGTATACTCTGATATTGTAATCATATATGTATAATTTTATTTTGAGTAAAATATTGTTGTTATATTATATTTTGTCCATTCCGCTGTGAGACTCTAATATTCTTGTTCTTCTATTCTAATATTTCTTTCTTTTCTTACTCACTAACTTCTTTCTATTAATAATTTAGGTTTTTGATACTTAGGTTTTGTCCGTAAAACTAGTGTTTGAGGTATCACTGGATGGCACGGTGGGAGGTTTATTAGCTAATTTCCCGTTGGGACGAAGTCTCCGGGTCGTTACAGTTGGTATCAGAGCTTAAGGTTTAGTAATAACCTTGGCTCTGTGGCGTAACTCAATAGGGATAGGGAAAGTAATACCCTACATTGAGTTTGAGTGTATATATATGGTAGCGCCTATTTGTAATTTGATATAAAATTATTTTATATTATTTTTGCCTAGTATATTTTGAAAAGTAATCAAAGTAATGATTTTCTCAAATTATTATAATATGAGCGATTAATCAAATATACCAATGTTGATTTGAATAGGTTTGATTATGAAATTGAAAAGATTTAACCAAGAGAGGATTTCAAATATGAATGAGAATACTTAATTTAACTTGTGTTAAGTTAAAATAAATCATATAAGTTATAGCTGGATTTGGATATTGAAATAAAATATAACTTACGTCAATTAAAATTTGACTTGAGTTAGGAAATAAAAATAGAAAGTTAATGAAATGCTTGGATCACGAACATTTAAGCATTAATGGCCTTGTCACAAGGTAGGTCAACACTTTTCCCACCAAAGCATGTTGCGTTGTAGATGGAATGTGCTTTGAATCTGTTGAACTGTGCTTCCCAATGGTGTCATTCAGTCTTAAGATAGGGATGATGAAAAGGTTGTGTTGAATCGTGGCTCTCGTATGTGATTGTACACACGCAAGTCATTGCTAAGCGATATCGTCCATTTTGCACAAGTCATTGCATAACTGTGTCATCCAAGTCAGGAGACAGAGTGAAAGATGTCATTTCTTCTTGTTTCGAGAGGAAGATCGAACAAAAAATCATGTTCGGAGGTCGAACCAGTCTTCGATTCGATATCACTTCAGTTCGAGTGTCAAGCCTATACTTGGATTGATGTAGCTATAGTGCTCTACCTCGGATCGATACATCGATCCAAACCCTGTAATGTTAGGCCAAGTTAAACTATCATATTGGGGGAACACGAAGAATCTTTTCCTCCGTCTATAAATATCTGGCCCATCATCTTTCCATCTTTTCACCCTTTTTACTTTTAATGTTATTTGAACTGAGATATCAGTAAATCAAGTGAGAATTTTATTCTAATTCAATATTCGATTCTGATCCCTGAACTTATAGTAATTAAGGTGGGTATCGCCATCGCCTTGCACGCTTTTTTTGTAGTCTATAATCATGTGTAAATCGATTCTTGGTTTTGGTATTTTTTTCGTTTGAATCGACATCTCGAGTTCTTTGAGATCATCATTGGCAACGTCAGTATTGCATATAATTTGGAGTGTGGCTAAGTATCGATGGATCAGATGGAGATTCTTAGAGATAAGCAGTGGAGAGATGTTGAAGCCGTGATTTCATCGTTAGGATAAGCCTGTTGAGAATGAGGATGTTAAGGGATGGACTCGAATCTTACGACGTGGTGGTTTCATGTAAGCAGTGGGAAGAAGGAGAATTTGGAGAAAGACGGCTATGGCTCCAGTTCGATATAGGGTAGTATCGAACCAGAGAGAGGGGGGTCGAAGAAGTTTAGTATGGAGGCAAGGAGAATCTGTGATGGCTTGGTTCAATGTACATGCCTGGTTGAACTGGAGAAGGTAGTGGATTGTTTAGGATTGGTGGAGAAGTAGGGGAGATATTATAAAGGGTTTGGTTCGAGGAGTTTGGGTTGATGGTCATGGGCTCAAGGCATTTGGGTTGATAAAGACAAATTAGGTCAAGCAGGAGTTCCTCGAGCCAAAAGTTGTAGTGGTTAGTCATTTAGTTGCAACGAATTTGTTTGACTAGGAGCATTGAACTGAGGACCTCGACCTAGGAGATGTCGAATATGGAACATCGAACCGAGACACGTCAAGCCCAACCAGCTAGAGCCGAACCTTGAATGTTCTTAATACGACCTCTATCTTGAATGATAATGAACTTGAAACACCCCACCTCCGTTAGGGTCACTCTCAAAGGGAATGTCCTAATTTTTGGTGGAGGTTTATAAGTACAAGTCACAGATATACAAGACAGATATAAGAACACATATTTGTAAACAGCGGAAGAACAACCAACTTTATTTCATAAAGTCAAATACGTGTTACAACAACATCCTTTCCAAAAACATAACATAACACTTTCATAATCTGTCTTGAGTACATTATTTAAAGAAGCATAAATAAAACATAGATAAACTGCAAAAGCCCCATAGTGGATTGTCCAAAGCCGTAGTTCAAAACAGGAAAGTCCAAGCAATACATTTCTCTTCTTCAAGCTGGATGTTGAGGTAGGTCAAGCTGCTGTGTTCCCTCCCTGAGGACCTGGGGGGGGGGGGGGGAACGGAAGAAAGAAGACGAAAGAAAAGTAGAGTCAGACATAAAGCCTGAGTAAGTCTAGTACTATTTTGTCTATGAATAAAGAACTGGGTATGATAAGTATAAACAAGAAGTGGGCATGCACTATAAACTTGGTTAAGTTGTCTAGGGTCGAATATACTATCGTACCCCATGTTGATCTCTGAACCCATATAAACTAGTTTCCAACTGGCACCCCATAATCAGGGTGATGTAATCCATTCTATGATGATCGGCTCCTACTCGCATAGTTACATGTGTCTTACGGCCCCCGATGTTGTAGTTACCTATGCTGGTCCCACCATGGGGTGTATCAAGTCCCATAGTGGCAACCCGACACAACCTTAGAGTGCACAGGTATGCTACTGGTGTCCAGTGCCTTATTTTTCTGCGCCGGAGTGTGTGCACGCCCGCACTCCGTTAGAACCTACACTGCTACACCACCACCGTCGATTTGACCTCTTACAATCAGCCCAGTAATCGTGCCCCACCCTGCCTAGTTTCAGGGTATCCTGATACACCTTCTAGGGTTACTGCTGAAAAGGGTCCCCCGTTACTAGGTTTTCTATGTCTAGCCAACATGCTAAGTTGGTTAAGTGTTTCGTAACCTAACCCCCACCAGTCCGTTTTGTTTAGCATGTTCCATTTTGATTAAGTCTTTAGTTCACTTAATCCTATCAATCCTGACTCAGCCTTAATTGTCTTATTAAGGCCCTGACCTCTCACATTAGACAGGTATTGTTGTGGCTGCCTGTTGCCGGTTGGTTCCGGGCAGTCTTACGCCACAACTCAGTCTAACCTCGGGTCCTTGCTGGGCTCCATGTTTAACCTCCCACATTGGATAGGTATTGTTGTGACTACTGGACAGCCGGGCGGTTCCGGGCAGGTTTACATCACAACTCAATCCAACCTCGGGTTAAACACATCGTATGTTCTACATTTACATATTTTGTCATTCTTCTTTATTTCTTATATGTAAATATTTGCGGCCCATTTTTAAGTTAATGGTGTAAAGGTTACACCAATCATGGGCCCAACCCATACTTGAATTTGGGCCCTTCTATTTTATATTCTCATTCATTAGTAATTTTTAACCCAACGTTATTTTCCCCCGTTTTACACGTCCGTTTATTATATATATGTTGGGCTTAGCCTTTTAAAGCCCAACTTAGCCATGCGACAAGGGGAGGCTTAAAGCGTGATTACATACACAAAGAGGGGAAGGTGAGCGTATGAACTTGCAAAATGACGTTGGAAATACAAACTAGAAACGGGTGTACTTGCATAGTGGTAACATATACTTTGGTCATAAAGCATAGGTGACATGAATCAAGGCATGTAAACTTGCATAGGTTTAACTGCAACATGAACCTATATTCTTATTTAGGCATAATGTCAAACATAAGCATGGCATAAATATTTCTAGCATAAGCATGGCATAATGTCAAACATAAGCATGGCATAATATCAAACATAAGCATGGCATAAGTATAGTTAAATTTGTTCACATAACCATGGCATAAATATTTCTAACATGAAATCATGATTCTTACTTTAGTCATGTAAACTTACAAAAAGGGACTTTTTGAACCTAACCTAGCCATGTACCACATATGTCATCATATAATTCTTGTAAACAAGATAGACCTAATCATGGTTTTCAATTATGCCAAATATCTTTCATAGCCTAGCCATATTCATAAATTTGCAAATAGGTTTTCTAGTACAAAAGCATGACTTAAAACATAATGCCAAATTCTCAACATAATTTCATATGGATAATAACCAAACTTGTTCCAATTACTTACAAAATGATTTATGCACAAAAATATACATCATGGTGGCATAGAAGCAAACCCCAAACTTGCATGAATTTAAATCAACTACATACATGTAGCTTCAACATGGATTACATAATTTGCGAAATATTCCAAACGTATACTTGCATAGAACTACCGCATGTAGTTCTTTATAATGAATAACATAATTCATAAATATCCAAACGTATATAATATTTCAAATTGATAAGAACGCACAAATATGAATTACTTTATTGCCACAATTCAAGCATACAAACCAACACAATTGTTTATTCATACCAAAGTAATACTCTACTTACAATGGTGTGATGAATTCTCTAGTTTAGGGATTGAAGACGCAAATTCCTTTGTTGAATTGATTTGTTTAGGTTGCTTTAAGCTTTAGAATCTTCCTCCTAATCCTCTCTCCAATTTGGTGGCTACTCTTAGTCGTTCCTCAGCAACATGGCGGCTATGTTCTTATTTTTGAATGAATAGATTAGGGTTTAGTCTAAGGTTGTTTATATAGAGGTTAGGAACTGATTAGGACCATTGATGTTGCTTGGATTGATCGTAGCCATTCATTCTAAGGAGAGACCAATTAAAACTTGCCACCTAGCCCTAGTGACAAAGCAGACCTCAGAAAATCGGCCAAACACAGAGAATAGGCCAGCCGGGTTAGACTGGGCTCGACCTGGGTCTGGACCAGGTCGACACCCCTGTCGACAGCCCTGTTGACAGGCCTGTCGACCTGGTTAGACCAGGTCGACAGCCCAGTCGACTTGGTGGGTCAGGCGGGTGTTTTTCCGCCCTGGCCCATTGGGCCCCATTTTTGAATTTAAACCTGATTTATTCTGTTTAAATTTTAAACCTAATTCTCAAACTTCCGAAGGCCATATCTTCTTCATACGGACTCCGTTTTTCGAAAACTCGGACTCTATTTCGCGTATTTTTCCGAGATGAACGCAATGGCGTATCCCGTTTCCCTTAGTTCTTTGATTTCAAATTGATTATACTTTAATTTGTGAATTTCACAGTTATAGAATTTGCGGGGTGTTACAGAACTAACTTCAAACAACTAGACAGTTAGGCTAGAACATATTCAGATTTGATATATGACTTCCATCCTTGCATGAATTAGCATGCGACTCCTTCCTTTCAACATCTAGTCATTTCAATTCACTTTTAACACATGGACTACACTAGTACACACAAGAAGGGTATAGTTTCTTCACTCTAACCTATGATGTTTGTTGAATAGCATAACCAACATTACTGGAAGGTACAACACCATAGGATCTGGAGTTGGTAAGGGAAATGTACTCCCACAGAATCCCAATATGGAACCAAGCTCTTATATGGAATCAAATCCTCAATGTGAAATCCAGCCTCATGACCAGGAGGCAAATGCTTCGTCCTCCAGAGAAGAGGAAGTAGTGGAGGAAGTGGTAGCTGAAGAGGGGGCTTTTGAAACACTCCTAAACGCTGTAATTTTAGAAAGTCTCATTGACTCATGGCCTACCTCCCTGGATGAGATGCAGCTAAAAAGACCATGCGCCAAGAATAATGTCAACTAGGAATCTATCCGACTTCCAACTCAGAAAGAAACAACCCACAACCCGTAAGAGGGCTTCATGGCTATTAGTAAACAAATGTGAACAGTTGGCTGCATTCCTCCTTTTAACCCATTCATGATGGAATTCTTCCGCCGTGTGAAGCTAGCGCCGATGCAAATGTGCTTCATAATTTTCTTTGTACATCACATAGATGAAGCACTTGGGGGTAGGAACCGACCTTTGACGACGTTGTGTTTTTCTTCAACATTAAGCATAAGGCTGTTGCGAACCCATCCTTTCTGTTCTTCAAATTTGAAAAAGAGAACAAGATCCTTTCAGAAGGATTTAGCAACATCAGGGACGTAAGAATGGACTGGCTCTATGTTCCCTTGTAGGCGGGCTGCGCCAGAAGATGGCCTAAATGTAGTAAGCGTGACATCTCTACTTACTTTTTTTCTTTATAGGAATTTCTCTGATGCTTTTTATCCTGTACAGACAAGAACCCAGATAAGCTCATTGTCCAAGAATATCGTGACCGTCTGGCTAACCTACTAAACGTCCCGCAAGTAATCAAAGTGTTAGAAGGTGCATTACAATGAGTTCCTTTACAGATATCTTCTCCTAGATTCCATCGATCTATGTGAGTCCGAGCTCCAACGGGAATTTCGTCAGCGGCCATTCCCCTGTCATTGTGCTCTCAACCGCATGGCAAGTGACTCTACCCTTAGTAGAAGGGTCTGCGGTCACCGCAACCCAATCTCCAGCCCAGATCAATAAGGTCACTAGAAGAAAAGGAAATTTTAAGGATGTGGACACTTCGAGTTTAGTCGGGATTCCGCGGAAGGGGAGAAGGAGCCGTCTCTTGAAAAGGTGGTTGAGAAAAAGTCACAGAGTCCTCAACTGAGAGGCACGGCTGTAGAAAAGGAAGAAAAAAAACCCAATCCAGGGTGGACGAGAAGAGGAAGTGGAGTCGCCATATCGGGGCTTGGAAGACATGGTTATCTCAAATATTATGCTTTCTTCACAGAATTTGGATTCCGCCTCCTTCTTTCCAAAGTCTGGGAAAGATACAACTCTTATAAAGACTAAGGAGACAACGATGACAAGCCAAAATCCGATCTCTGGTCCGTCTTTTGGGGAGGGGGAGCTCTAGGATACACACAAGCACTTCACGTTACAACACCTTTTCCGTTTGCATATGCCAAGTGCTAACTCGAGGTCTTCTTGAATTACAGGTCCCATGAAGAGAGGAGCGCAATACCATGATTGATTTGGTGCTAGTCTGCACAGAGGTGGTCCTGTTGGTCCGACTTCTTCCCAAGAAAAGCGAGATCAAGAATATAATGATTAAGTGAAAAAAGAAAAGGAGAAGAAAGAGAAAAAAAGGGAAAGATCCCAGGAGAAAGAAAAAGAACTTAAAAGAGAAAGATGTCACTTTTCCTCCTGCTCTCATGAAAAGTCCTCCTCGGGTGATGGCAAGAAAACCAATAAACAATCTCAAACAAAGACTTCCCACCACAAACTCCTTGTCGATCCCCCTCAACAGTCACTGTCGATTGCTTCTCGAGGCCGACAACCTCTTGTTCATGCCAAGCGTATAGAAAAAAGTCCTTAGTTGTCAATCTCATCAGCAGGAGAAAAACCCGTGGAAAGGGTCAAAGAAATGGAGAAAGCATTTCTAAATCATGAAAAATATAAAATTCTTACTGGAAATCTCTATTTACCCATACCTTCACTTTAGAAACCTTTAGTTGTTCAGGTATGCTATTTCATTTTGAAATATTTGTAACGTTGACAAATATTTTTGAGTATCGTAACTTTGGTTACGTTGTTCTTATCATGATTTATAAACCACTATTTTCATAAACATTGTTAATCGTTAAAAGGCTATTTAGAATTGCTAGTTTTAGATTAAGAAAAAATATTTCAAGTATTTTCCTAGTATCAGTTTTATAGTCAAGCCTTCATCTATATAATAACATATAACAATAATATCATTAGTTTCAACAAAGTGGCATTGTGTATTTTTGAAATAATGAATTTTCAAAGCCCTGACCTATTCTATAGTTAAAACCATAACAATAAGTATATAAAGTGTGTATTTATCTTTAAGTTACGTTATGAATAGTTACATTATGTAGTGTTACGTTCGGTTTTTGACCTGCTCTTTCTTTTCCTTAAGTTATGTTTTGTTATTTGTTTAGTAATTACTTGTCATTATTTTCTTAATCTTTTGTTCGGTACTATGTTTACAGCTAGATCAACCTTTTTGAAGACATCAGCATTAGCAGCACTACTTAATGACATTTTCTCGGTAACATGGTTATTTTAGATGTCTATTTTAGTGTTTAATGTACTTTGGATGCATGCAGTTTGGTTATGACATTGTTAATGGTAGTTTGGTTGTGTAAATGCACGGCTAGCTTTTTGTCTTGACACTTATATATGTTGTGGATGTTTGAATGTGTATGTATCTTGTAGATCTTTGAATGTATGTATTTTGTGGTTGTTTAATATGTTATGTTCAAAAGTGTATGTGTTTTTGTATTACGTTGTATGATTGGAGGCAAAATTATGGGTAGGTCTAGAATATTATGATACAAATTGGGAAAAAACCATGGCAGAAAAAAATGCTATGGAATATTATTTTTATTTGTAGCATTTAAAAACTGCTACAAATCAATGGTTAAAGTAATCAAGAACCTTTGTGGTGGTGTTCACTAAATGCTACAAAAAAGACAAGTGAACGCAATTAAAATAGTATCATAGTGAAGAAACCTTTTTGGTGGCGTTTTATAGACGCTGCAAGAAATAACATTCGTATCGTTTAAAAAACGCTATTAAAAATAAATATTTAGTGGCATTTAAAAAAGTGCAACTAATACTCAATGATTTTTAGTGGCATGTTTTCTCGTAACAATTATCAAAACACCACCAAAAATGCTCGGTGGCATTTTTTGAGTGCTACAAAAAATCAATTTTCTTGTAGTGCTTTCCCCAATATCACTTTTCTAGTATAAAGTATATCCCCAACTTTCAACTGGTCCTAGAACCTTTCGGCAGTTGGTTTCAGATATTGATTTTGCTTCAACTCATTATAATGAAATGTCCATATACTCGAAATGATTGTCTAAAGTCATCAAGAGTTTGGAGGTCAAGATAGAGGGTATGAAGATAGAATGGGGCTTTGAGAAAAACATTCTTAAGCACACAAAGAAAGAGTTAGCTGAGCGCGATATTGAACTAGCCGCCCTCGAGGAGCAGTATAATAAAACCAAAGAAGAGCTTGATGGTCTTTGTAATCAATTTAAAACTGAACTCGGCCACTGGTCGGTCCTGACCAAGTCTGTTTAGGATGATGTGAAGCAGTATGTCAGCAATGTGAATCCCATAATGTCAAAAATTAGAGCTTAAGGAAGGATAAAGGGGTGATGGAACATGAGATCACCGATCCTAAAGTGAAGTTGGCTACTTCCGAAAAATTCCGAAAGATGGCAGAGGAGAACGCTCACGTTGCTTTGGAAAACTCCTTTAATTTTCGACTCTTGCACAAGATAGAGATTCAAGGGTTTAAGCCGGATCATGTGGCGAAGATAGAAAGGATGCAACAGGACTTTGGCGACAATGTACTCAGGTTTTATGCTCGAGTTCTCCGCAACTGGGACATATCGTGGGTTTTGACTATCTACAAAAACTGGTTAACACCTGGGAGGTGTTTATGGTTGAGGAGAGAAGGATTTCTGCAAGGCGCATGGTGAATGAAGATGCACTGATAGCCCAGTTCTGAGAGGCAACGAACCGGAGGTCCTGGCCGAGGGAAGGAGGTTATCAAAAGATGAGGAAGATGTTGAGTAGTATAGGAAAAAAAGAAAAAAACAATGGAGGGGGAACCCGATGCGGGCAAAGGTGATTCAACCCCTACATAATCCACCAGTCAACCTAGTCCCGCTGCGGATCCTTCTATAGACGAAGCAATCATTCCCCCTCCTCCGACCCAATCATTAGGATCGGTGGAAGGATACAACCTAGGAGAGCTAAGTCCGGTCCCAAGAAAGCCTCTAACTCCTATTTAATAAGTTGGGACTTCCGCTACACCTAGGGACGCCTCAATCGAGGGTATATCTCTTCTTTATCCCTAATTTCAAAAAATGATCATATCTCGCCGCCTAGCAGTTAGGCCTCCAGTCGAGAGACCCGTTATTCCACTTGAATTGATCATTACTCTTCTTGCTTTAGGCACATTTGCAGAGAATATTGCTTCTGAAGCTGAGATGAAAGTAACTGAAGAGCAGCAAATGCCCATGCCATAGACCCCGGGAAAGACGAAGAAACGAAAATGCCTTGAACGGGCTAGATTGCAAAGGCTCTCAACCTGAGGAAAGGGACATGTTGTATAATGGGGAATCTGGTCAAATGGGACCTCTGACTCTTGCAAAGATGAAAACGAAAAATAAGGGTAAGCTTCTCCTTCTTAAATTTAAATCAAGCTCTGGGCCTCATATCGTAAAACCAGTTCAAGTCATTGCTCCCTCTATCGCAGACCTTCCAATCAAGGAAACTCCTCCTCTTACTCAGTAAATGGAGCGAGAAGAAAAATGATGTGTCTGCTTCCTCTATTGAAGTTGCTCCTACCGATAAGTCCAACAAGAAGAGCAACCTTACGGTGGAGGAGTTGGCCGAGCTGGCTGTGGAGAGAGCGAAGAAGAAGAAGAAAATTGGCGATAAGTCATCGGAAGCTTAGTTGATTAAGCATTTGTATTGTTTCTAGGCCCTTTGGATGTTGTTTCTAGTGCAGCCCTTGTGTTTTTGCTTTTAAATTTGTATAAAACCAACATTTTTGTAAACGAAGCACGGTTTCCTTTAATAAAAACAATTTTATATATTGCTTTCCACATAGTGTACTCGCAACTTAACTACTACTATGTCAAATAATAAGTAGTATGTCTACATTTGAAGGTGTAGTGTATATGCCCCTAAATAAATTTGAATCACGAGTCACATACGAGTCGTGTTCGAAGTTAATTTATGATTATATACCCTGGCCCCTAGCATTGGTGGGGATCTGGGTAAGTTAATTCGATTTTTGGATCCATAAGTGTTTATATTCCTGGTCCGAGTTAAGGATATTAGAGTTAGTATAGACGTCGTAGTCCATCTTTTATACTCTTCAATCGTCTGTCTGGGTTAGTGTCGTAGGTCAAGCAGCCTTGGGTCGAGGCACACGAGTCATTTTATACTCTCTCCCCTTAATCATCAAGAGTTAGTGTTAGGGATCAAGTGGTTTTTAGTCTTGGTGTACCTATCACCCTCGTCCTTAGTTTATACTATGTCCCAAGCTCTTAGGAATGGAGTTATTCGGGCAAGCAATCGGGTCACACTTGCTCGGGTACAGTCCCATTGCCTCAACGTCGAGGGTAAAGGTCGCTATCAGGATGGCCATATCACATCCCCATAGTTTATACTCATCCCGTCAAAATGTGGGAAAGAGTAAAAGAAGTTGTTTAAGCATTGTTTCATCACTTTAGTTCACAAAGTATTGATTGCCTGGTCGATAGTTGAAGTCGACCTCAAATTTAGTCAACCTAAGTCCGACTAGTCGCGGAGTTGAGTCGACTCGTCGAAAAGTGAGCTGATGAACGTTCGAATCACAACACATAATCAAAGTAATAGACACAGTAATGGAGAATGAAAAGAGCTTTTATGTATGAATAATAATAAGTGGTGAGACACGCCTTATTACAATGCTAAGAATAAATGAAATAGATAGAATAAAAGCCTAAGAAAGATAATGCCGCAGACGCTTAGCATTCCATGCTCTTGGAGGTGGATCGCCATCAACAGTCATTAGCCTGAAGGTTCCAATATCAAGTCTATGTTGGATGACGTTCTTTCCCACTTCGGGCCATGTGAACTAGGGTCGGGAAGGCTCGTTGCAAGACAAGGTCGCCAAAGTTTTTGAGTCAAACCTTCTTATTATAGTATCGGGCGACTTGTTGCATGTGCGCTATAGCACGTAATTTAGCTTCCTCTCTCTTCTCATTAATCATGTTCATTGATCCTAAGAAGAGAGCTTTGTTAGTCAGCTGTTCATAAATATGTTCTCATATGAAAGGAAACTTCGAGCTCTATTGGAATAACTACTTCAGAGCCGTAGGACAAGTCGAATGGAATGTGGCTAGTCTCAGACTATTGGTTGTACAATATGCCCAAAGGGATAAAGGTAGTTCATCAACCCATTATCCTTTGTCCCCCCAATCGTTTCTTTATAATAGACTTTATGATCTTGTTCATGGCCTCGACTTGTCCATTTGATTGCGGGCGTGCAACTGCAGCATACTTCTTCTCGATATGATATCATTGGCAGAAATCTCTGAAGTCTAAATTGTCAAACTGGGTCCTATTATCAGTAATGATGGTCCTGTGAAGCCCAAATAGGCATATGATATTTTTGACAAAGAAATTGATCATCGCTTTCGTCGTGAATGTGGTCAACGGTTCAGGTTCGACCTATTTTGTAAAGTACTCCACAATCACGAACTTCGTTCTGCCTTTAGAAATTGGAAGACTTCCAATAATATCCACTCCCTATACAGAGAATGGTCAAGGACAAACCATCTGGGTGAGTTGAGTTGGCGGAGTTCTTTGAATTTATGAAAATCTCTGACACTTGTCGCAATGTTTGGAATAATTAGTCGAATCTTGACTAATGGTAGGCCAAAAGTAGCCATACCATGGCACTTTCTTGGCCAGAGTTTGCTCCCAAGTGTGAGTGTCGCATTCGCCTTTATGCACTTCCCCAACACTCGCTTGGCGGCGTCTTTTGCCACACACCTGAGCATAGGAACCAAGAATCCTCTTCTGTAGAGCGAATCCCCTTGGATGATGTACCTTGAGGCTTTACGTACGAGAGCTCGCTTTTCATTCTATCTTTCCAAAATAGTTCCATGCTGGAGGAAGTTCTTAATGGGGGTCATCCACGACTCTTTCTCAGGTTTCGCTTCTAAGACTTGTTCAATTTCCATCTATCTATGCTTGGAGTGCCTAATGTCTTAGTCGGGACCATTTCTGCTTCATCTTGGGCATCAGAACTAGACAATTTAGCTAATTTGTCAGTCCTCTATTTCTTTTCCCTTAGAATACGGGAGATGCTGTAATAGTCAAAATCGACTAACAACTCTTTCACCCTCTTGAGATAAGTGGCAATTCATGACCCCTTAGTTGAAACTCCTTCGCGAGTTTCATCCCGACAATCAGTGCTTCATACTCGGAAACGTTCTTGGTAGCGAGAAAGTCTAGCCTTAGGGCATAATAAATTGATCGTCCCTCAGGCGTAACAATACAACTTTGGAGATAGAACGTTGATCATTACAAGCCCTGTCGGTGTATAGCTTCCATGTGTCTAGTCTTGGTTTAACATTAGGAAGATTTGTATCATCCTCTGGGATGTCATCTTCTTGAGTCATAAAATTGGCTATAAAGTCTGCCAATGCTTTACCTTGGATCGACTTTTGAGGAATGACGCTGAGGTCGAACTGACTCAGCTCGATGTTCCATTTGAGCAACCTCCCAGACGTCTCAGGTCACTGAAGGACATTCGTAGCGGTTAGTCAGTGTACACTTTGATAGGATGAGCTTGAAAGTAGCGACGAAACTTTCTCGAGGCGATCAACAAACTATATGCCTGTTTCTCGATTTTCGAATAGTTGTGTTCTGCTCCCGTCAAATTTTTGCATACATAATAGACTGGCCGCTGCACCCAGTCTTCCTCGCAGACAAGCACTGAGCTGATTGCATGTAGAGATCTCGCCAAAATACATGAACAAGTCCTCATGGTCCACTGGCTTAGACAATATAGGTGGCATCTCCATATGATTGAGTAGGTTTTGAAAGGCTTCGATACAGTCAGGTGTCCAAGCAAAATTGCACTTCCCTCGCTTTATTAAGTCAAAGAAGGGAATGCATTTGTCTATAGCTCTGGAAATAAATCTGCCCAAAGCTTCAACTTTTCCCGTCATGCTTTGTACATCCTTTATCTTCTAAGGTTCTCGAATACCCTTGATTACTTTGATTTTTTCGAGGTTAATTTAAATTCCTCGAGAGATGACAATGAAGCCCAAGAATTTGTTTGATGCAACGCCAAAGGAGTTTTTTTAAAGGGTTGAGCTTCATTCCATATCTGCGGAGAACACCAAACATCTCTACCAAATCCTAAACATGATCCGTTGATTGTTTGACTTCACCAGCATGTCATCTACATATACCTCCATCGTTTTTTCAATTTGATCATGGAGCATGCGGTTAACAGTCCGCTGATTTGTTGCTATAGCATTCTCTAGTGTAAACGACATAACTATGTAGAAATACAACCAGGGATCCGTTATGAAATAGTACGCTCCTGGTCTGGTACATGCATCGCAATTTGGTTATATCCTGAGTAAGCATCCATGAAGGAGAGGAGTTCGTATTCGGCTATTGAGTCGACAAGTTGATCAATCCTAGGATATGGAAAGATGTCTTTAAAGCAGGCCTTACTCAAGTCCGAAAAGTTGGTGCACGTTCGTCACTTCCTGTTAACCTTCTTTACAAGTCCGAATTTGATTTCCACTTGGGGTATATTGCATCTTGAGTAAACCCATTATTCTTTAGTCTTTCGACATATTCCTTCAAAGTTGTCGACCTCTCGAGGCTAAGCATATGCCTTTTCTGCTTGAAAGGGACGTACTTTGGGTCGATTTTGAGTGAGTGGCTCATGATGGTAAGAGAAATTCCGCATATGGCAGCATGGTTTCATGCAAACACGTCCAGGTTTACGTGAAGGAATTCAGTCAACTCCCTCATCCGGAGGGAGCCTAGGTGGGATTCGATCTTCAAGACCATGGTCGGGTCGTTGTTATTGATTGGAATCTCCATCGCAGTTTCATTAGGAGCCACCTTTCTACATCCCGATTCTTCATCCTCCCTTGGATCAATATCCTCGAGATAGCAACTAGACAGTCCAAGCTAGGACGTTTTCTTTATTTGTTATGCTGCCTCCTCCATGGAAGGAGGAGGATTTTCCTCGGACTCCTTGTTTTCCTTAGCGTAGACTTCCTTCCCTTCTGCTAAGTAGCACACTCATCCTGCTACTTGATCTCCCCGTACTACTCCAGCTTCAATCGGAAACTTCAGGGGCAGGAACCATATAGCTATGCATGCTTGGAATTCTGCTAGGGCAAGTCGCCCCAAGAAGGCGTTGTATGGGGAGTTATATCCATCATAAGAAATGGGGGATTCCTCACTCTCCGACGATCCCCCTAACCCAACTCCACCGGTAACTCAATCATTCCAACCAGTACATTAGTTGAGCCTTTGAAGCCACGTATCCTACCTTTGCACAACTTTAAGTCTCTAGCCTCTAATCTCATCTAGTCATAGGATCCGTACAGTGGCTAGGCCGATGATGGTTGTAATTACTAAGGGATTGATGCTTGGGGTCCTCACCACCTCTTACTCTCTGTCGAGGAAGACAATATCGCTTGTCATTGTCTTTCCTTGCTTCACATGATTCGCTGCTTCGGGGGCGCTGCACTTCCCAATATCTAAATGCTTTGCAGCATTAACACATAGCTCCATGGTTCGCGCATTGTAATCTACCGGATGTGGTCCTCCGAAAATGATATTATAACAATTCCTTTATTTTTCTATTGGGTGGTGGTCTCAGCTGCCACCTGACCTTGTTTGGGTGACGAGGTCCCCTGCCACCTATCCCGCGGGGAAACCTTGTATTTATCGAGATTTCCTTCTCTAATCAGCTTCTCGATGATATGTAACACCTCGTAAAGTACATAAATATTAATAATAAATAAAAATAAACAATTTAATAATATGGCTAGAAAATTAGATTTTTCAACTTTAGGAGTTTGGCTATGAAAATCTTTTATTTGGATTCGTGGGGAAATTCTAAATCGTTATCGTATATAATATGCTGAAAACGGTCTATGTATGAAGAAGTTATAAGAAAATGAATTTGGACGGTAAAACGCAGAAATATATATATTTAATTAAATGACTGGAATATAGTGTTCTTAGGCATATTCTCTTTTTTAATAGATTAACATGTTGATAGCTATGCCGAAGAGAATTTGGAGATCGATAACATCAATACAAAAATCCCCAATTCTCTATTTCATATTTGCGTATAAATGGTCAATTTATTGTTATTTGGGTTTATGGGTTTGGATCTTAATGTTGGATTGAGAATGAAAAAGGGGTGTTGTTGTTGTTGCTACTTCGTGTAATTCACGCTTATTTAAACATTTGATTTTATCCTAAAAGGGTTTAAATTTGGTTGTTCCATGATTTGATTAGTTTTGGATTCTAATTTGAATCCAAACGTAGTCATACTTGAAATATATCAAATATAAACGATTTATGTGCAGACCACCAAAAAGGCATGGACTGGATAAAGTGGAACTTGTAAACATACATGTATATATTATATTTGTATGTTATACCCTATTTTTGATCCGTTATTGAAATCATCCCAATAAGCCTAGAATGCAAGTTCAAGTTATATGTTTGTTGTATTTTTCCCATTCACTACTATATGTTACTGTGCTCTTATGCCATCATGCCTGGATTGTAGCGGTCAAAAATATGGAAATTTAACTTGTATACCTTAATTTAATACAATTAGACAATTGCTATCCCGTTAGAGCGTTCTTCCATTCATACGAATATTAACGTTATTTAGACGTTATAATTATTATACCTATATAAACGTAATTTACGTTATATAAGCACAATAAATGCGATTAGGATACGATTTGAATTTGAAATGTCCCCATATATATATATATATATTTCTTTTGTGTGTGTATAATGGCTTTACATATATTAATAGTGACACATATACACGAGGTTAGTTCCCTTTATGGTATAAGTTGGCCCGGAACAGACCGACAAATCCAGCAACCACAAGTAGGCCCAACTAATGTGAGAGGTCTAGGTGCCATGAGCCATTCAAACTTAGTACACTAGGCACAAGGTTAAACCAACTTGTAGTAGAACCTTGCTCGGGACCGCCCGGCACAACCAACATTTACAGGTATATGGTTTAATGTGGGAGGTCTAGTGTGTGTATATATATAACTATATATATAAGTCTATTGTATGTGAAAATACGCAGGTTTACTGCACCTTGAGAAGGTATTAAGTGGCTGACTCTCTTCCTGTCTAATTTGGGTCTTAAGTGGTTAGGACTAGGATCCCTCCTAAGCTTCATTCCTTGGAGAGGAATCGAAGTGATGAGGCCCACCCTGATTAGATTCGAAGTAAGTCTGGGTCCTCCTTCTCTAAAAGAGGTTAGGTATAAGCGGTAAAGGAGTAGGGTAGTTCACGAGGGATGTCCACTTCCTCTAGAAGCTTGTAATGGCTCAACTAGGGACATAATTGGTATATAAAAGATATGTGGCCATTGCATGCTCACCAACTGTCTAAGGGAAGTCTTAAGCAACATAGGTGTTATATTGTAATATTAGTTAAGTAGTAGTAACGTTCGCAACACTACTTCTCATATTACAGTTGAGAGTGTAGACTTAAGAATGTTAATGTAATAGGACGAGCTCTTAAGGGGCAAGGGATCTGCCCCAGGGTTATAAGAGATCATAAGAATCCACCGTTAATAGCGCCATAAGTGACCGAGAATGCCCACCTCGTTGGGTCTTTACCCTAAAAACACTAATGAGCGATTGACTTGGATATCCACCTCATTGGTTAGAAACTTGGTGTTTCTGTGAATGTTGTGTGCTGTGTAGACATACCTTAACATATATAACCTGCTAAAAATATAGGTTATGGACTTTAAGTTAACACTATATTTCAGTCACACTGAACTTTATGTTCTGACCCCTCTTCTTAACATATCCAACCGGTCAGTAGATGGGGTAAAAGTCATGGACGATAATATGATGGGAGATGAAGACGAAGATGAAGTTGTTATGCTATTATTATTAGTTATTGTTTTACTTCTTTTGGGAACTTGTGAGAATGAATTATTTGATATACCCATGGAACGTATGTAACTTTGACCATTGTGTTGGAATTCTGTGATTTTAAATGAAGTGGTACATTTTATTTCAATATTATATTTTCTCTTTCCGTTGTGTGAGATTTCCATTCAAATTATCTATGTATATATTATTTGTGCAACTGTAATCCTTACAGGAACCAGTGACCCGTTTAGAATGGTTCTATGTTTCGATGGGCCTTTTCTAGGTCGAAATTTAGGCTCATTGGGGGCGGGTTGTTACATTTGGTATCGTAGCATAGGTTACCTTGTAATAAGGGAATTATACGTATGAGAGGCGTATTTGTAATTTGAAAAAGGTTTTCAAACTATATATATAATACATATATATTTACCCCAATAAGCGTACGCATTTATACTAGGCAGCTTTGTCGTTTTCTTCCCTTTTCAGCTTATACACTATCTTAGGAGTATCCATTAAAAGATTCTTCCTTTTCTTTTCAGATAGTAGAATGGCTGAAAATCCTACTGAACATGGTAACTTGGCAAGGCCCCGATACTTGCCAGAATGGTTCCAACAATTTCTCCGTACTGTTGAATAGGCCCCTGTTGCTAATCCTGCCCCATCGACTCCTGCAACTCATGTCGCTGAGGTAGTTTTTGACTTTTCTCGCTTCTGTAAGAGCTTCGCAAATCTTGGAGGGAAACCATTCACTGGGAAGGAAAGTTTCACTAATGCTCAATCTTGGATAATGGACTGTGAAAGAATATTCGAGGCTACTGGTTGGCCCGATGAAGTGAAAAGAAGAATAGCGGCCTAGCACTTGAAAGATATGGCCTTGAATGGTGGAATTTAGTATATGTAGAGAATGAGGGTCGGATATTTACTTGGGCTGAATTCAAGACCCGTTTCGAAGCAAAGTTTTTGCCAAGAGCAGAATTAGCTATCCATTTGGAGAAATTTATCCACTTCAAGCAAGGAAGCCTGAGCTTGCAAGAGTATGTAGCCAAATTTACCAAATTATGTAAGTTTTGGAGAGGTTTGGTGGACACCCCCATGAACAAAGCCTTGAGATTTGTTAAAAGTTTAAGCTCCCCACTGAATGAAACTTTGTTAGCCCAAGTAACACTTGGGGCAACTTTTGAAACCCTAGTAGAGAAAGTTGTCCTATGTACGGCTGAAGGTTCCAAGGAGGATAAAGAAGGTGAGAAAGGAGAGGGAAGTTCCAACAAAAATAAGAAAAAGGAATGGTGGAAAAAGAAGAATAAGGGAAACAAATTCAAAAAGGAAGCAAAGGCTTGTACGAGGTGCAACCGCAAGGGCTATGAGCCCAAGGATTGCAGGACCTCGT
This sequence comes from Allium sativum, assembly GCA_030737875.1. Taxonomy (NCBI): domain Eukaryota; kingdom Viridiplantae; phylum Streptophyta; class Magnoliopsida; order Asparagales; family Amaryllidaceae; genus Allium; species Allium sativum. The sequence continues at coordinate 202,185,776 of CM060913.1, read as the reverse complement.
TGGCGAAGAAGGAATTCAAAGGGAAGTGTTACAACTGACATGAAGAATGACACATGTCCAAGGACTTCCCAAAACCCAAAATTATCAAGAGTGGCCAGTATTATGCAATAGAGGCATAACCAACCCAAAGCCGACCCCCAAAAGACCAAGGGCAACCCACACTTGAAGGTATAACTTCTGATTTAGGAAATTCTGTATACACCTTGTTCGATTCCGGAGCTGCCCATTCTTTTATCCCTAAGAGATTAGTTAATCTGTTGAATCGTCCCATGCCTATCTCTGATAGTCCAATAAAGGTGGCTAACCCTATCGGAGGATTTAAGTATCTTGATCTGTTGTGTAAAGACCTGGTATTGAAGGTCGACAATGTCGAGTTTCTTTGTGAAGCATCTGCATTGGATTTTATGCGGTATGACCTCATCCTAGGTATGTATTGGCTATCATTTTATGGGGCCATCCTAGAAATCGATAAGAGAATCGTTCGTCTTAGGAGCTGAGGAAGACGTAGTCTGAGTATTCGTTGTGATGTTAGGAACAAGGATAAAGTCTTGTTATATTCCTTATCTCATAGTTCAGAAGGACCAACTTCGATCCGTATAGTTTGTGAGTTCTTGGATGTCTTTGAGGAGGTCACGAGACGTCCACCCCACAGGGAAATCTCTTTTCGTATTGACCTAGAGAAGGACGCTAGACCTATAGCATTACCCTTGAGGCACATGGCGCCTAAGGAAAGAAGGGAGTTGGATGAGCAGATTTCAGAGTTATTGCAAAAAGGTTTCATTCGACGTAGTACCGCAGAATGGGGTGCACCTGTTGTGTTTGCCACCAAAGCAGATGGATCTTTAAGACTTTGTGTGGATTGTAGGGAACTTAATAAGTTGACCAAGAAAAATAGGTGCCCCTTACCTAGAATCGATGATCTTTTTGACCACTTGGGAGGAACCCGAGTATTTTCCCAATTAGACCTTGCTACTGGATTTCACCAGTTAAGGGCTGCAGAGGATATCAAGGAAAAAACTGCGTTCAGGACACCGGATGGATTGTCCTAATGGGATGTTATGCCCTTCGGACTAATGAATGCACCTGCCTTCTTCGTTGACCTCATGAATAGGGTGTTTAGGGGAATTCTAAACAAAATTGTGGTAGTCTTTGTAGATGATATCCTTATATTTTCAAAAGATCATGAAGAGCATGAAAATCACTTAAGACAAGTGTTAGGGATATTAAGAAAGAACCAATTGAAAGCAAAATTTTCGAAATGCCATTTCTGGAGGAAGAAGTAAAATTTTTAGGACATATTGTGTCAAGTAAAGGCTTGGCCGTAGACCCCTCAAAGATCGAGGCAATCATGGAATGGAGAATACCTCGAAATGCTATGGAAGTGAGAAGCTTTCTTGGATTGGCCGGATATTATCGGAAATTCATTAAAGACTTTGCAAAGATTGCTACTTCGTTAACCTAATTAACAAAGAAAATCTTGGTGTTTTATTGGAGTGGTAAACGTGATATAGCCGTTAAGAAATTAAAGGAAGTATTAACTAGCGTGCCAGTCCTAATTATACCCGATGGTTCAAAATTATTTACAGTTTACACTGATGCATGTGGGGCCGATTTAGGAGCGGTCCTTATGCAAGAAGGAAGAGCAGTTGCTTACGCTAGTGGAAAACTCAAGGTTCTAGAGAAAAGATACCCAGTTCATGACCTTGAGTTAGTCGCAGTATTGTTCGCCCTTAAAATGTGGAGGCATTATCTTTTAGGCCAGAAGTTTGAACTTCCTACCGACCATAAATCCCTACAATATTTATTTTCTCAATGTGACCTAAACTTGAGACAACAGCGGTGGATGGAATATATTGCCTCATTTGATTTCATGATTCAGTATACCCCAGGAAAGAGGAATGTTGTGGAGGATGCTTTAAGTAGGAAACATGTGACTTTGAATGCGACCTCAAAATGGAAACAATTAGAGTTCCTCTCTAATTTTAATTTTCAACCCTCGTCAACCACTTCAAATGGTTTTATTGGAGATATGGTTATTAGACCTACTCTAAAAGAGAGGATTCAGAGTGCACAACAACTTGACGAAGAATTAAGAAGCTTAAAGGAGAAAATGGAAAAGAAGGAGACTTTTCCCCATTCGGTTAGATATTCGATTGGAAATGATGGAAATTTACTTTGGGATGGACGACTTCACGTCCCTAAGGATGAAGGGTTGAGGAAAGAAATTATAGAGAAGTGCCATACAGCTAGGTGGGGATAAAATGTACAAAGATATGTAGAGGAATCTACATTGGGAAGGAATGAAGAGAGATGTAGCCAAATGCTTGACGTGCCAAAAAGTAAAAGCGGAGCAAGGGAAGCCTGGAGGATTATTACTACCTTTTGAGATCCCCATGTGGAAGTAGGAACATATTTACGTGGACTTTGTAGAAGCCAAAAGTGTAATGAGGCCATTTGGGTTATGGTAGATCGTTTAACCAAAAGCACCCACTTTATACCAGTTAAAAAGACAAGGACTGCAGCCTCGTTAGCCCAATTGTATGTCAAAGAAATAGTCAGATTACATGAAATCCCATCAAGTATTGTGAGTGATAGAGAGTTCACAAGTGAATTTTGCAGGAGCCTACAAGCAGCATTGGGAACGACCCTAAACCTAAGCACAACCTATCATCACCAGACCGGCGGACAAACGTAAAGAATAAATCAGATCTTGGAAGATTTCATTAGAGCCTGCATCATCGACTTTGGAGTAGTTTGGGAGAAGCACTTACCGCTCGTAAAGTTCACCTATAACAATAGTTTTCAAACGACGATTGGTATGGTCCCTTTTGAAGCGCTTAATGGGAGGCCATGCAAATTACCAACTTGTTGGTGGGAAACCACCAACAAGGTTTTACTCGGACCAGACTTCGTCCGTGATTCCACGAAGAAGATATCCTTGATTAGGCAGAGAATGATGGCTGCTCAAGACCATCAGAAATCATATGCGGATAAGCGAAGGAGGGAGCTTGAGTTTAATGTTGGTGACTTAGTATTCATAAAAGTATCCCCGCTCAAGAAGACAGGTCGGTTTGGGAAGACTGGGAAGTTGGCTCCTAGACTTTTTGGGCCTTTTCGTGTCATCAAGAAGATAAGATCTTTGGCTTATCAAGTGGATCCCCCCAGCGTCTATCGGGAATCCATAATGTTTTTCGTGTATCTCATCTATGGAAATGCCTTCGTGATTCTACTATCAAACTCGAGCTTGATGAAATTGGGGACACAGAAAAACTTGACTTGGAGTACAGGGTGCCCTGTGCCACTGCAAGGTTGTAGAGCACGAAATCAAAAGACTCCGCAACAAAACCGTTCGGCTCGTCCGAGTACATTGTAGAAATGGTCCTGCGAAAAGCACATGGGAGACCGAGGATAAGATGAGACATACTCACCTAGAGCTTTTCTTGGTTAATTTTTCCTTAAATTTATGTTTATGGATGCATTGTGATTGCTAGATTGGATGTTTGGAAATGATGCAACACCATTGCACAAGCGCACTCATATAGAAATATATGCATAATTAGGTTGTTTGCATACATATTGCATCACTTATTACACCTACACGATAGGGTTGAGCTCAATTTAGTGGGTTTGCAGTTCATAATCACTACGTATCATGGATGCTTATGAATGATTTAAAATTAACTTGGATGTACAACATGGATGTTCGAGCGAGTTGTATTTTTCGTCCCTTCAAATAGATTTCGGGACAAAATCTATTTTAAGGGGGGGGGGGGGGATGGAGAATTTAACACACCGTAAAATGTATAAATATTAATAATAAATAAAAATAAATAATTTAATAACATGGCGAGAAAATGAGATTTTGCAGCTTTAGGAATTTAGCTACGAAAATCATTTATTTGGATTCGTGGCGAAATTCTGAATTGTTTTCATATATAATATGCTGAAAATGGTCAATGTATGAAGAAGTTATAAGCAAATGATTTTGGATGGTAAAACGCAGGAATGTATATATTTAATTAAATGATATATATATATATATGTCCAATATATATTTAAATAAAAGAGAGAGAATTTAAAATTCAAACAAAGGATAAGATTATGGAGACAGAGAATATTATAAGTAAGGAAGAGATAAAGAAAATAAAAAACGTAATAACTAATGTAACACCTCAGCACAACATACATTCATTAGGCATTTCAACGACTAGGTGGTCGACCGCCCCCTTAAGAGGGGTGTCGATTGCCGGTCGACTGCCCATTGCTAAATTCCAGAAAAAAGGTTAAGAATTTCTTTTATTCCTCTAACCTTTATTCTTATCTTCTTTCTAATCAAAATTCATATAGGATTTAGTATGAATTTTGGAATTTAGAATATATATATATATATATATGTATATTAATATAAGATTCTAAAAGATGTTTCTAATTACATATATATTAGGAGGATTGGAGCCCGTTTGTCGCGAAAATTAGGCACAAATCTCAGTCTACAACAAGAAATCCTCCTTGTTCTTCCTTAGATCTTTGAGTGGAATATAGTGTCCTTAGGAATATTCTATTTTTTTTTGAGTGAGACGGTTGTGTAGCGTGGAGCTACATAGCCAATTACCATAACATTAAAAATAAGATAATAGTAGTCTGGCTGACAGGCCCAACCAGTGACAAAGTAGTTCTAGGTCATAGAAACATACCAAAATACATAAACTAACATAAGATAAGTAAACATGCTAATATATATAGAAAGCCATGCATAACTGAAGACATCAACGAATTGGAGCTTGCCATCAATATGGCACGACCAAGCTACTTCCTTGGGTGCGAGGAGAGGGTGGCGCAGGAAGGGTGAATCTGAAGCGAGCAGGGCATGCACCACCTGCCCAAAGATCAAACATGTATATAATGAAGTTGAAAACAACAGTAAGACGCTTTTTAGGTTTACTGAAGACACATGTGTTTCTTTCCTTCCAAATACTCTAGCAAAAGATGGCAAGAAGAGAGTCCAATTTGGTATCAGGAGGGTTGTATTGCCAGTGATCGAAGAAAACGGGAATGAGAGGAATGAAATCCAGCAAGAATGAGCTAACAGTTGCCCAAACCGCAATAGAAAAGTCGAATTCTCTGAGGAGGTGATCTTGAATTTCATTATAAAGGGAGCATATAGGGCAACTAAGGTCGGTGGTGATGTTCATGCGGGAGAGTCTATCTTTGGTATTGATTCGGGAGTGAATTAACATGTTGATTGCTACGCCTAAAAGGATTTGGAAATCGATAATATCAATAAAAAAAAATCCCCAAAACCTCTATTTCATATTTGCGTATAAATTGTCAATCTATTGTTATTTGGGTTTATGGGTTTGGATCTTAATGTTGGATTGAGAATGAAAAAGGGGTGTTGTTTTTTCTACTTTGTGTAATTCACCCTTATGTAAGCATTCGATTTTAGCCTAAAAGGGTTTAAATTTGGTTGTTCCATGATTTGATTAGTTTTGGATTCTCATTTAAATCCAAACATAGTCATACTTGAAATATATCAAATGTAAACGTTTTTATGTGCAAACCACCAAAAAGGGGTGAATTGGATAAAGTAGAACTTATAAACACACATGTATATATTATATGTGTATGTTATACCCTATTTTTGATCCATTATTGAAATCATCCCAATAAGCCATGGATGCAAGTTCAAGTTATACGCATGTTGTATTTTCCCGTTCACTGTTATATGTTATTGTGCTCTTATGCCATCATGCCTGGATTGTAGCGGTCAAAAATATGGAAAATTAACTTGTATGCCTTAATTTAGGACAAAATAACAAATGTTATCCCGTAAAACGTTCTCTCATTAATACAAACATTAACGTTATTTTGGCATTATAATTATTACACTTATATAAACATAATCAACGTAATATTAAGCGCAATAAATGCGATTAGGATAGGATTCGAATTTGAAATGTCCCTATATATATATATTGATTTCTTATGTGTGTATAGAATGGCTTTACATATATTAATAGTGACACACAGACACGAGGTTAGTTGCTATTTGTGGTATAAGTCTGCCCAAAACCAACCGGAAAATCCAGCAACCACAAGTAGGCCCAACTAATGTGAGAGGTCTGGGTGTCATTGGCGATTCAAATTTAGTACACTAGACACGAGGTTAAACCAACTTGTAGTAGAAGCCTGCCCGGGACAGCCCGACATAACCAACGTCTACAAGTATATGGTTTAATGTAGGAGGTCTAATGTGTTTATATATAAATATATATATTTATATATAAAACTACATATATAGTCTATTGTATGTGAAAATAGGCAAGTTTACTGCACCTTGAGAAGGTCTTAATTGGCTGACTCTCTTCCTGTCTAATTTGGTTCTTAAGTGGTTAGGACTAGGATCCCTCCTAAGGTTCATTCCTTGGAGAGGAACAAAATTCATGAGGCCCAAACATATTAAACTCGAAGTAAGTCTTTGGGTCCTCCTTCTCTAAAAGTGGTTAGGCATAAGCGGCAAAAGAGTAGCGTACTTCACGGGGGATGTCCTATTCCTCTAGAAGCTTGTAAGGGCTCAACTATGGATATAATTGGTATACAAAAGATATGTGGCCATTGCATGCTCACCAATTGTCTAAGGGAAGTCTTAAACAACATAGGTGTTCTACCATAATATAAGTTAAGTAGTAACATTCACAATACTACTTCTCATATTACAATTGAGAGTATAGACTTAAGAACGTTAACGTAATAGGACAGGGTCTTAAGGGGTATTGGTCCGCCTCAGGGTTATAAGAGATCATAAGAATCCACCTTTAATAGCGCCATAAGTGATCTAGAATGCCCATCTCGTTGGGTCTTTACCCTAAAAACACTAATGAGCGATTGACTTGGATATCCACCTCATTGGTTAGACACTTGGTGTTTGTGTGGATGTTGTGTGCTGCGTAGACATACCTTGACATATGTAACCTACTAAAAATATAGGGCATGGACTTTAAGTTAACACCATATTTCAGTCACATAAAACTTTATGTCCTGAACCCTCTCCTTAACATATCCAACAGGTCAGTAGATGGGATAAAAGTCATGGGCGATATTATGATGGGAGATGAAGACGAAGTCATTATGCTATTATTAGTAGTTATTGCTATACTTCTTTTGGAAACTTGTGAGAATGAATTATTTGATGTATCCATGAAACAGATGTAATTTTGACTGTTGTATTGGAATTCTGTGATTTTAAATGAAGTGGTACATCTTAGTTCAGCATTATATTTTCTCTTTCTGCTGTGTGAGATTTCCATTCAAAGTATCTGTGTATAGATTATTTGTGAAAATTTAATCCATACAGAAACCGATGACCCATTTAGAATGGTTCTATGTTTCGATGGGCCTTTTTTGGATCAAAATTTAGGCCTATTCCGGGTAGGTTGTTACATGATATCCCTAAGATAACGACACTCGTTAGTCGCGTGGCCATAAACTTCATGAAACAAACAAAACTTCCCAGTTTCACGCTCTTTCTTCATGGATTCCGTGGAGGCGATTTCCTGTACTGCATTGTATTGCAAGCATCAAGAGAGATGTTTTCCAATGTGTCATTCAATGTTGTATAGCTATCTAATGTATGAAATCGGGGTCGCTTTCTAGAGTCCCCTTTCTAGCCATGGCTTCTGTTGTTATTCTTTCATTAATTATTATTTTGTTTGCCATGATTTCCAACATTCACCTCAACCTCTCCGGAATTGTCTTTGGATTTCTTCACTGCCACATTGCTTTGAATGCCTTAGTTCAACACATCACTCAACCTCCCTTCCTGATTCACATATGTGCCTTCTTATTGCAGGCGAACAGTGGGCTTTTCATAAAAGAGTTCAATCGACATAGGAGGTTTTCCAATCAAATACATCCTGAATTCTATTTTCTTGTCGACTCCATTGACCATTTCCATTAGGACTGTTTCAGGATTGGGATTACTCACTTCAGTTATGGCCATATTGAATCGGTTAAGATAATCCCTCATAGACTGTCCTGATTCTTCTTAATTGCTGAAAGAGTCATGACATGTTTTTACTTAGTCGCATGAAGATGAAACTGGTTTAAGAACTTCTCGCTTAAGTCTTTGAAGTTCGGGACTGATCTTGGAGGGAGTCGCGTGAACTAGATAAGTGCCAGCCGGGGTGGTTGACGTGCCTATATGCCAAGAATATCTCATCAGATGCTGCAGGGGATCTATTATCCCGGAATAGTGACTTGTCTACGTCGTATTTAATCATCTCGGGAACTCCACTTGCAAAATGTCGTCTGTGAATGGAGTGTGGTTACGATTAATCCTCTAATCTTTTTTTGTGGTCATTGCTATCATTAATTATGTGTTGTTCCATGGAAGTCAAGTATGGAGTTCTGAAGACAAATTTATCTGAGCTTTCTGCTCATTGGGCTCCCTTTGTCCGCACACCAGGCAATGTCGCTTGGGCCGCAGTCCTGGCGGTACTTCCTTGGCCCCTGTTGTCCCAATCAATCACATGACGCACAGAAGGAAGCACCGAAGCCCAAGTGACACTGTAAGTGCCGCGATTAGATGGAGGAGGAGGATTCTGGGAAATTTGAGCGTTGGGCTCGACATGCCCTAGCTCGATCCATTCCGACTTAATAATATCAAGCCGAGCTAGGTCATCTTGCTCGAGCTGGGATGGGAGCCCCCTAAAGTGTAATTATCGCACATTTTGTAGCCTTTCCAGTGGACGTCGCTAGCTGGTCCTCGCTCCTTCCAGATGATGCTGAACCTTTTGCATCCTAATTTCAATGCAGAGGAGCTGCTTGTTGGTTCTTAAACTCCTCCCATCGTCTCTCCATATGGTACATGTCCTACCTCATCATGGCATTCTTCTATGCCTGAGCATCTAGCGCTGCCATTGTTTCCCAGAGTTGGCTCATTAATACCATGAAATCATCGCGAGTAGCGAATGACGAGGAAGGAGTTTATTCAAATGCAGAGGGGCATGTAGGAGAATGAGTTGTAGTTTGAGAAGTAGCTCGGTTCCCTGTCAAGCCGAGGACCATCGAATCGTCCTATGTCGAGCCGAGGACCATTGAACCTGCTTGTGCTGAGCCGAGGGTTGGAGCAGGAGCATCGTTTGATGGCGAGGTAGGATTATGCTATTGAGGCTGTTTTCTAACAGCGCGGGTTGAAGTCTTAGAAACCATTATTTATGAGGATAACGGAAGTTAGGATTCTATCTCAGACTTGGTAATCCAAAAGTTGATCAAAACCCTTAAACTTTGTATGTTGAGATTTCTAAATGAAATCACCCAATTGTTGACATCAAAAATTGGTACAATACCCAAGAATGATATAAAGTAGAGAAATAAATGAAGAGTAAACAAACTAAAATGAAGAAAAGCAAGATCACACAAGAATTTATATCGGTTTGGCGTTAATGAGCCTACGTCCACTTTATAATCTCTATATTATAAATGAAATTCAATGTGTAATGCTCGCACTTGTATGATTCTTGAGTTTCGATGCAAAAACTCTCAATTACAATGATTGAATTGAAGCCAAACTTGGTGACGTGCTGCTACAAATAATTTGAGATGATTCAAATGCCAAAAGTCCTCCGTACGCTAGCATAAGAGGCGTATTTTTAGGCTAGAGTATGGGCCGGACTGGCCCATACATGTGGCACTCGAGTCGAAAATATATGAGCTGCGTGGAACTGGTCTCTGGACCGTTAGAACTTTTTCTGGTGAAAATTGGACCGGGTTATTCTTACGGGGTTGCTATTATCTACGTGGCAGTAGCCTCTGGGTTGTAACATGGTGAGATGAGTACATTAGGGCGTTGAAATAGGTCTTGGGTTGATATTTAGGCACGTAGAAGAGGTAAACATGGGGTAAGAGTGAGTATTCAGGAGGTACTTGCCTCTGGTTTGATATGTCTCGGCTCGACCTACCGAGCTGGGGCTTCTTCGATCCGAAACTTGATATGCGAGTCCTTGCTTGTCTGCAATAGTTATGTCAAATGGGATTGTATCAAGCCAGGTTCCTACGTGCCAGGAAGTGTCGAACCAGGGACGAATAGGAATGCTCGAGTACTACTTCCTCTAGCAGAAACGCATCGAGCTGGACTTCTTCGAGCCATACAAATCTTCATCGACCCGGACAATATCGAGTAGGGCAAGGATGGTGCACTCACCCATCTTGGCTTGATCAATGTAAGGATGTGCTCTTCTCAAGTTGAGTGATCCTTGATCACGAATATTTAAGCCTTTGACGGCCTTGTCACAAGGCAGGTCAACAACAGACTTAATGGAGTTGACTTAAAAATTAACCTAGAGCATGCCTCTGACACGGTACGTAACCTAAAGTTAACTAGGGACATATATACTACGTTCCAATGCTTACTCTAAGTGAGACCGCTTACTGATTAATTGTAGCTTAATAAACTCGCAAGTATATTGAATGAAACTGAAAACACTTACTACCTTTAACCCATCACCAAGTGAAACCTTCCTGATGTGGGATGTAAAACGTTTGTGATTTCACGCCAATCGTCTTAATCCATCCATAGATTATGATTTTACTATTCACATTTGCTTCAAAATAGGTGAACGATGAAGTGTCTTTGAGACGTTTGAAATTGAATAAATATCGTACGTCATCAATAGTAGGCCCTTAGTGAAGATTCTTGGAATACAGAATGCGTAAAGCATGAATATAAGCATAGACTATCAGATGTAGATACATCGGACCCAGGCCTACTTGGGAAAGAATACTTCTAACAAACAGAAAAAACGGAGGGACACAACTAACTGTGCACATATGTCGAGAACACGCCATGTAACCTTATGAAGGGATATGCGATGTTTGTAATATTGCGAGCACGTAAACCTAGTGGAAAGGAATCCCATGCTTGGTGCACAACCTTTTCAACTTGGGCTTATCCATCGCTGTGGGCCAAGAATTGGTGGTATCTACAAGGAGAAAAGCTCTTGGAATTTTGTCTAGATCAAGAGCAAATCCAGTTACATCAGGCCCACTAACTCCACCCTCAACAGCAGCATGCCCTTCAAATGGAGGGTATATTGGTGATTCAGCATGTATATATATTCGACATTGTGAATAGTCACTGTTTGACTCAGCAACATAGACGTATGATGTGATTGAATCCTTGTATACTACCTTTTTTTAGCTCCAGCTTTAGACAATCTGGCAGAATACCTTCGACTTATAATTGTCGTGCTACTCAAGGAATGTCCTCAGTAAGAGTAATTAACCTGTACTCCCTTGCATGAACTAGTGCGGTGTGAACCATGTGCATCTACAAAGACAAAATATTTGAGATGTATCATAAATGGGGAATCGATCGACCATTGTTCCTGACCATCCTATATCATCTTCCTTCCCGATCGTTCTTGTAATGACCCGCATTGTCAGGGGTATTATAATTAATTTATTTAATTATATATATCGTGATGTAGTGAATTAAATAGAGGTTTAATTAAATAATATGGAATATTTAATTAAATTAAATAATTAAATAATATATTTAATTTAGAAATAATCTAAAATATTGGGAATCACAATATCCTGTGAACGGGGTCGTCCCTTAGATTTATTTCAGCTTAGAGTTGAATTATATTGATGAATATATTCAATCGACGTCAGTTTGAACGTATAATTATAATATAATTAAAATCGAGCTTGAAATGGCGCTGCAGTTCGTAAATTGGCGATTCGAACTTCAACTGAATGTACAGGATTTGTTTTAAGCCGGATTTCGGTGAAACAAGAAACGTGTGGAGCTGGTGGAGTATATCTTTCTAGTGAAAGAGAAAAATCGGGATTTCGTCTTGTAGATTTTGAGATATGTCCAAATCAAATTTCAGAAAAGTCGCTGTGGAATTCCTTTACAATTTGCGACGCTTTAATTACGTTATAAATTGATTTTCGATATAAATTGAATATCGATTTATTCTATAATTTCTGGATAATCAAGTTATAAATTCTGATATGATATTCTGGAGCTGTACAATATCATATGTGGAGATATACGATAATATAAATTTATTTATATTTAATTTAATAATATTTAAATATATTTATATATTTAAATGGGTCATCCAAAGCTTTAAAAATAGTCGGTTTTGCAAACGAAGTCAGAATTCAACGAAACTAATTTTGTTGGATCCGCAATGTCAAATAATTGTTAGATTTCCAGTTTCGTGATTTTTAGAGTCACTGTGTGGCCGTACGGATTTTTAGAGTGAGAAACAGTCAGTATTTTGACAGTTAAAAATACGCTGTGTGAGCATATGGAGTCGGAATTCGACGAGACCAGTTTCGTTGGGACCGTAATGTCGAACTCTAGCTACAGGTCCAGTTTGGTGATTTTTGGGTATCGTATGTGGTCACAAGAATTTTTAGAAGGAAATAACGAATATAAAATGAATATAAAACTAAAAATATCTCAATACAAAATATCTAGATATTTTGAAAAAGGAAAGATCTATAAATACCCACACCTTACACTAAAACCTAATTCTTTCAGCAAACATTTTACGCCGTCATACATTCTCTGGAAAACGAGAAATCCGCACCTTCTAAAATCAAGAGAAATTCAAAAATAAATCCTTAAATCACGAGGTGAACATCATCAAGCTCGGTTTCGGAAGCTCTTCATTTTGGCATACGAAACATGGGATTCGATCAGACTTTTTGGGGTTCACGTTTTCGTCTAGCGAACTAGGGTTTGAAGTTGTCATTGATTTGGGGTTTGATGCAAGAATCCGAGTGTGTTTTGGAGATGGTGGTGGAGTGTAGCTTCGATTGAGGGATTTTGGAGTTATTTGGTGCTAAAAGGGTTCGGTAGTCGCCTGGTCATGACCGCGATGAGGTAAGGTCGAAAACTCGTGGAGGACGTCGAACTTCAAACCTTGGGTAGGAGGAGATGGAGAATGTGAAGAGGAGATTTTTCAGCATTTGTGTTGGAATTTTAGTGAATTGGTGAACGTACGATTTGAAGTTGAAGTAGGTGGAAATGGTGCGTGATTCTCTTCGAACGACGGGTCTGGTTTGGGAAGAAAAGAATGAGGAGGGTGTTTAAAGGGTGATGACGTGGACTAATTATTTGCCTCAGGTAATTAATTAGTTTAGTTTAATTAGTTTAAATTCTTAGTTAAACTTCTATTTATCATAACTTCGTCATACGTAAATGAAATTCAGCGAAACAAGATCCTTGGGATCGTGTGGACGGACACTACATAATGGAACCAACCGCGAGTCAATTGGAGTCCGTTACAATTTATAGCAAAATAAATTGTCCGTCAGAATCAAAGATGGTTATCGTCATTGACGATGATCGTCCAAATGTGAGTAAAACTCACCAACTCTGAACAGTTCTATTTTTATAACGTATATTTAGAACTGTTAAATGATGATTGATTGTTGTGTGTTAACTGTTTGATTGAATTGTTTGTGTATTGATTGAAATCATCGATAACGATATATATATATATATATATGTATATAAATCGTTAATCGAATATTGATTCTATTTATTAGAATATTTTATAATTGTGGTGTTTAACATTTGTGATGCAGTGAAACAGGTTGGAGGAATCCGACTGGATTCCTCAACATTTATTTTACTGTTTTTCATATATGTTGATATATGTTGTGATATATATACTCTGTTTGATCGTGTATGGTTAGAATGATATTGATCATTGTTATTCGATATTTTTAATATCATAAGAGACCCTGGGATGTAGAAAAGAAATATTTCAATGTTTATCGAAATAAAGAGATTTTATAAAATCAACCGATTTTATAAAAGGGAATATTTTGAAAATAAAGTATTTATAAAATCATAGGATTTTATAAAGAGGATTATTTATTTGTTAAATAAATAGAATAATTATAAAAGGAGATTTTCAATGTTATATTGAAAAGGAAATATTTAAAAAATCAACAGGATTTTATAAAAGGGAATATTTATAAATAGAATATTTATAAATAGAAATATTTATAAATGGAATATTTATGAATAGAAAACACGTTTAAGTGGAATTATAAATAAAGGGAAATATTTATAAACGGATTATTTATAAAGTGAATTATTCATTTAGAATAAATGGATAAGATATTATGAAATGGAGTTTTTATTTGTTAAATAAATAAAATATTAAATAGGGATTATTTACTTAGAAAGAAAAGGAGATATTAAGTAAGGTATTTATTTGTTAAATAAACAGAAATTTATAAAAGAATATTTATTCAGAAAATAGAATAAAGATATAAGGAGAATATTTGTGAAAACAAATAGTAAAGGAGAATATTTGTAAAACAAATAAAAGGGAAAACGTTTGTAAAACAAGATGAAAAAGGAATATTTATTTAGAAAATAAATAAAGGTAATATAAGGGGATATTTGTAAAACCATTTACAAATAGATTATAAAGGAAATATTTATCCTTGGATAAATAAAGTTATATAAGTCTGAACTTATATAATGAAGTAAACAGAGAAAAGAAAGCAAATTAATTTCTAAATAATATTTATAAATTAAATAAAATATTTATCATTCGATAAATGGAAAATATAAGTCTGAACTTATATAGAGGAGTAGAAGTTGGTTTTAACATCAATGTTTTTAGAATGTGAACTCAACACTTCTAAAATGAATAAACGTTATTAAAGGGAACATTTATAAAGTGAAGAACTGTTACTAAAGTAAATCTTTATAAATGAACAAACGTTGTAAAAAGGGAAATCTTTATAAATCAATAAAGAAAACAAATATAAGTTAATTGAAGAGGAGTTAACCTAATTGAGTTAATCGATTAAAGTAGGAAATCGATTAAGAGTTAGATAATCGAGTTAAGTTATTTAGTTAAGATTATCGTGCCGAGGCAACCAAGTTAAGTAATCGAGTGGAGAATAAGTTAAGTTAAATAAGTTGAGTTAATCGGGTGGGTCGACCAAGTTAGTCGAGCCTAGTTAATCAAATCAAATTGGTCGAACCAAGTAAGTCGAGTTGATCAAATCGAGTTAAGTTCGTCAAGTTAAATAAATCGGTGTTAGTTTCATCGAAAGGAGTTATCGGTGTTAGTTTCATCGAGAGGAGTTAATCGATGTTAGTTCATCGAAGTGAGAGTTATCGAATATTAGTTATTCGAAGTGAGAGTTATCGAATATTAGTTATTCGAAGTGAGAGTTATCGAATATTAGTTATTCAAAAGGAGATTATCGAATATGGTTTATTCGAAAGTGAGATTTTCAAATATGAGATATTTGAAAAGAAAGAGTTATCGAATATTAGTTATTCGAAGAGAGATTATCGAATATCGTTTATTCGAAAAGGAGAAATCGAATATAGTGTATTCGAGAAGAAGGAGTAAATCGAATATAGGTTATTCGAAGAAGAGTTAATCAAATAGAGATTACTTGAAAGAGAGTTATACGTCGAATTCGATTATATCGAATTCAGGAAAGTATTATTTACTTTCCAGTTTTTAAATCAAGATTTATTTAATTACAAATAAATTAGTTGTTCGGTTAATTATTCACAATAAAGAATAAAAGTTATAATTGAAGTTAGATAATTCGAAAGTAGGGTTTATAACGTTATCGTTATAACCAATGTTTAAATAAAGAAGTGGATTCATAAATTGAATCCGAGAAAGACATAAAGAAGTTAGTTAAAGTTTAAAAGATAAACTTTGCCATTTCGTAGTTATAACGTTGTTCAGTTAACGTCTGAGAGGTAATTATACCCCAACTTGATTGACTTCCTTCTTAACTAAGAAATGGTAAGGTTTGATCGAAAAGGAGTTTTGGAAATGTTTTCCAAACGAGAATCTGAAATGTTTTCTGATAATTTAAAATACGAATTTAGAATATATGGAAACAGGAGATAAGTAAATTAATGAACTAAAGAGATTAATGTTAAATGATGTTTGTTCGATATAATCTCCATCTGGAAATAATATCGTTGTTTGCCCACTTGTTTTTCTTTGATGGTTAACTCACAGACTATCGAAGTTTTGACCATTTTAACGTTGTTAATATGGAGAGACCGGTTGGATTTTTATCCAAAGAACCACTCTGTATTGGCATAAGTGTTGCAAATCATATATGCCAAAGACAATTGAAGACGGAGTAAAATGCAAGGGCTGTTGTATAAGTCTTAGATAACAGTGACTAAGATGGATATACTGAATAGTGCCTTCGGTTTGTCCAGTCCCAGGATAACTTGTATGGACGAAGGTCTGACAGAGTATATCCAATAAATCGCGTAAGTTGATCTGTTCAAACGTATTCACGTTTGGTGGCAGAGGAATTCGTTTCTCTTAGCTGTATACCCGTGTTATTTTTGGATAAATCAATTTGTGATTTGGCGGGTAGGACGATGTGACATTCTAAGTGAATGAGGATGACTTGTATGGATGAATGTCTGACAGAGTCTTTCCAGAAAGGTCACGTACATTGATTTCTTCAACCGTACCAAGAGTGGAAGCGGAGAAGGAAACTTCTTTCAGCTGACACGTAATGTATGGTTGTAGACGTCAAGTTAGTGATTTTAATGGATCTGACAATGTGGCATTCGAAGTGAATCTGATGTAATGATAAAGCGTAGCTTCTAGCCTCACATCCGGCAAATGACAGAAATCGGGCAGGCAGCATGGCTATGTAGGTCGCACCTATTAGGGTGTATAATCACCTGATCTAGAGTTTCATTTATTTCTATAATCTATTGTTGATGCTGTCCCATTCGGGAAACGGTTGCTGATCCCAACCGTTGGTGATATACATTCGATACACTCAAGCAAAATGAGTGGTCGGTCATGTGTGGCTGGGTTGCAAGATGTTCTTGTTGAACCCAGTGTATTCCTCTCTAGAGGTACACGAACGTAAGGTGGTTCCATACCTTTTCATAGTTGGAAATCCATTACCCAATACGTGCTTGCGGTTTTGATTGTATACTATATTTGTAGAACGTGAGATGAAAGCGTTTCTGCTAGATGATTATTATATTGTGTTTGATAGACATTATTATAATATCAAAAGAGTTTTGATATAAAGATTAGTTTTGGATTCTCATAAGGGAAAAACCCGTTCCGTTATACGGCGTGGTCTTATGAGATATCGTTGAAGGATTCAAACTGTTTTAAACTGTTTTACTCATACCAGTCCCATGACTGACCCGGAGTTTGTTTTGTTTTCCCTAAACTCTTGGGTGCTCAATTTTGTACGAGCAGTCAAGTAGTCGGGATTTACAGATACTTGAAGAGCTGGAGCAGGAGGCTTCAGAATTATATAGCTATTATTATTCTGCTGTGTTGTAAGTGTTGTACTTGATCATGATATGTATATTCAAGTACAGATTTATATTTCAAAGTTATGTTATATTTTATTCATTCCGTTGTGAGGTTCGTGTTACTCTGATGTTGTTGTTGTCTTCTTCTTCTTCTATTCTAAGTTTCTATCTTATCTATTCTCACCCTCTAATTTCTTTCATTAACTACCAGGATTTTTCGATGTTTTGGTTATCGACATCGAGTTTATGTCGATAACCAAAGTCGCTCAAAATCCGGGTCGTTACAGTTGGTATCAGAGCATAAGTTAAGAATTACCTTGGCTCTGTGGCGTGACTCGGTAGAGATAGGGTTAGTAATACCCTAGATTGAGTTTGAGTGTATATATACGAGTGAACGTATTTGTTATTGATATAAAAATAAATTTTATATTATGGAGATTCATTGGTTGAGTTGTTTATGAGTTCTGGTCGATCAGTTTGATCCACTTTATCGGTAGGAGTTACTAAACACTCTAATACGATGGGTCATCACGATATGTTTTGAAAAGAGGGTAAATTAAAATAAGTTTACCCAAGGTATATCTTGATATAGAGAAGATATATATAATATATCAAAATAATAATATATTGGATATATTGGTTGTAATTATAATCGAGTAAGATTATAACATGTGAAATGGTTATATATAACCAATCAGAATTCATATAAGTAAAATATGTGAAATCAGATGAATTAAATCAGAATTTAAATCAGAATTTAAATTCAAATTCTGGAAAAATTGGATAAGTGTTTGTAAATGGATTTGGATTAAAAATAAGGAAAATTTAAGATCCTGGGAGATTTTAAATTATTTTACAAGCAGTGTGAATTTTATTTTGAAATAGATTTCAAAATAGGAATGTTTAAAAGAATGATTTTAAAAGTGATATAGTATTGAACTCACTTCGATAGCTGGAAAATAATTCTGATGATGACTACAGCATCATCAGTGTTCATTTTCGAGTTGATAAGTGACGGATTACTACCGAGGATTTTGTTTTTGAATTGTTTAAGAAAAACAAGTTGTTTGGTACTTTGAAACAAACACTTTGATTTTTGATATGATAAAGTGATTTAAAATTCCTAGGAAAAGATTATTGAATTAAAACCAAATTGAATTGAAGGTTGGAAAAGCAATTGGAATTAAGTTGAAATCAGTTAAGTGGTAACTGAAATTGAATTAGAATATATCGAAACAAATTTGGATTTATAAGATAGGAATTTGAAACGATATGTGGTTGATGAGTTAAGAATTTGAAATCAAGAATTGGACTTTGATTTGAAATGAAATTCGACTTAGGCATAAGCGAATGGTTGAATTTGTGGATAAGAATTGATTGGAGATTGATTGGAAATACAGTGGTACATGTTGAATGGATAACAGGTGAAAGTGATATAATGATATGCCCGACAAAAAGGTACAAGTTTATAGTTCATATGAGTTGGTGAATTATGAGCCGATTTGGCAAGCCGCTTGGCTGTTTGATTTTCTTTTGGGTTGGAGATGGCCTATAGAGGTGAGTTGTGGTTTTACCGGTAAGGCTGTACAAAGGAGGTTATGGCGAAATTTTCCAAAAATTTTAAGTGTTAGAAAATTTTCAGAATTTTTGAAAATTTTAGTTAGTCGAAATGAATAAATATTTTGGTCGATATTAATTGGTTCAGTTGGAATTAGAAATAAGGGATAAACAAATCTTAGGAGTTCCAATAGATAGGGTCGTCCTCTAATTTAGCAATTTCGAGGACGAAATTATTTTAAGTGGGGAAGAATGTAATGACCCGCATTGTCAGGGGTATTATAATTAATTTATTTAATTATATATATCGTGATGTAGTGAATTAAATAGAGGTTTAATTAAATAATAAGGAATATTTAATTAAATTAAATAATTAAAAAATATATTTAATTCAGAAATAATCGAAAATATTGGGAATCACAATATCCTGTGAACGGGGTCGTCCCTTAGATTTAATTCAGCTTAGAGTTGAATTATATTGACGAATATATTCAATCGACGTCAGTTTGAACGTATAATTATAATATAATTAAAATCGAGCTTAGAATGGCGCTGCAGTTCGTAAATTGGCGACTCGAACTTCAACTGAATGTACAGGATTCGTTTTAAGCCGGATTTCGGTGAAACAAGAAACGTGTGGAGCTGGTGGAGTATATCTTTCTAGTGGAAGAGAAAAATCGGGATTTCGTCTTGTAGATTTTGAGATATGTCCAAATCAAATTTCAGAAAAGTCGCTGTGGAATTCCTTTATAATTTGCGACGCTTTAATTACGTTATAAATGGATTTTCGATATAAATTGAATATCGATTTATTCTGGAATTTCTGGATAATCAAGTTATAAATTCTGATATGATATTCTGGAGCTGTACGATATCATATGTGGAGATATATGATAATATAAATTTATTTATATTTAATTTAATAATATTTAAATATATTTATATATTTAAATGGGTCATCCAGAGCTTTAAAAATAGTCGGTTTTGCAAACGAAGTCGGAATTCGACGAAACTAATTTTGTTGGATCCGCAATGTCAAATAATTGTTAGATTTCCAGTTTCGTGATTTTTAGAGTCACTGTGTGGTTGTACGGATTTTTAGAGTGAGAAACAATCAGTATTTTGACAGTTAAAAATATGCTGTGTGAGCATACGGAGTCGGAATTCGACGAGACAAGTTTCGTTGGGACCGTAATGTCGAACTCTAGCTACAGGTCCAGTTTGGTGATTTTTGGGTATCTTATGTGGTCACAAGAATTTTTAGAAGGAAATAACGAATATAAAATGAATATAAAACTAAAAATATCTCAATACAAAATATCTAGATATTTTGAAAAAGGAAAGCTCTATAAATACCCACACCTTACACTAAAACCTAATTCTTTCAGCAAACATTTTACGCCATCATACATTCTCTGGAAAACGAGAAATCCGCACCTTCTAAAATCAAGAGAAATTCAAAAATAAATCCTTAAATCACGAGGTGAACATCATCAAGCTCGGTTTCGGAAGCTCTTCATTTTGGCATATGAAACATGGGATTCGATCAGACTTTTTGGGGTTCACGTTTTCGTCCAGCGAACTAGGGTTTGAAGTTGTCATTGATTTGGGGTTTGATGCAAGAATCCGAGTGTGTTTTGGAGATGGTGGTGGAGTGTAGCTTCGATTGAGGGATTTTGGAGTTATTTGGTGCTAAAAGGGTTCGGTAGTCGCCTGGTCATGACCGCGATGAGGTAAGGTCGGAAACTCGTGGAGGACGTCGAACTTCAAACCTTGGGTAGGAGGAGATGGAGAATTTGAAGAGGAGATTTTTCAGCATTTTTGTTGGAATTTTAGTGAAGTGGTGAACGTACGATTTGAAGTTGAAGTAGGTGGAAATGGTGCGTGATTCTCTTCGAATGACGGGTCTGGTTTGGGAAGAAAAGGATGAGGAGGGTGTTTAAAGGGTGATGACGTGGACTAATTATTTGCCTCAGGTAATTAATTAGTTTAGTTTAATTAGTTTAAATTCTTAGTTAAACTTCTATTTATCATAACTTCGTCATACGTAAACGAAATTCAGTGAAACAAGATCCATTGGTATCGTGTGGACGGACACTACACAATGGAATCGACCGCGAGTCAATTGGAGTCCGTTACAATTTATAGCAAAACAAATTGTCCGTCAGAATCAAAGATGGTTATCGTCATTGACGATGATCGTCCAAATGTGAGTAAAACTCACCAACTCTGAACAGTTATATTTTTATACGTATATTTAGAACTGTTAAATGATGATTGATTGTTGTGTGTTAACTGTTTGATTGAATTGTTTGTGTATTGATTGAAATCATCGATAACGATATATATATAAATCGTTAATCGAATATTGATTCTGTTTATCAGAATATTTTATAATTGTGGTGTTTAACATTTGTGATGCAGGGAAACAGGTTAGAGGAATCCGACTGGATTCCTCAACATTTATTTTACTGTTTTTCATATATGTTGATATATGTTGTGATATATATACTCTGTTTGATCGTGTATGGTTAGAATGATATTGATCATTGTTATTCGATATTTTTAATATCATAAGAGACCCTGGGATGTAGAAAAGAAATATTTCAATGTTTATTGAAATAAAGAGATTTTATAAAATCAACCGATTTTATAAAAGGAAATATTTTGAAAATAAAGTATTTATAAAATCATAGGATTTTATAAAGAGGATTATTTATTTGTTAAATAAATAGAATAATTATAAAAGGAGATTTTCAATGTTATATTGAAAAGGAAATATTTATAAAATCAATAGGATTTTATAAAAGAGAATATTTATAAATAGAATATTTATAAATAGAAATATTTATAAATGGAATATTTATGAATAGAAAATACGTTTAAGTGGAATTATAAATAAAGGGAAATCTTTATAAATGTATTATTTATAAAGTGAATTATTCATTTAGAATAAATGGATAAGATATTATGAAATGGAGTATTTATTTGTTAAATAAATAAAATATTAAATAGGGATTATTTACTTAGAAAGAAAAGGAGATATTAAGTAAGGTATTTATTTGTTAAATAAACAGAAATTTATAAAAGAATATTTATTCAGAAATAAAGATATAAGGAGAATACTTGTGAAAACAAATAGTAAAGGAGAATATTTGTAAAACAAATAAAAGGGAAAACGTTTGTAAAAAAAGACAAAAAAGGAATATTTATTTAGAAAATTAATAAAGGTAATATAAGGGGATATTTGTAAAACCATTTACAAATAGATTATAAAGGAAATATTTATCCTTGGACAAATAAAGTTATATAAGTCTGAACTTATATAAAGAAGTAAACAGAGAAAAGGAAGCAAATTAATTTATAAATAATATTTATAAATTAAATAAAATATTTATCATTCGATAAATGGAAAATATAAGTCTGAACTTATATAGAGGAGTAGAAGTTGGTTTTAACATCAATGTTTTTAGAATGTGAACTCAACACTTCTAAAATGAATAAACGTTATTAAAGGGAACATTTATAAAGTGAAGAACTGTTACTAAAGTAAATCTTTATAAATGAACAAACGTTGTAAAAAGGGAAATCTTTATAAATCAATAAAGAAATCAAATATAAGTTAATTGAAGAGGAGTTAACCTAATTGAGTTAATCGATTAAAGTAAGAAATCGATTAAGAGTTAGATAATCGAGTTAAGTTATTTAGTTAAGATTATCCTGCCGATACAACCAAGTTAAGTAATTGAGTGGAGAATAAGTTAAGTTAAATAAGTTGAGTTAATCGGGTGGGTCGACCAAGTTAGTCGAGCCTAGTTAATCAAATCAAATTGGTCGAACCAAGTAAGTCGAGTTGATCAAATCGAGTTAAGTTCGTCAAGTTAAATAAATCAGTGTTAGTTTCATCGAAAGGAGTTATCGGTGTTAGTTTCATCGAGAGGAGTTAATCGATGTTAGTTCATCGAAGTGAGAGTTATCGAATATTAGTTATTCGAAGTGAGAGTTATCGAATATTAGTTATTCGAAGTGAGAGTTATCGAATATTAGTTATTCAAAAGGAGATTATCGAATATGGTTTATTCGAAAGTGAGATTTTCAAATATGAGATATTTGAAAAGAAAGAGTTATCGAATATTAGTTATTCGAAGAGAGATTATCGAATATCGTTTATTCGAAAAGGAGAAATCGAATATAGTGTACTCGAGAAGAAGGAGTAAATCGAATATAGGTTATTCGAAGAAGAGTTAATCAAATAGAGATTACTCGAAAGAGAGTTATACGTCGAATTCGATTATATCGAATTCGGGAAAGTATTATTTACTTTCCAGTTTTTAAATCAAGATTTATTTAATTACAAAATAAATTAGTTGTTAGGTTAATTATTCACATTAAAGAATAAAAGTTATAATTGAAGTTAGATAATTCGAAAGTAGGGTTTATAACGTTATCGTTATAACCAATGTTTAAATAAAGAAGTGGATTCAGAAATTGAATCCGAGAAAGACGTAAAGAAGTTAGTTAAAGTTTAAAAGATAAACTTTTCCATTTCGCAGTTATAACGTTGTTCAGTTAACGTCTGAGAGTTAATTATACCCCAACTTGACTGATTTCCTTCTTAACTAAGAAATGGTAAGGTTTGATCGAAAAGGAGTTTTGGAAATGTTTTCCAAACGAGAATCAAAAATGTTTTCTGATAATTTAAAATACGAATTTAGAATATATGGAAACAGGAGATAAGTAAATTAATGAACTAAAGAGATTAATGTTAAATGATGTTTGTTCGATATAATCTCCATCTGGAAATAATATCGTTGTTTGCACACTTGTTTTTCTTTGATGGTTAACTCACAGACTATCGAAGTTTTGACCATTTTAACGTTGTTAATATGGAGAGACCAGTTGGATTTTTATCCAAAGAACCACTCTGTATTGGCATAAGCGCTGCAAATCATATATGCCAAAGATAATTGAAGACGGATTAAAATGCAAGGGCTGTTGTATAAGTCTTAGATAACAGTGACTAAGATGGATATACTGAATAGTGCCTTCGGTTTGTCCAATCCCAGACAACTTGTATGGACGAAGGTCTGACAGAGTATATCCAATAAATCGCGTAAGTTGATCTGTTCAAACGTATTCACGTTTGGTGGCGGAGGAATTCGTTTCTCTTAGCTGTATACCCGTGTTATTTTTGGATAAATCAATTTGTGATTTGGCGGGTAGGACGATGTGACATTCTAAGTGAATGAGGATGACTTGTATGGATGAATGTATGACAGAGTCTTTCCAGAAAGGTCACGTACATTGATTTCTTCAACCGTACCAAGAGTGGAAGCGGAGAAGGAAACTTCTTTCAGCTGACATGTAATGTATGTTGTAGATGTCAAGTTAGTGATTTTAATGGATCTGACAATGTGGCATTCGAAGTGAATCTGATGTAATGATAAAGCGTAGCTTCTAGCCTCACATCCGGTAAATGACAGAAATCGGGCAGGCAGCATGGCTATGTAGGTCGCACCTATTAGGATGTATAATAACCTGATCTAGAGTTTCATTTATTTCTATAATCTATTGTTGATGCTGTCCCATTTGGGAAACGGTTGCTGATCCCAACCATTGGTGATATACATTCGATACACTCAAGCAAAATGAGTGGTCTGTCATGTGTGGCCGGGTTGCAAGATGTTCTTGTTGAACCCAGTGTATTCCTCTCTAGAGGTACACGAACGTAAGGTGGTTCCATACCTTGTCATAGTTGGAAATCCATTACCCAATACGTGCTTGCGGTTTTGATTGTATACTATATTTGTAGAACGTGAGATGAAAGCGTTTCTTCTAGATGATTATTATATTGTGTTTGATAGACATTATTATAATATCAAAAGAGTTTTGATATAAAGATTAGTTTTGGATTCTCTTAAGGGAAAAATCCGTTCCGTTATACGGCGTGGTCTTATGAGATATCGTTGAATGATTCAACCTGTTTTAAACTGTTTTACTCATACCAGTCCCATGACTGACCCGGAGTTTATTTTGTTTTGTTTTCCCTAAACTCTTGGGTGCTCAATTTTGTACGAGCAGTCAAGTAGTTGGGATTTACAGATACTTGAAGAGCTGGAGCGGGAGGCTTCAGAATTATATAGCTATTATTATTCCGCTGTGTTGTAAGTGTTGTACTTGATCATGATATGTATATTCAAGTACAGATTTATATTTCAAAGTTATGTTATATTTTATTCGTTCCGTTGTGAGGTTCGTGTTACTCTGATGTTGTTGTTGTCTTCTTCTTCTTCTATTCTAAGTTTCTATCTTATCTATTCTCACCCTCTAATTTCTTTCATTAACTACCAGGATTTTTCGATGTTTTGGTTATCGACATCGAGTTTATGTCGATAACCAAAGTCGCTCAAAATCCGGGTCGTTACAGTTCTCCTCCCTTCCATCGCTCCCTTCAACCGGTCTGACCTCTTCAGCCACCTTGTTTCCCTTCTAAGCCTCACAAACACCTCCATTTAGTTTGCATCACCTTCATCCTTTATCACATCAACAATCATGTAGAGACTCGCCTCTGCCTTGCTCAGGGGTGGCCGTGACTTGGTCATAGGTTGCGATGACAAAAATTAAGCAAGTCTGTGGAATCCATCTAGTTTTGTGATGATCGAAAATTGACAAAAGGCGATGGTCCAGTGGTAGAATTTTAGGTGAAGATGACAAGCAGGTAGGGTTAGGGAGAAATTGGGACTCAGAAAACAAAGAAAGATTTCGATAGGAAAGCAAGAAAAATGAGAAGAGGGGAGATGAAGTGGGCCCGATACTTATAGGGAGAAGGAGAGACTTTTCAACTTCCCCTCGATCCGAGACCATCACAATCCGGTTCGTCCATGCCGATCAGGAAAGAAGCACGCCCGATTTGATATCAGAACTGATAATAAAATAGAAGGAAAAAAGAATAAGAGAGAAATTATGATGCTTCATCGACATGATAAAGGGTTCATGTGCCGAAGCAAATGCAAAGGCCAACTCAACTAAAAAAAGCGCATGACTAGTGCGAAAATCGATGTTATGCGGCAGTAACCTACACATGTATGAACACATGTGTGACGTGACAACTCAAAATACATGATAGAATGCACAAACATACTCAAACTCTTGACTCGACGAGGTTTGAGTAGTTAGTGCAGCCATCATGATTCTCAATTATAAAACTTCGGTCTGGCAAATGCAATTAGGGACAATTGGAAGTGCGCTTGGCTATTCATGCAAAAAAGAAAGGCTCAAGCATCACTACTATTCAAAAAAACATGATTGTTCCTCATTATAATTTCTATGGAAATATCTATCGCTCTAGGAGTGACACTGATGAGAGTACAACTCAGCTGATTCAAAGCACATCCCGTCTAAGAAGCGACGCATTTTGGGAGGGAAAATGTTGACCTGCCCTTTTACAAGGTCGTCACATTATTAGTCCTTCATATAAAAATTATCTAAGACTTGAGCACAAATGAAGCCAAGTTCCGGATAGTCAAGGACAAGTCACTTCGATTCGACCAAGTTTCGAATCGGCTAAAGCTATGGCTCAGATCGGCATTCTTTTCGTTTGGCGAATCCAAACTCTTCGGTTCAACACACCACCAGATCGGCTAAGACATAATCCGAGTGGAAGTAGCAATCTCGGTTTGTCACGGTCAGGCTAGGTCTTTGAAGAAAAGCACTTGGTGCACTCACACCCGGATCAACATAGACCCGGTTCGGCATGACATATGCCAAACCTAGCGCCGCCGAACCGAAAATTTAAACATGTGGCTGACGTGGCCCACTCTACTGCACCATTCCACCCACTTACTCCACAACTTCGACTTTCCTACGTGCTCTCCTAACCAAACCAGATTCGAAACCTCACATATAAATATCTACTTGGAGCATATTTTATAGGATCTTCTTCAATTTCTAACAATATCGGTTTTACTGTACCCCATCGTACTTGAGATTTACTCACTCTCACTCTTTGTGGTCATTAAGTTAATGAAAAAGTAGTGAAAATCAGCAAGTGGACGTAGGGAAATTCTAGCTAAACCACTATAAATCGTGTGTTCTCTTTATTTTGCTCATTTTACATTTGGTTTCTTTAGTGTTTATTCTCTACACTCACACTTTGGGATATTGAACCATTTTTTGTGTCAGTAGCGGCCGACTTCTATGTATAGGAGGCAATCGTCTTCCCTCCTTTATTAGACGATTTCCAGACTATTGCACGTGTCTTAATTAGTTACACAATTACTGTTAATTAATTGCTTATTAATGTCTTTATGCTTATCCTTTGCTTATATATATATAGTATTATATATATGTTCAAGTTTGAATTTCGAATCTGAGAATCTTTTGTATTTATCTCTATTTAAATTTAAATTTCAGACCTCGTTTATTTTAAATCTTAAAATTTGAATTATTTGTAACTTTTACGTATGGGCTCCTCCATTTTTAGTATTCTTTATAGAAAGCAGACCAGAAGCTCACCACGAATGAAGTGGTATAGTTTTTGTGGCTAAATTCTAAAAACATTAAATTTCCATATTTTGGCTTGTTATAAATATTTCATCCTTTAATTTTTTTGTCTATTTAAGGTAGATTTTACTGGGTGTTACACTCAACATTAATTAAATTGTCAATAATTATTATATACTAATTTGGTTATTTTTTTGAAAATAAATATATAGTTAATTAATATATGATGTTAAATATCCCTAAATCATGAAAAGTCCATTATAAAGTGGGTCGGGAAAAGCATGAAGGTGAGGAGGTTTGTATGCTTCTCCTAAATGTGATTAGATCTAGAATTATAAAAAGGTGGAAGCTACAGAGATATTTGATATATTATGGCTAACAATAACTCCACTATCTCTTATTAAAAACATAAGAAATGAACTCTAGCACCTAATAGCTCGAATTTGCACACCATGGTAGAAGGAGAAAGAAATTATAGTCTGAAGAGGAATGACAACTGGTAACATAACATGTTAATAACTGATGGATAAAACGTAACATTTATTTTAACATAAATTTATGTATATATACATCTTTTCCTTTTAGCCACCAAAGAGTTTAAAAAAATAAAACTATTTTAAATATATGTATGTATATATATTTTTGTATGTGTCCATATAAATATATAGTTTATGTTAACATTTTTTAAAATTAAAATATTTTTTTAACTAATTATTAAATAATATACAGTATATTGGTTATTTCGTATATGTACGTGTTTCTAAAATTATACACACACACACACACACACACACACACACACATATATATATATATATAGAGAGAGAGAGAGAGAGAGAGAAAGAGAGACATGCTCTATGGCAACCCAATTTACTAGAACCTCATTTGCACTCGGATTGTAGCCACTTATTTATAATTAAATAAGTTAGTGGGAGGAGAGAGAATGAGAAATGTATGGTGGAAAACTGGAAATCAAGGTGGCTAAAGGGGTGTGGCACTATTTGGGGTGCTCTTGATCTTATCCCATATGTATGTATATATATATGTGTGTGTGTGTGTGTGTGTGTGCGCACGCGTGTGTGTGTGTGTGTGTGTATGTCACCTATCTGGACACAAAATTAAACAAAAATAGGGACACACAAATTTTGGACCATTAGAACATTATATGGGATGTGGAAATCAAGAGGACAATCCAATGGTTAAGATTCATTATGTCATCAGTTGTGTTTATGTTTTGTGTCTAAATAGACTTTCTATGTATGTGTGTGTGTGTGTATATATATATTGCTGAAGAAATTGGTTTTAGATTTAAAAAATTTATACTTCGTTGGATATAAAATAGCATGTTAAGTTAACATTTTAAATTTTAAATATACCTTTGTATCCATTTTTCTACGAAAATATTGCTTTTGGTCAAGAATAAGTAGGGTTATTTAGCTTTAAGAAGAATTTCAAAGAAAAAAAAATTATATTAAAGGACAACTAAGTTTAATAATTAGATCAAGGACAAAAAACAAATTGTATTATATCAACATGAAGCTCACCTTAATTTCTCATCATTACTAAATTAGTTAAAAAATAAAAAATGCCCTTCGAAAATGGAAGTAAAAAAGTTATTTCAAAACTATTTCAGGTGACTGATGTTACTATAAACATATAGAAATAATCAGCCCGGAAAACTAAATGAATATAGCTTTATAACTTAAAATTATAGCTTTATATTTTATCTTCTAGACATAGAACTAAGTCATTTTAAAGCTAATCTCATTTACATCCAGAAAAGCTATATGTAAAAAATGAAGCTATATGTATTTAGCCTTTTACCCAAAAATTTCTTATATTCCTTTTTTCCATATTTACAAAAAAAAAAATTCTAATTAATTACTGTTAATTTTATATTATAATCACAAAAAAAATATCGCATTGATTTTTGTTATTTATGAAATGTGAATATGCATCCTTAGTTTAAAATATTTGGACTTTTTCCAATTAAAACATGAAACTTGTCATTGATTTAGGTCGCATAAGTTGCTTACCCTTAGGTCTATTTTTTTCTTTCTAAAATGTGTCCTTGAAACAAATGTACTCAAAATAAATCAGGGTAACTTCTAAATTATATATGTATAATATTATTTAATAAATCATATTTATTTAAAATCTATTTTCCAAAAATTACAACTAGAAAAAAAACCTTTTTCATCTAATTAGAATAAAAAATTATAACTTATATCTATGCTCAAATAAATTTGTATGTAAGTATGTGTGTGTAATCATGCATAAATATACTATGGAGATATTTTTTCCCATGTGATTTTTAATATTACTACAAATCCCAACGAACAAGCATATATACATTTATATACACACACAAATGCATACATGAACAAACTCTATATTGTTAATTTTGCATATGTCTTAAACTAGTTTATACCACATGTATTGTTAATCAAGATATGCTCCTGAATAGGAGTATGAAAGAAGGCCAAAAGAAGCCAAAAAATGCTTCTAAGGTAGTAGGAAAGAGCTTTCGAAGACATCAAAGACAAGCTTTTGAAAGCATTAACGAAAGGAAAATGAAAGCCCTGGTGAGACATATAAACTCAACCTATTCGAAAGTAAAACAAGCCTTTGAATCTATAGAACTAAAACATCTTAGATCGTATTGAAGGCTATGGGATGTAAGGAAGGTAGACTATAACATAATCCCTTCGATATAGTCGAAGAACTATGTCCATATGCATACAAAGAATGGTACGCTTTTGAAGAAATAAGATGGAAACGTAACCAACAATTTTGATGACATCAACCCTTTATGAAGGAGTCGAAGGGGTTGTCCCCTAACAGTTTAACAAATCGAAAGATCTCGGGTAATCTAAAGATATCAGGTTCACCCTCTTCAAGACAGAAAAGCCCTTGGAATGTGTCGAAGGGGGTTTCAATTACCACACTACAAAAAGTAGAATCACTTAAAATACCAGACTGGCCCAACCTAGGATAAATCTTCCCTTCGAAGAGATTTACTTTGTAGCAATCAACCTCTTTGAAGGGGTTGAATCATATAGCAACAAC
The DNA here is from genome assembly GCA_030737875.1 of Allium sativum. Lineage (NCBI taxonomy): Eukaryota > Viridiplantae > Streptophyta > Magnoliopsida > Asparagales > Amaryllidaceae > Allium > Allium sativum. The sequence continues at coordinate 202,155,322 of CM060913.1, read as the reverse complement.
ATTTTGTTCTGGACAAAACACCACCTTGATCATTAGGATAAGGGCTTTCGAACATGTCTTCTTACTACAAGCACTCAATTTTCAACTTTAGAGTATATTAAGCTTCTATAGAGGTCGGAGATTTTCCTTCGAAGAAGAAGAATGCCTATTTCAAAACAGTCATCTTAAGCCATCGATTGGACCTGTTGCAGCATCACTTCTTTCAACTATGTCCACAGTTCCATAGTAAAGAATTAAGGCTTCTTGCCACCAACCCTTGCCTTTCTCCAATGAAAGCATGGAAGCGAAAGTATCAGGGCGAATGATAGGTCAACCTGCAACTATAAATATGATCCTAAGTGTCCAGAATAGGGATCGAATTTTGGAATCTTGATACTTTATTAAATCTTTGAAGTGTAAACCCTAATTCCCAAATCAAATTGGGAATTTTGTCCTATTGTAATTCTTAAGTCATTATGCTCATCAAAATCATTAATAAAAAGAGTTTTCAAAGTAATCAATAGAAAAATTCATCAATACAAATAGTTAGGCCTTGTCAATAGTGTCAGCGAGATTCTCCTCATCATCGTATTACGCCTTCTATATCCATATTAATCTAATTATCATTGCTCCTTGTTGACTTAGGCTAAAGGCTCGTCACTATTTGGAGTGTGTAATATTTTTATTATTAACATTTTTGACGCTCGAAGGAGGGGTCAATCCTCCAACCTCCTGTTTTCTCTTATCATAATCAATTACGTAAATAGTGGGATTCAACGAAATGGTGGGGTCGAAAAGAAACATTAATCAAGATATTGAATGATCATGGAATTTGGAGGATGATATAGTTTCCAATTTTGATATATCAAACATGGAGGTTGGAAAGTCGTCCACCTTGATGAAAGGGATTACGATGAAATAGAAATTCAAGGTTTGGAAAAACAACTTGTTTACATGTGAAAACATAATAAAGAAGCCTTGTTATAAGAATTATCTAGAGCAAAACCATTTTGCATAGAACCAAGGATGGTAGCATCTCAAAATCATGATGGATAGTTGGAATGCTCTTTAGAACAACTGAATAATTTTATCTAATATTTAAACAAAAACAACCAATTAATAGAGAACATGCCCAATCGTAAAAGAAAGGAAGTTTACAAACCAAAAGAATATGCTACCTCACATAGAATTCTCTTCACAAAAGAAATTATGGATTTTGACACCTAAATGAATCTTAGGATTCCGCCATTCATATACAACGGGGTCACCAAACCAAATGACAATCTTTCCATTTTTGAGAGTTATTTAAGTCTGTATAACATATCTAGAGCGACGAAGTATAAATTTTTCCTAGCTAGACTTCGCGGAGTTGTTAATAAAATGGTATAGATACTATTAGATATTTACCATTGATATTTGGAAGAAACTTTCTATCGAATTTTCAACATGATTCAACATGTGCAAAGATCTAACTATTGAGCCTCATGAATTAGCCAGCATCAAGCAAGGACTAGGAAACTTGGTAGGCAATTATCTAAAGAGATTTCATATTGAGTTACTCAAAGTCAAATATGTTTCTAACAAAGAAATATTAATGACAATACTTTCATGATTGATCGAATGGTCGCCCTTCTGGAATGTATGCAAAGGATTGCTAGATTTTTATTCCAAGTTTGATAAGTTCATTCGCGCAGATGAAATGCACCATGCCAAAAACAAATTAGTGGGAAACATCAACAATGAAGAATCCCACCTTGATTATTCCAACAAACCCAAAGAAGAAAGAAAGTATGAGAAAGAGCCAGGAAAGAATCTTTAGTTTTATTCAAGTCAATCTGAATAGACCTCCTCTCACATACACACACACACCACACACACACACACACACACACACACACACACATATATACATATACACACAAGAAAATAAAAGGAATAAAAAAACTTCTTTGTAACTCACAAGATGCTTGGAAAACCCAATTCCAACTTGAAGGGAAAGTACTTTGAATATCATAAAGCAAATTAGGACAAGACAAACGACTACTACATCCTAACGAGAATAATTCAGAAAATGGATAGAATCAGACTTTCGGAAAATTTGTTGGAGGATGTTGACAAATTCATAAACATACTTAATTCATGCTGATATTGTTTACAGGCCTAGATATAAACTTGTTCATGCTCTACTTTACATTTTTCTTCTTACTGTAATATAATAAAAGTCAATCATGTGTGCTGATAAAAACTCGAGTGTCTTTATAGGTAAAAACAAAACCTACCCATGCTTCCAAATTTTTGTTACTACCAGATTTCAACACCGTACGCAAGCTCGACCGAAGGGGTATTGTGTAGAAACCCATATCCGAAAGGTGGAGGCTGATATTCGAAAGGTAGAAGCTGATATCCGAAAGCGAGAGGCGATACCCGAAAGGTGGAAGACAATCTGAAAGAGAGGTGGAATAACAAGGAGCACTTGTTTTGGTACTGAAACATTGTTCCATACAAAAAGAACCAAAGCCACTAGCTTAAGAATGAGTAAGGCGCTATTGGCTACCGGAAGGACTTATTGTCAACACTGGTGAAAAGATGAAGTAAAGCACCGAAAGCACAATATCAAGAATAGATGAAGGCAAAAGCTCCAGCGAGAGTGCTATTGCTACCAACACCAGCTTGGTAGCAATACCAAAAGCATCATGAAAAAAGTAGATAATCCACTTTCGGAGACAAGTCGACATCACGTAATCATTTCTGAAACAAAGAAGACTCGAAGGGGAAATGAAGCCAGAATCAAGTGATGTGACATCCGAGAGCCAATAATAAAGGACACCGAAAGTAAAATAAAGCTCATAAGAAGAAGGGCTATCCACACTAACTTGCTTAGTGTCAATATTGAAAGGGATGAAGGTATTGAAGATATAAGAGTTGAAAGCATAAGGGCAATACTGTAAAGACTAACAACCAAAACCGAAAGCATATAGCCGAGACCAACGCTCTGAAAGCAGGATTGGATCTGATAACAATGCTCATAAGAAGGAAAAAGGGTCCCAAATTGTCTATAAATAAGACCCCAGGGGTTACATTTTTTAGGACGAATTCTCATTCTACAACCTTGTACTCTTTTCTTTGAGAGCAAACCCTAATTTCTCAATCAAATTGGGAATTTATTCAATTCTTGTGATTTACTCAAAATAAATAAAAGGAGAAGTCCGGGACTTAAATATTTCTCGATTCGAAAATCATATTGTGTTTGTCTTAATTAAACAGGGAGTTAACATTAACCTTCCTCATTAAAGGGCTAATCTTTACCATTTCGGAAGGGGAAAAACTTTAGGTGAAACCAAGAAATCCTTTTTTCTATCCTTTATATGTGACTTAACTCTTTAATAATTAGCCTAATGAAACACAACAATAAGAAGGAAACCTGTTTTAAGCTTGCGACTTGATAACTAACATAACCGAGGCCTTTTCTAGGTTTGTTCGATGTGGAAGTATCGCCTAAGTCGTTAAGTGTTATAACATATTGATAACCTTAAGTGTTTTAACATATTCATAACCTTATTGTTGTGAAGCATTAGCATGTTTCCTCTTAACACACAGTATATTATGCTATCTTGAATCTAAGGATGGGTATTCCAATAAGGAACTTAACCTTCCATTACCCATAACGCCCTAACCCCAAGGTTATCATTAACCATATAGTCTCGTAAGTGTGACATTCACCTCTTTGAAGGAAGAGTAACTAATCCTCAGATTTGAGGTCTTGATGCGTAGGCAACGGCGGAGCAAGTAAAGCTTGATAAGACTAAATTGCATTTCAACATCCTCTAGATTAAGTACCCATAAATTTCAATACATATGCGTTGTCAACACAAAATTGGATGTTGACGATTTTTATCGTTAACATTTTTGGTGCTAGAAAGAGGGCTTGAACCTCTGATCATATTATTCTATTATAAACTAATTTCGTGCACCGACCGCTTCATGGCAAGAGAAGATGAAGTCAAAAAGGTTGGAGGCGTTAAATAAAGAACCAACTCCTAACACTACACTTGAAGAGAATGTGAGTCCAACACTCCATCTGAACAACATTGAAATAGGAGAAACTTCTAATCCGGTGCAACCACCAAATCCAAATTCCATAGAAGAAAATACTGCCAAGCTAATGGCTTTGGAGAAACAAATCCAGGAGATGGAAACTCAATAGGATGTCGCACAAGCACAAAGGTACTCATGGATCGCCAAGCCAAGTCAAAGGGAAGAAGATGAATCTTTAAAAAGAAAGTCTCTTATCCAACATTCTGAAGGAAATAAGAAAGTCTAAGCAGCTTCCTCTAAGAAGAAAAATTCCTATTCGACAAGAACATATTGTTAGGGAATGCGGAATGGATCGTTAAGGCAAAGCAAACAGTAGAGGGGGAGGTGAATAGTGTTAGTAAGAATTTAAAAAAATATCTAAAACTAATGCGAACTACGGGATGAATCAAACACCACAAACACAATCACAGACATAGATTCAAACACAAATAAAAAATAAACAGATTTCACGGCTACAAGGACATACTGATTCCTTCTTCCCTGATTTCACGGCTACAAGGACACACCGATTCCTACTTCCCTGATTTCACGGCTACAAGGACACATGGATTCCTACTTCCCTGATTTCACGGCTACAAGGACACACCGATTCGTCTTTTACTCAACCCAAACAACTTTTACTCAGTTCAAACAATTAAAAACAACCCTATAACTCTTCAATATCACTTGATTCAGAGAGTAGAGAGTGTAGAGAGAAGAAGTTTGATTAAAACGGAATTGAATTCAGCAGAGTATAAGTGTAAAAACCATAAAATGATTAAGAATAATGGTTTAGAGAAAGTGGATGAAGTTAGAGAAGAAGATATGATAAAAAATTCGGTTTTAACCCCTTTTTATAGAGTATGAAAGATTGCAACGATTCTGAATCGTTTCAAATAGTGAAAAGACACTTCCTTTCAAAATTGGAAAAAGTGACAGTTGTATGTCGACATGGTGTTTTTGGTATGTCGACATACCCTTGTATATTTTTGATTTTCAAAGCATTTTCAAGTGTTTTGATATGAAAATAATTCTGGAAATTCTTGAGTAAAAATCTAGTTTTGTAAATTAATATTATATGATAAAAAACATATGAAAACATAAATTTAAACTATATAAATAAATTTATAAAATTATAAGGTTTTAAACTATATAAATATAAAGTATAAGAATATAAATATAAAGTATATAAATATATAAAAATTAAGTTTAAAAAATAAAATAAAATAATAGAGAGGATTGAGGATAGAATTGAAAATCAGAATTTGAAAATTTGAATTTGAATTTGAACCTGGAGTGCTATTTAGAGTCGTATAAAATCTAGACTCTATAACTATATTAATCTTAAACTCTTGAACTGCTTGAAATCTTGATTACTCATGAGTCTTGAAATTTCTTTCATCTTTGAATCTCTATCATCTTTATAACTGTACAGTCTTCAGTAATATTTCCCGTATATAATTGCTACATGTATATATTTATATATATTATACAAAAAGTGTTAGCATATATTTTATAATCAACGATAATTGAAATAAGGTTGTTGTTATCAAAACTCCATTCTCCAACAATCTCCCCCTTTTTGATGATGACAACCATAGTTTATAAAATATCATACCTATATATACCTGTTTTATGATGTTCCTTCTATACTTCCCCTATCTGTAAGAATCTTATAAACTACGCCTATATTTTATAATTTCTCCCCCTTTGGCATTATCAAAAAGAAATCCTAATGGTACTCCCCCTAAATTGTACAACTCCATGAATTAAATATAAGTAACTATCCAAAAATACTCCCCCTTAATTAATCATTCTTTATATTTTAAAGAGAGATAACTAATTATAAACGACAATTTTATTAGACACAACTTTGTACAATTATATAGATTTATACACATACGATACATCGTAAAAATGTAATACAATGAGAATCGAAGAAAACCTTAATCACTAATTATTTTTAACAATGGGAGATTTGTGAATATGACAGTTTGGATAATGAAGACAAAATTCTCCATATTTTTCAATCACATTCCCATTTTTGTCAAATAGAATCTCTCCTACGCATTCAACGTTATCATCTTCGTCCGTAATCGTTGGTTGAATCTCTTGTTGTTCTTCCTCCTCCATCATTTCTTCTTCCTCTTCCGGTTCTTATTCAGGTTCTTCCTCCTCTTCCATCACTTGATTTTCATCATTGATGATAATCGGATTAGTCTCGTTATCCATTATAAACTTTAAGAGACTTCTCATTACTTTCCCTTGCCTATTTTGCTCCTAACTCATCCTAATTTGGAGTACTTGCATCTCAGCCACCATTTCCAGTAGATACTCCATTTTTTATTCAATTTTGATCACCCTAGATAGCGTAGATCGTTGAAACGGACCATCGGATGATCCAGCGTATGAACCAGAGTTGATTTGAGTATTTGGATTAGTGGAGGCCATTGTATTTTTTAATTCAGAGTTTTTATAGGGAAGAAGAATGAAAATGAAGAAGAAAAGCCGAAATAAAAGGTTTAAATAGTTGAAATAACTAACTTTTTGTGGGAATTAAATTTTAAAATTTTAGCAATTATATGTCGACATACCAAAAACTCTATGTCGACATAGTCTTGTTTTAAATTTCATTATTTTGATTTCTTATTTTATTTTTATATATATTACTATATTTAATTATTCTAACTCACCTAGTGAACATATGCCTAATTCTCTCCTAAATTTAGTGAATGTTGCTTCATTTAATGGTTTAGTTAATACATCTGCAATTTGTTTATCTGTTTCTATAAATTCTAGTGAAATCTTTTCTTTACTTACGTTAACTCTTAGAAAATGATGTCTCACATCAATATGTTTAGTTCTCGAATGATGAGTTTAATTCTTGGAAATATTTATAGCACTTGTATTATCGCAGTATATAGGTGATTTATTTATACTTAAACCAAAATCATTTAGAGTTTGTTGGATATATATTGCTTGTGAACAAGCCAAACCAGCAGATATATATTTTACTTCGGTTGTTGACAAAGATACGGTATTTTGCTTTTTACTGAACCATGATACAAGGGAATGTCATAGGAAGTGACATGTTCCACTAGTACTTTTATGATCGGATTTGCGTCCTACATAATTAGCGTCACAATACAAAACTAAATCGAATGAATCATTTTTAGGATAGGATAATCCAAAATCTAATGTGTGCTTTACATATTTCAGAATACGTTTTACGGCTGTTAAATGTGTTTCCTTAGGTTGTGATTGATATCTTGCACAGAGACATACACTATGCATTATATCTGGTCTATTAGCGATTATATATAATAATGATCCTATCATTCATCTATATAGTTTTTGATCAACATCTTTTTATGTATCATCTTTACTTAAAGCAATATTAGTTGCCATAGGTGTTAGTCTACCATTTATTGTTGTTAGATTGTATTTATTAATTAAATCTCTCGCATATTTTTCTTGATTAATAAATATTCCATTCTTTAATTGTCGAATTTGTAAACCTAAAAAGAATGATAATTCTCCCATATGGCTCATTTCAAATTCTTTGGTCATAATATCTGAAAATTCTTTGTTCATTTTTTCATTTGTTGACCCAAAGATTATATCATCAACATATATTTTTACTAGTTGTATATCTTTGTTATTCTTCTTGATAAACAAAGTATTATCTAATTTTCCTATTTCAAAGTTTGATTGTAATAAATAATTTCGTAGTCTATCATACCAAGCCTAGGAGCCTGTTTTAATCCATATAATGCTTTCTTTAATTTATATACGTGATTTGGTAATTTTTCATCTTCAAATAGGAGAGGTTGCTCATATATACGTCTTCCTTGACAAATCCATTTAGAAAGGCACTCTTGACATCCATTTGATACAATTTGAAATTATTATAGTTTGCAAAAGCTAGTAAAATTCTAATAGCCTCTAGTCTTCCTACGGGAGTAAAAGTTTTATCGTAATCTATTCCTTCTTCTTGAGTATAACCTTGTGCTACTAGTCGTGCCTTATTTCTTACTACCTCACCGTGTTCATTCTTTTTATTTTTATAGACCCATTTGGTTCCTATTATTGTTTTATCCTCTAGTCTAGGAACAAGTTCCTATACTTCATTCCTAGTAAACTGAATCAGTTCTTCTTGCATAACAAGTATCCATGAATCATCGAAAGAAGCTTCCTTTGGATTTTTGGGTTCAATAGTTGATATAAATGCAGTATTACTCATATTATTTAATTAATTACGAGTTCTAACAACAGATTCAATATCTCCTAAGATATTTTCTATAGGATGGTCTCTAAGTAATCTAATTCTTTTATTTGGTTGATTATCTTCATAATTAAATTCATTAATTTCATTTTCACAATCGTCTTCGTTGTTTTGAGTTATACTTCTATAATTTTCATCGAAAGATACGTTTAATATTTCTTCTATAGTGTTGGTTCAAGTATCGAAAACTACATAAGCTTTGCTTCTTTTTGAATATCCAATAAAAATTCCTTTATCAGATTTTGAATCAAATTTGTCTAAATTATCTTTTGTGTTTAGCATAAAACATTTACTTCCAAATATTTTAAAATATGAAACTTTTGGTTTCTTGTTATACAAAAGTTCATGCGGTGTTTTATGAGCTAAAGGTCTAATTGAAATTCTATTAATAATATAACAAGCTGTTGCAACTGCCTCAGCCCAAAAATTCCTTAGTAAATTACTATCGGATAACATAGTTCTTGCACTATCTTGTATCGTTCTATTTTTACGTTCAACTATTCTGTTTTGTTGAGGAGTTCTTGGGATTGAAAAATTGTGGGTTATTCCCTTTTCATTACAATATTTTCTGAAATTCTCATTTTCGAATTCTCCCCCATGATCACTGCATATTATTTTAATTTTTAGTGATAATAAATTTTGGATCCTTTTAGAAAAAGTTTTAAATTGATTGAAAGCATCACTTTTATTTTTAAGAAACAAAGTCCAAGTGAATCTAGAAAAATCGTCAACTATTACATACACATATTTGTTATGATTTATTGATTGAAACTGGGATGGACCAAATAAATCCATGTATATTAACTCTAATGGTTTTGATCTTTTGATCTAAATTAACTCTTCTTTAATTTTCTGAATTGATAAGCGTCGCATAAATTATTAACTTTAAATTTTATTTTGGGTAATCCTCTAACTGAATCTAATTTATAAATCCTAGAGATGTGTTTGAAATTCGTATGATGCCAGATCCAGGGATCACTTGTATTATCCATAAGACATAAATTAGCATTGGATATTTTCATACATAATATATAAATATTTTTCTTTCTATCTCCTTCGAATATGACTTTTGAATTCCAATCTTCTATGTGTAACGACCCGGAGAATTTGCGACCTTGGTAATCGACACAACTCAATGTCGACTATTCAAGCGTCGGAAATACCAAATAGTTAATGAAAGAAAATAGTGGGTGAGATATGAAAGAAAGAAAGAGTAGAAGAAGAAGAAGAACTACAACAACATCAGAGTAACACGAATCTCACAACGAAACGAATAAAATATATTATATAACATAACTTTGGAATAAAACAGTATCGGTATACAATACTATTATCAGAATACAACACTTACAACACAACGGAAATAACAATAGCTATATAATCCTGAAGCCTCCTGCTCCAGCTCTCCAAGTATCTGAAAAATCCCGACTACTTGACTTCCCGTACAAAATTGGGCACCTAAGAGTTTAGGGAAAACAAAACAAAATAAACTCTGGGTCAGTCATATGACTGGTGTGAGTAAACTCCAAACACTTGGTTTAACTTTTCCAAATCCTCTTCAAAAGCAATGACAACCGTAAGACCGATCCACACATAAATACAGATGGTTTTTACCTTACAATAGCCCAAAATATTTATTAAGATCGATATTTTATGATATTATAATAATGTCAAAACCAAATAGATAGCAATCTAGTAGAACGCTTTCATCTCATGCTCTACATATATAATATACAATCAAAAATTGCGGGCTCTTATTGGGTAATGGATTCCAACTATGACAAGGCATGGAACCACCTTCCGATCAGTGTACTCTAGAAGTGTAACACCCCACCTCTGTTAAGGTCACTCACAAAGGGAATGCCTTAACTTCGGTGGAGCGTTTTAGGTAAAAGATGCAGATAAATTACGAGACAAACAAATAAAGCAGCGGAAAATAAAGTCATTTTATAAACAATGTGGTTCAATCAAGCTTTTACAACAATTGTCTCAATCATACTTAAAAGCAATACATAAAACTTCTGTCTTGATTCAAAAACTTCCAAGTATAAAGAAGCATAAAAATAACAATGATATTCCCCAATAAAGCATGAACCAGCCATAGCAGTGGAAGAGAGAGTCCAAAGCAATACATCAACTATCTTCGAGCTTGGAGAGAAAACTGAGCTAAGTGGTAATATTCCCTCCCTGCGAACCTTGGGGGGGGGGGGAACGGAAGACAAGAAAGTGAAACAAAACAGAGTCAGACATAAAGCCTGGTAAGTCCAGTGACTTTTCAGCGTGTAAACAAGATAAAGGATCATGACATGAATAAACTGAAAATAGAACAATACCATAAACAAGATAACTTAAGACAAGATAAGGCAAGGTAAACTTAATGCCCTTCTACTCTTTCTCTGCTTCGCTACTACCCTGATATTCTAATTTCTACGTTTCTGCACCACCTAACTAGTGTCCCAACTAGTAATCTGTATAAAATGATAATATGATAACGTGATCCTAATCCCCGCAATTGTGGTAGCCTTCAGGTGTACATCTATTATGAGGATTCCACATCAATCTGCCTAATTTCCATGAATGTGTTAGATGTACCCTTACTACCCTATCGATCGGCTCCCTACTTGTATTAATTGTAATAACCCGGAAAATCCGGGCCAGTTTAAAATTTTTATTTTGGCAATTTTAGCGAATTTTGATTATTTAAAATGGATTATTTTAAATAAAATCGACGAGAAATTTATTTTGAATATAATTCAACGTATATATTATACGCGCCGTCGTTAGAATATAAATATTTATATATAATTATAAATAGAATTGAAAATGGCGCGGTAGTTCGATAATTCGATTTCAAACTTCAATTGAATGTACCGGGTGCAAAACAATCCGGATTTTAGTGAAACCAAAAATAATGGGATCTAATTGTGAATATCTTTCCAACGAATCCGAAAAATCAAGATTTCATATCGGGAATCAAAAGATATGTCCAGTTGAAAATTCTGAATAGTCGCTATGGAATTCAGGCCCTTAAAAATGGACATTTTGCAAACGACCTCGGATTTCGATGAAACCAGTTTTGTTGGATCCGCAGTGTCAAATTATTGTTAGGTTTCAAATTTCATAATTTTTCGAATCAATATGTGAGCGTGGCAAAGGAAAACGCGTTTGACCAGTTTCAGTTGATTTTAATCGATTGGAAAATGGCCATTTTTCCAACGGTCTCAGAATTCGACGAAAATAGTTTTGTTAGGACCGTATCGTCAATACGAAGCTAGAAAATATTTTTCTGAAATTTTTCTAGTTAGTATGTGACCCCGGTGATTTGAAATGTACGTTTAAAATTCAATATAAGGATTTAAACGTAAATTCAACGGAAACTGATTGTAACGATCAAAACAGCTTACGATACATATCCCATTGTGTTCGGAATGGGGGTAAAACGCTATGGACGACAGGCGGTGGACCTCGTTTCGAGGTCGTATGTAAAAGTCAACCCTTGTGCATAATTTAATAATTAGATAATAAAATAAAATAATAAAAAAAAACCCTATTCCCTCCCCTTTTCTTTCTGCCTTGCCCCCCCCCCCGTTCATTGTAATCGGCAGAGAGAGAAAAAAAAAACTAAAAAAAAAAAGAAACCCTAAGACTATCGATCATCGCGACCCCCCCCCCCCCGAACCATCACCGCCTCCATCGATCGAGCCCCGAAGCCCCCCGCTTCCATCGCTCGAAGCATCGCCTCCCAGTTCGACGCCCGAAGCCATCGCCACCCAGTTCGACTCCCGAAGCCATCGCCGCCCGCTCGAAGCCCTAGCGCCGCCCCTCGAAGCTTGCCGCCGACGGCTGCGAAGACCCCCCCCTCTGTAAGTTTTACTTTATTTATTTTATTTTAAAACTGAATTTTTTTTAAAGTTTAAAACTGAGATTTTTTTTTTAAAGTTAAAACTGAATTTTTTTTAAAGTTAAAACTGAATTTTTAAAAAAGTAGTTTAAAACTGAAATTTTTAAAAGCATAAAACTGTTTTTTTTTTTGAGAAAGTAAAAACAGATTTTTATAAAGGAATTTTTAAACTGATTTCTTTTAAAGAATTTTAAAACCTGATTTTAAAAAAAAAAGGAAAAAAAAAAACTGAAATTTAAAAAGAGGTAAAAATCCTATTTTTATATGTTGAAGGTCGAAGTAAAAATCATATTTTTATATGTTGAAAGCAAAAGTAAAAATCATATTTTTATATGTTGAAAGCAAAAGTAAAAATCATATTTTTATATGTTGAAAGCAAAAGTAAAAATCATATTTTTATATATTGAATAGCGAAGTAAAAATGTGATTTTTACGTATGGTAGTGAAAGCAGCAACGAGGGTGACAAAAAGGCGAAACGACGAAGACTTCTGCAAAAGAAGAGCCGTGGAGCTAGGATAGCTTTCTGTGAGAATTTCTCACCTTTCACTTTCTTTTCTAGTTATATATATATATACTAGGATGCAGACGGTGCTTAGTAGCACCCGACACAATCGTCCACAAACCATGGACTTGTTTGTTTGGTTGCATAGATTAGTTTGATTATGTGATTGAATTGAATTGTTTGGGTGAAATTGAATGGTATGATTGATGTGTGAATGGCGTGGGCCTTCACTAGACCGGGGATAAGGCTAGGCCTTGTCCCGTTTCTAGTATCGTGCCGTTATGCCGTCGAAATTTTCTAAAATATGTTAGAAAAATAAAAATATCATTTTATTTAAAGAATGAATTGAATAGAAATTCATATGTTGAAATAAAATGTTTTATCGTTAAAAATATAATTTTTAACGTGAATATGAATATAGTGAAAGTAAATAAAATAAATAAAATAAATATCCATTTACAAACCAGACGGTTTGTTTATGTACACCTATTTGAAGGACATTGATTGGGTCGATAAATTTTACACATCGCCCAACAGCACAAACAAAATATGTGTTTGATTGTTTGAAACCCCACACGGGTGTTGGGATGAAATATGAAGTTCACTCATCCTGATTTATTAAATATGTCGATCGGTTGATTGACAGGCTGTTTTAAGCGTTAGATATCTATATTTGATGCTTATACAGTGTAGTGCACTTTGGTTGATGGTTGATTATTTTTCAATGCTATGATACACATGTGTTGTATGAAAATCCATATAATTAACCTTATATGGTAATTGATTGGGTCTCATTCCAATTTGAAAAATAAAGAATATTATAAAATAAAAGTTCATGTGTTGACAGTACTCATTCATTGAGATTGGTCATGTGTTGAACAAAATATTTTAATAATAAAGTTTACATCTTTATCAATATAAAATAAAAGTTCATGTGTTGACAGTACTCATTCATTGAGATTGGTCATGTGTTGAACAAAATATTTTAATAATAAAGTTTACATCTTTATCAATATAAAATAAAAGTTCATGTGTTGACAGTACTCATTCATTGAGATTGGTCATGTGTTGAACGAAATATTTTGATAATAACAACTATTTTGAAAAAGAAATATTTGAAATAGAATATTTGAAAATAGAAATTTATGAAGCCGAGTTGATTAGATTGACGCCATTTTGACGTGAACGATATTTATATCGATTTTAAATGATTTCGAAATGAATTGAATTGAAAACGATTTCGAAATGAATTGAATTGAAAACGATTTCGAAATGAATTGAAGTGAAAACGAATTCGAATTGAATTGAAAGCAAATTGAAATGAATTCAAATTGAATTGAAATTTGAATTGAATAGAAATGAATTTTAAAACGAATTTATAAAGTAGAATTCAATTTTGATTTGAATTGAAATGGAAGTTGAAATTGCTTTTGAAATGAAATTAAAACTATTTATATAATTCGTTTTAAATAGAAATCGATGAAGTATATATTATATATATTATATATATAATATAATGGCCTGAATAGAACGCGCCGCGCCGCGGCAGTTCGTGAATTTCGACCATTTATTTCAAACGGACATTGCGGGAGATCCGACCGTCGGATTCTCCTAAAACCGGAACCGTTGGGTTCGTATCGAAAAGAGCTTTCTAAAGAATATTAGAAATTTGAAATCTAACGGTTGGATTTGGAGATACGTCCAAATCAAATTCGAAAAAGATCGCTGTAAGTGCAGTTCGATGGCCATTGTTGGAAATCGACTGTACGGGCCTTGATAAAATTATTAAAAATAGTAATAATTTGTGTAAAATCATAAGAAATGATTTAGAAAGAATTGGGATGAAAAACTCCATATTTGAAAAGATAAAAATAGATTTTTATCGAATTGGACTAGTTTTGAACTAGAATTATAATTCTATTTATTTTTAAATAAATAAATTGAATTCGAAAAGGGTTTTAAAAATAACCAAAATTTCCAATGATTGCATTGGAATGGATTTGAATCGAAATTGTCTTCGGAATATTTCGATGTTGGAATTCGTGATTATACAGATGTTGTTATGGAAATTTGAAAGATATATATTTATATCGTTATTTCCAATACGACATTTGTTAGTCGTAGAATTTGATATTGAATATAAGCCGATATATTTTCTATTCAGAGCCTTGTATTGAATATCAAATGTGATTTGGGTTTGTCGTGAATGGTGTCTTCACTAACACTGTTCTTGAACCCAGTTGAGAAAAGATTAAATCTTTTTATTTAGATTTAATGAAGTGTACCAATTAAACAATATTTAATTGGAATTGAATTGGTATTGATTTTTGGGTTTATCGTGAACAGTGTTTTAAATAACACTTGTTCTTTAACCCGATAAAATATCAAATGTGATTTGGGTTTGTCGTGAATGGTGTCTTCACTAACACTGTTCTTGAACCCAGTTGAGAAAAGATTAAATCTTTTTATTTAGATTTAATGAAGTGTACCAATTAAACAATATTTAATTGGAATTGAATTGGTATTGATTTTTGGGTTTATCGTGAACAGTGTTTTAAATAACACTTGTTCTTTAACCCGATAAAATATCAAATGTGATTTGGGTTTGTCGTGAATGGTGTCTTCACTAACACTGTTCTTGAACCCAGTTGAGAAAAGATTAAATCTTTTTATTTAGATTTAATGAAGTGTACCAATTAAATAATATTTAATTGGAATTGAATTGATATTGATTTTTGGGTTTATCGTGAACAGTATTTTAAATAACACCTGTTCTTTAACCCGATAATTAATGAATGTGATTTGGGTTTGTCGTGAATGGTGTCTTCACTAACACTGTTCTTGAACCCAGTTGAGAAAAGATTAAATCTTTTTATTTAGATTTAATGAAGTGTACCAATTAAATAATATTTAATTGGAATTGAATTGATATTGATTTTTGGGTTTATCGTGAACAGTGTTTTAAATAACACTTGTTCTTTAACCCGATAATTAATGAATGTGATTTGGGTTTGTCGTGAATGGTGTCTTCACTAACACTGTTCTTGAACCCAGTTGAGAAAAGATTAAATCTTTTTATTTAGATTTAATGAAGTGTACCAATTAAATAATATTTAATTGGAATTGAATTGATATTGATTTTTGGGTTTATCGTGAACATTGTTTTAAATAACACTTGTTCTTTAACCCGATAATTAATGAATGTGATTTGGGTTTGTCGTGAATGGTGTCTTCACTAACACTGTTCTTGAACCCAGTTGAGAAAAGATTAAATCTTTTTATTTAGATTTAATGAAGTGTACCAATTAAATAATATTTAATTGGAATTGAATGGATATTGATTTTTGGGTTTATCGTGAACAGTGTTTTAAATAACACTTGTTCTTTAACCCGATAATTAATGGAATGTGATTTTGGGTTTATCGTGAATCGTGTTTTAAATGACACTGATTCTTTAACCCAGATAATGATTAAAACTAAGTGGAGTTTTAATGAATCTTTAATTAGATTGAAAAGATCGAGAATGGAGTATCACCAGTTTTGCTCCAGGCGATAGTTAAATCTTTAATTAGATTTGAACGTGAAATTTAGAAACTAACTGTCGGTTAGCCAAGCAGAATGGTTTTCTGGATATTGATCTGATGTTGGTTTCGGCCTTCGGGGTTAATATTTGGGGAATTATTCTCTTGATTAATTTACGGTTAGTGACTAATGAATTGGAATGAGGCGTATGTTGTGTTTGTGTAACACTTATTTAAAATATACGCGAGTTATTCGGAAAGACCGGGTTCATCCCATTCTGAATAACTGATACGACGATAAGTCGAAGATGAAGACGATGGTCGAAGACCGGAGGTCTTCACGTCGTTTGGGTAATTACTGATGATCTTGATTGGGCTGTACACCCAAGAAGATGGAAACAGTTAGTGATCGTCCAGACGTACTTGGAGATCGATGGATATGCGGGGTACTAGGTGCCTCCGGTTTCGTTCAGACCCAGAACGGACTTGTAAATGGACTGTGTGTCTGACATCGGATTTCATTCTGTGTGACTGATATCGGTTGCATAGGATGGTTTGCCTGTGTGGCATGCTAAGATGCAAATGATCAAGGCTTCTGTTGAAAAGCAAAGTCTTATGGTGATGATCAAAGCACGGCCTTTGTGGCGTAGCTTTGTGTAACGTTTACCTCGCGTGTTTCACACCAGGTATGAACCAAAAACGGGAGACGGACCTCAGGGAGGGCATGCGTTTCCTTCTAGCTAAAAAGTGGCGTCAGTGGTTTTACACGCCCTGACGAGTTTGACTTATGTGGTTGTTGCTGTTGCGAGGCGCCTCGGATTGATCGGTCGTTCTCGAACCGATGGAGTCATTTGTTGGCTCATTGACACCCCAAAGGGTGGGGAAACGCAGAGTTCAGGCATTTTAATCCACATCGGTGGACCGGCCCTGTCGCTCCAAGGGTCACTCGAGCTCTGATCCTGAGACACGGGCTAGAGCGTCTCGAATCGGTTGAGGACTATCTTTTGCCTCGGTTCATAGACGGAAATCCAATTTCCAAATACGTGACTTTGCGGTTTTATTTGTAAACCTATATATGGCGACATAGTGGCATGGGACGCTCATGCCGCCTATGATTGATACTTATGATTTGAAGTTGTTTTATACACTATGCACTTATATAGTATCAAATGATTTGTTTTAAACGTATCAAGCATTCTTTGGCTGTTATAAGGGAAAACCCTATCCTCGGCTGCGTTGCATTGTGTGATGGGACCTGGGTCTTATAACAGCTTCATTTTTCTTTATTTAGCATTGCGCTGTTTGTTTTATGCACTGGTATTCTTGGGAGGAAACCCGTTCCGTGTTATACGGCGTGGTCCCTTGATTTACCTAGCTTTAAAAATAAAGATTAATAACTGTTTTAGTTCTCACACCAGTCACATGACTGACCTGGAGTTTATTGTTTTAACCTAAACTCTGGATGCCCTTATTTTGACACGGGTAGCTAGTAGTTTTGGTTTTGCAGATTTATATTCACAGGATCCTGGTTTACAGCTGGAATGATATCCGGAAAGCTTTGTATCCGTATATCTCCTCTAGTTATGTATTTTATTATTTTCCGCTGCTATGTATTTAAATGTAATTTAAATCTCTGATCTTTCTGTGTAATATTTATTCATTTATACTCTGTATATTCTTGTAATCTGATGCATTGTTGTAATAAACAATGAGATGTTCTTCTGTATGCGTTCTATTTTGTCGTGTTCTCAACGATAGGGCGTTTCGAACGGCCTGGATCGGTTTAGCGACTGGTTCGGACCGAGCGAAATTCCTTGCCGTCACAGTTGGTATCAGAGCTTTGGTTTACAAAGCAGAGAACAAGGCACATTAGAACCATACGAAAGAATTCATCAGATATTGGATTAGCAATATCCAATGAGAGAGACTCGTTAGAGATGGGATCAGTAGTATCCTAGAACGAGTGTGAAGAGTATATTTGTAAAATGAAAACAAATTTTGTTTTGAAATTTAAAACAATTATTCGTATTTGATTATCTATATATATTGAGTTGGACAGTCCAGTATATAAAGATTTTGCGTATACGTCTGATCCATGTGTGTTTGAAATTTTAATATACTGGATAGATATAGAATCACACTCTAGTCGCCCGGGGATGATGCTGATAATTGTGATCACATTATCAGTATTTATATTCGAGTGACGAAAGTGAGATTTCTATATATTTCCTATTGACTGGTGTGAGAACCAAAATTAGATAGGGCCTATTGTTGTGATTTGGCATCAAAAATCTGATTTTTGTATATGTATCAAAAATTATGAATTTGAAACTCTAATTCACTAATTGATTGATGTTTGTGTTGTTTGCCTATTTGTTTGATAATTTTGAACCATTAAGCCTATTTGAAACAAATATTGAATTGTATTGAAATTTGGTCGCATTTGCTTGCATACATATATATCATTGAACAGGTCATAGCAAGGAGGCTAGAGCCAGAGAATAAAATTTGTTTGCCCGACAAATAGGTACATGTTTACTACATAATTTCCTGTTTTGTTTGGGTGATGATGATTTTGTGAGCCTATTGGCTAGCCGCTTGGCTTTTTCTTTTTCTTTTTGAGATCTGAAGGACCGGGGAAGCTATTTGAAATTCCCCGATGCTCCCGGTGCAGGGGAGGTTATGGCGAAATTTTTCAAAAATTTAGGGTGTTAGCCAAATTTTTGAGATTTTAGAAAATTCTCAGAAACTGAAAAGTTGGAGAATGGAAGCCAAATCGAACGTAGAGTTGAATAATCAAACCACTTTCGACTTTGTTCCTTTTCGGGGACGAAAAGTTTTAAGTGGGGGAGATTGTAATAACCCGGAAAATCCGGGCCAGTTTAAAATTTTTATTTTGGCAATTTTAGCGAATTTTGATTATTTAAAATGGATTATTTTAAATAAAATCGACGAGAAATTTATTTTGAATATAATTCAACGTATATATTATACGCGCCGTCGTTAGAATATAAATATTTATATATAATTATAAATAGAATTGAAAATGGCGCGGTAGTTCGATAATTCGATAATTCGATTTCAAACTTCAATTGAATGTACCGGGTGCAAAACAATCCGGATTTTAGTGAAACCAAAAATAATGGGATCTAATTGTGAATATCTTTCCAACGAATCCGAAAAATTAAGATTTCATATCGGGAATCAAAAGATATGTCCAGTTGAAAATTCTGAATAGTCGCTATGGAATTCAGGCCCTTAAAAATGGACATTTTGCAAACGACCTCGGATTTCGATGAAACCACTTTTGTTGGATCCGCAGTGTCAAATTATTGTTAGGTTTCAAATTTCATAATTTTTCGAATCAATATGTGAGCGTGGCAAAGGAAAACGCGTTTGACCAGTTTCAGTTGATTTTAATCGACTGGAAAATGGCCATTTTTCCAACGGTCTCAGAATTCGACGAAAATAGTTTTGTTAGGACCGTATCGTCAATACGAAGCTAGAAAATATTTTTCTGAAATTTTTCTAGTTAGTATGTGACCCCGGTGATTTGAAATGTACGTTTAAAATTCAATTTAAGGATTTAAACGTAAATTCAACGGAAACTGATTGTAACGATCAAAACAACTTACGATACATATCCCATTGTGTTCGGAATGGGGGTAAAACGCTATGGACGACAGGCGGTGGACCTCGTTTCGAGGTCGTATGTAAAAGTCAACCCTTGTGCATAATTTAATAATTAGATAATAAAATAAAATAATAAAAAAAAACCTATTCCCTCCCCTTTTCTTTCTGCCTTGCCCCCCCCCCGTTCATTGTAATCGGCAGAGAGAGAAAAAAAAAACTAAAAAAAAAAGAAACCCTAAGACTATCGATCATCGCGACCCCCCCGAACCATCACCGCCTCCATCGATCGAGCCCCGAAGCCCCCCGCTTCCATCGCTCGAAGCATCGCCTCCCAGTTCGACGCCCGAAGCCATCGCCACCCAGTTCGACTCCCGAAGCCATCGCCGCCCGCTCGAAGCCCTAGCGCCGCCCCTCGAAGCTTGCCGCCGACGGCTGCGAAGACCCCCCCCCCCTCTGTAAGTTTTACTTTATTTATTTATTTTATTTTAAAACTGAATTTTTTTTAAAGTTTAAAACTGAGAATTTTTTTTAAAGTTAAAACTGAATTTTTTTTAAAGTTAAAACTGAATTTTTAAAAAAGTAGTTTAAAACTGAAATTTTTAAAAGCATAAAACTGTTTTTTTTTTTGAGAAAGTAAAAACAGATTTTTATAAAGGAATTTTTAAACTGATTTCTTTTAAAGAATTTTAAAACCTGATTTTAAAAAAAAAAGGAAAAAAAAAACTGAAATTTAAAAAGAGGTAAAAATCCTATTTTTATATGTTGAAGGTCGAAGTAAAAATCATATTTTTATATGTTGAAAGCAAAAGTAAAAATCATATTTTTATATGTTGAAAGCAAAAGTAAAAATCATATTTTTATATGTTGAAAGCAAAAGTAAAAATCATATTTTTATATGTTGAAAGCAAAAGTAAAAATCATATTTTTATATATTGAATAGCGAAGTAAAAATGTGATTTTTACGTATGGTAGTGAAAGCAGCAACGAGGGTGACAAAAAGGCGAAACGACGAAGACTTCTGCAAAAGAAGAGCCGTGGAGCTAGGATAGCTTTCTGTGAGAATTTCTCACCTTTCACTTTCTTTTCTAGTTATATATATATATACTAGGATGCAGACGGTGCTTAGTAGCACCCGACACAATCGTCCACAAACCATGGACTTGTTTGTTTGGTTGCATAGATTAGTTTGATTATGTGATTGAATTGAATTGTTTGGGTGAAATTGAATGGTATGATTGATGTGTGAATGGCGTGGGCCTTCACTAGACCGGGGATAAGGCTAGGCCTTGTCCCGTTTCTAGTATCGTGCCGTTATGCCGTCGAAATTTTCTAAAATATGTTAGAAAAATAAAAATATCATTTTATTTAAAGAATGAATTGAATAGAAATTCATATGTTGAAATAAAATGTTTTATCGTTAAAAATATAATTTTTAACGTGAATATGAATATAGTGAAAGTAAATAAAATAAATATCCATTTACAAACCAGACGGTTTGTTTATGTACACCTATTTGAAGGACATTGATTGGGTCGATAAATTTTACACATCGCCCAACAGCACAAACAAAATATGTGTTTGATTGTTTGAAACCCCACACGGGTGTTGGGATGAAATATGAAGTTCACTCATCCTGATTTATTAAATATGTCGATCGGTTGATTGACAGGCTGTTTTAAGCGTTAGATATCTATATTTGATGCTTATACAGTGTAGTGCACTTTGGTTGATGGTTGATTATTTTTCAATGCTATGATACACATGTGTTGTATGAAAATCCATATAATTAACCTTATATGGTAATTGATTGGGTCTCATTCCAATTTGAAAAATAAAGAATATTATAAAATAAAAGTTCATGTGTTGACAGTACTCATTCATTGAGATTGGTCATGTGTTGAACAAAATATTTTAATAATAAAGTTTACATCTTTATCAATATAAAATAAAAGTTCATGTGTTGACAGTACTCATTCATTGAGATTGGTCATGTGTTGAACAAAATATTTTAATAATAAAGTTTACATCTTTATCAATATAAAATAAAAGTTCATGTGTTGACAGTACTCATTCATTGAGATTGGTCATGTGTTGAACGAAATATTTTGATAATAACAACTATTTTGAAAAAGAAATATTTGAAATAGAATATTTGAAAATAGAAATTTATGAAGCCGAGTTGATTAGATTGACGCCATTTTGACGTGAACGATATTTATATCGATTTTAAATGATTTCGAAATGAATTGAATTGAAAACGATTTCGAAATGAATTGAATTGAAAACGATTTCGAAATGAATTGAAGTGAAAACGAATTCGAATTGAATTGAAAGCAAATTGAAATGAATTCAAATTGAATTGAAATTTGAATTGAATAGAAATGAATTTTAAAACGAATTTATAAAGTAGAATTCAATTTTGATTTGAATTGAAATGGAAGTTGAAATTGCTTTTGAAATGAAATTAAAACTATTTATATAATTCGTTTTAAATAGAAATCGATGAAGTATATATTATATATATTATATATATAATATAATGGCCTGAATAGAACGCGCCGCGCCGCGGCAGTTCGTGAATTTCGACCATTTATTTCAAACGGACATTGCGGGAGATCCGACCGTCGGATTCTCCTAAAACCGGAACCGTTGGGTTCGTATCGAAAAGAGCTTTCTAAAGAATATTAGAAATTTGAAATCTAACGGTTGGATTTGGAGATACGTCCAAATCAAATTCGAAAAAGATCGCTGTAAGTGCAGTTCGATGGCCATTGTTGGAAATCGACTGTACGGGCCTTGATAAAATTATTAAAAATAGTAATAATTTGTGTAAAATCATAAGAAATGATTTAGAAAGAATTGGGATGAAAAACTCCATATTTGAAAAGATAAAAATAGATTTTTATCGAATTGGACTAGTTTTGAACTAGAATTATAATTCTATTTATTTTTAAATAAATAAATTGAATTCGAAAAGGGTTTTAAAAATAACCAAAATTTCCAATGATTGCATTGGAATGGATTTGAATCGAAATTGTCTTCGGAATATTTCGATGTTGGAATTCGTGATTATACAGATGTTGTTATGGAAATTTGAAAGATATATATTTATATCGTTATTTCCAATACGACATTTGTTAGTCGTAGAATTTGATATTGAATATAAGCCGATATATTTTCTATTCAGAGCCTTGTATTGAATATCAAATGTGATTTGGGTTTGTCGTGAATGGTGTCTTCACTAACACTGTTCTTGAACCCAGTTGAGAAAAGATTAAATCTTTTTATTTAGATTTAATGAAGTGTACCAATTAAACAATATTTAATTGGAATTGAATTGGTATTGATTTTTGGGTTTATCGTGAACAGTGTTTTAAATAACACTTGTTCTTTAACCCGATAAAATATCAAATGTGATTTGGGTTTGTCGTGAATGGTGTCTTCACTAACACTGTTCTTGAACCCAGTTGAGAAAAGATTAAATCTTTTTATTTAGATTTAATGAAGTGTACCAATTAAACAATATTTAATTGGAATTGAATTGGTATTGATTTTTGGGTTTATCGTGAACAGTGTTTTAAATAACACTTGTTCTTTAACCCGATAAAATATCAAATGTGATTTGGGTTTGTCGTGAATGGTGTCTTCACTAACACTGTTCTTGAACCCAGTTGAGAAAAGATTAAATCTTTTTATTTAGATTTAATGAAGTGTACCAATTAAATAATATTTAATTGGAATTGAATTGATATTGATTTTTGGGTTTATCGTGAACAGTATTTTAAATAACACCTGTTCTTTAACCCGATAATTAATGAATGTGATTTGGGTTTGTCGTGAATGGTGTCTTCACTAACACTGTTCTTGAACCCAGTTGAGAAAAGATTAAATCTTTTTATTTAGATTTAATGAAGTGTACCAATTAAATAATATTTAATTGGAATTGAATTGATATTGATTTTTGGGTTTATCGTGAACAGTGTTTTAAATAACACTTGTTCTTCAACCCGATAATTAATGAATGTGATTTGGGTTTGTCGTGAATGGTGTCTTCACTAACACTGTTCTTGAACCCAGTTGAGAAAAGATTAAATCTTTTTATTTAGATTTAATGAAGTGTACCAATTAAATAATATTTAATTGGAATTGAATTGATATTGATTTTTGGGTTTATCGTGAACAGTGTTTTAAATAACACTTGTTCTTTAACCCGATAATTAATGAATGTGATTTGGGTTTGTCGTGAATGGTGTCTTCACTAACACTGTTCTTGAACCCAGTTGAGAAAAGATTAAATCTTTTTATTTAGATTTAATGAAGTGTACCAATTAAATAATATTTAATTGGAATTGAATGGATATTGATTTTTGGGTTTATCGTGAACAGTGTTTTAAATAACACTTGTTCTTTAACCCGATAATTAATGGAATGTGATTTTGGGTTTATCGTGAATCGTGTTTTAAATGACACTGATTCTTTAACCCAGATAATGATTAAAACTAAGTGGAGTTTTAATGAATCTTTAATTAGATTGAAAAGATCGAGAATGGAGTATCACCAGTTTTGCTCCAGGCGATAGTTAAATCTTTAATTAGATTTGAACGTGAAATTTAGAAACTAACTGTCGGTTAGCCAAGCAGAATGGTTTTCTGGATATTGATCTGATGTTGGTTTCGGCCTTCGGGGTTAATATTTGGGGAATTATTCTCTTGATTAATTTACGGTTAGTGACTAATGAATTGGAATGAGGCGTATGTTGTGTTTGTGTAACACTTATTTAAAATATACGCGAGTTATTCGGAAAGACCGGGTTCATCCCATTCTGAATAACTGATACGACGATAAGTCGAAGATGAAGACGATGGTCGAAGACCGGAGGTCTTCACGTCGTTTGGGTAATTACTGATGATCTTGATTGGGCTGTACACCCAAGAAGATGGAAACAGTTAGTGATCGTCCAGACGTACTTGGAGATCGATGGATATGCGGGGTACTAGGTGCCTCCGGTTTCGTTCAGACCCAGAACGGACTTGTAAATGGACTGTGTGTCTGACATCGGATTTCATTCTGTGTGACTGATATCGGTTGCATAGGATGGTTTGCCTGTGTGGCATGCTAAGATGCAAATGATCAAGGCTTCTGTTGAAAAGCAAAGTCTTGTGGTGATGATCAAAGCACGGCCTTTGTGGCGTATCTTTGTGTAACGTTTACCTCGCGTGTTTCACACCAGGTATGAACCAAAAACGGGAGACGGACCTCAGGGAGGGCATGCGTTTCCTTCTAGCTAAAAAGTGGCGTCAGTGGTTTTACACGCCCTGACGAGTTTGACTTATGTGGTTGTTGCTGTTGCGAGGCGCCTCGGATTGATCGGTCGTTCTCGAACCGATGGAGTCATTTGTTGGCTCATTGACACCCCAAAGGGTGGGGAAACGCAGAGTTCAGGCATTTTAATCCACATCGGTGGACCGGCCCTGTCGCTCCAAGGGTCACTCGAGCTCTGATCCTGAGACACGGGCTAGAGCGTCTCGAATCGGTTGAGGACTATCTTTTGCCTTGGTTCATAGACGGAAATCCAATTTCCAAATACGTGACTTTGCGGTTTTATTTGTAAACCTATATATGGCGACATAGTGGCATGGGACGCTCATGCTGCCTATGATTGATACTTATGATTTGAAGTTGTTTTATACACTATGCACTTATATAGTATCAAATGATTTGTTTTAAACGTATCAAGCATTCTTTGGCTGTTATAAGGGAAAACCCTATCCTCGGCTGCGTTGCATTGTGTGATGGGACCTGGGTCTTATAACAGCTTCATTTTTCTTTATTTAGCATTGCGCTGTTTGTTTTATGCACTGGTATTCTTGGGAGGAAACCCGTTCCGTGTTATACGGCGTGGTCCCTTGATTTACCTAGCTTTAAAAATAAAGATTAATAACTGTTTTAGTTCTCACACCAGTCACATGACTGACCTGGAGTTTATTGTTTTAACCTAAACTCTGGGTGCCCTTATTTTGACACGGGTAGCTAGTAGTTTCGGTTTTGCAGATTTATATTCACAGGATCCTGGTTTACAGCTGGAATGATATCCGGAAAGCTTTGTATCCGTATATCTCCTCTAGTTATGTATTTTATTATTTTCCGCTGCTATGTATTTAAATGTAATTTAAATCTCTGATCTTTCTGTGTAATATTTATTCATTTATACTCTGTATATTCTTGTAATCTGATGCATTGTTGTAATAAACAATGAGATGTTCTTCTGTATGCGTTCTATTTTGTCGTGTTCTCAACGATAGGGCGTTTCGAACGGCCTGGATCGGTTTAGCGACTGGTTCGGACCGAGCGAAATTCCTTGCCGTCACATTAATTTTCCTTGTGTCTGTGTCAATCGTCCCTCTCTTGCATGTAGATACCCTGTGCCAGTCCCACCATTAGGTGTATCAATCCTTATGATAGCAACCCGACACGATTCAAGATGCACAGTGTATAACTACTGGTACCCAGTGCCTGCTTTTTCCCACTCCGGAGTACGTGCACGCCCGTAAACCGTCGGAACCTACACTGACGTACCCCCTACCGCTATTTTGACCGCTTATAATCAGCACAGTAATCGTGCCCCACCCTGCCTAGTTCAGGGTACCATGATACATCTATGTGGGTTACTGCTGAAATGGGTCCCGTTACTAGGGTTTCTTACTGGTTAAGTTTGTGGGCCTATATTTTCTAATATTACCCACCAACCCGATATGTACTTAACCCTCCCACCGATTCAAGCATGTTTATTTAATGGTTAAGTTTGTGGGCCTATGTATACAAACATTACCCACCTACACGAGATGTACTTAACCCTCCTACTGATTCAAGCATGTTTATTTAACGGTTAAGTTTGTGGGCCTATGTATACAAACATTACCCACCTACACAAAGTTTACATAACCCTCCTCTTATCAAGTCAACACATGTTATTGGCTAAGCTTGCCTTAACCCTATCAGCTTTGTTCGTGTAATATTGGTTAAGCGTTGTCCATTCATGTTAACTTAACCCACCCACGCATCATGTTGTATTGGTTAAGTGTTGCTCATTTACTTAACCCCATTCGTTCCTCTTGTTATATTGGTTAAGTGTTCTAAATTTACTTAACCCCACCTTCTTGTCTAATTAACATGTTATAATGGTTAAGCGTTTCTAAATTTACTTAACCTCACCCACTTGTCTAATTAACATGTTATAACGGTTAAGTGCTTCTAAATTTACTTAACCTCACCCACTTGACTAATTAACATGTTATAACAATTAAGTGTTTCTAAATTTACTTAACCTCACCCACTTGTCTAATTAACATGTTATAACAGTTAAGTGTTTCTAAATTTACTTAACCTCACCCATTTGTCTAATTAACATGTTATAACGGTTAAGTGTTCTAAATTTACTTAACCTCACCCACTTGTCTAATTAACATGTTATAAAGGTTAAGTGTTTCTAAATTTACTTAACCTCACCCACTTGTCTAATTAACATGTTATAACGGTTAAGTGTTTCTAAATTTACTTAACCTCGCCCATTTGTCTAATTAACATGTTATAACGGTTAAGTGTTCTAAATTTACTTAACCTCACCCACTTGTCTAATTAACATGTTATAACGGTTAAGTGTTTCTAAATTTACTTAACCTCACCCACTTGTCTAATTAACATGTTATAACAGTTAAGTGTTCTAAATTTACTTAACCTCACCCATCAGTTTAGTTAACATGTTGCATTGGTTAAGTGTTGCCTTAATTAACTTAACCCTACCATTCTTAGCCTGCCTGCTTCTTAGCTTTAATTCATTCATTAAAGCACCAACCACTCACATTAGATCCATATTGTTGCGGTCGCTGGATGTGTCGGTCGGTTCCGGGCAGCCTTACACTGCAACTCAATCTAACCTCGGGTTCTTTTGGGCTTAATACGCTAACCTCTCACATTAGATCCTTGTTACGGTTGCTGGATGTGCCGTGCGGTTTCGGGCAGTCTTACACCGTAACTCAATCTAACCTTGGGTTAGGTATATTCGTCTTTTGCTAATTTACATATTTACCCTTTTTATTTATATGTAAATTTTCCATAATTATTGTCATTCAAGTCTTGCCCATTTTTCTCTCTAAAATCATGTTCATAATTTTTAGGTCTATAAATTATACCATTTCATGCCACAAGTGAATTACATGATTATGAGCCAAATATGCCAATTTCATGTAATTTCATGTTTTTCCCCAACGTTACCCCCCTTAAACGTTCGCATAAATTACATAGAATGTTAGACTCGCAATTTAGCCTAACTCAAAACCAAAAGGGAAAAGGAAGAACCATGTAGCATTCAAACAAGCATAATATGGATCCAACATGTGTCACATAAATTTGGCATAGAATCAATATACATTTAATTATGAACTTGCAATTTTGAACCTAATCAACATGAACCATAAGCATATAAATGGGAGTTTACATAGAACTACACAATTCCAATTAGTCATGTAAAGGTGAACTTGCATTGAATTTGATCTAATTAACATGGATCTAAACATATAAGGTTGTAGATCTAAACATATAGGATTACATGATCATGACTTAGCGTATAAACTTGCATGTAGGATAACATGATAGAATCGCCAAACTTACATATAACATAATAGTTTTCATTCCTAAATTCCTATACAATATAATAGGTTCATTCACCAAATTCTAAATAACATGATAGGTTTAATAAACTGCAATAGTATCACAGGCATATATGATAGAATTATCACACAAATAGACATGAATCAGCATCACTATTATCATACAACTTGGTACAATTCTAGTTTTCATTTTATTACAAATCACGATTTTAATTTGTTCACATCTAAAAGATAACTAGACTTACAAACAAAAGGAAAACCTTGTTTTCTGGGATCTGTATTCTGAAACAGAATAGCTCTCCTTTGATGTAGACTAATTGTTCTTCTAATTTTAGATTTGATTTGATTCGTAGTCTCTAACTTGCTTTTTAGTTGGAGGTGAATGGCGGCTACTCTAAGTTGACCACTAACAGCATGATGGCTCTTGGACTGAAATTGTGTGGTTTAGGGTTGAGGGTTGGGGTTGTTTATATAGAAGTTTAAATTAATGTAAGTCGTTACATCAACCTAGGAGTAATCAGATCCATCTAACTAAAGCAATGTGTCACTCAACCAATCAAAGCATGACACATAAGCCCTAGCACCTCATAATTTGTCACAAAGCCAATCAGAGAAGGCCACGTAAAAAAGACAATCCTTGACCAACAAAAATGCGCCACGTGCACCACATGATGCATACACGTTATATATATATATATGTATATATATATATTTCTATATATATATATTATCTATCTTCCCAATTAACCATTTTCACACTAAACCACTTTTTGAACTGCGTTCACACTAAGCCACTTTTTAGCCATTCCCCTAAAACAAAAATATGGCGCTGGAGGAGATCGAACTCTGTACCTCTTGTATGCAAGTCACATGTTCTAACCAAATGAGCTACTAAGTCATTTGCTTACAAACCTTAGAACATTGCTAAACATTATTCTTTTCTCATTCTTCTTTTTCATGTTTTGCTGCAATATTTAATTTAAAGATATCTTCTTCATACAGAGTCCGATTTACGCAAACTCAGACTCTATCTCAAGCAAAATTCCGAGATGAACGCAATGGCGCAACCCGTTTCACCTATTTATTCTTTTTCAAATTAATTATTCTTTAATTTGTTATTTTAATATTCTCAGAAAATACGGGGTGTTACAAGAAGCGATACACTGGAGTTCAACAAGAACATCTTGTAACTCGGCCACACATGACCGACCATTCATTTCACTTGAATGTTCCGAATATATTATCACCTTACGGTTGGTATACCAATATAACTGTTCCCGGGAGATGCAAAATTGAAAGAAGTAACAAATATGAATATTCTCTAGATGGTGGCAATATACCCTACTTGGGTGCGACCCACTTAGCCATGCTACCTGCCCGATTTCTATCATTTCGCAGTTGATGAGGCTTGAGGTCATAACGTATCTTTTAACAGATCACTCCTTCATTTACTTTGAATGCCACATCGTCATACCCGTCAAATCACAAATTGATTTCCCCAAAAATACCATGGGTATAAGCTAAGAGAAATGAATTCCTCCGCCATCAACGTAAATACATTTGAAACGATCAATGTAACGACCCATATTTTTCTGCCTATTTATATAGAATATTTTAATTATTTCAATTATTTAAAATATTGGTCTGAGTTTATATAATCAAATTTAACGATTTTATTTGGAATATATTATTTAAATAAATAATAAAATAATATTTTAATTTCCAGAATATTTGGGAAAATATAGAATTTGCCATATATTGTGATCGGACAGTTTAAATTGGTCAAATATTGGTTATATTGGATTTACAACGACGATTTCGTTTATTTAACGACAGTCGAGCGATATAGTTTATAATTTAATTAAATAACGAGCTGCAGTGGCGCGGTAGTTCGCGATTTGGCGTTTTGAACTTCAATTTGTCGTACCAGGTTCAAAATAAATCGGATTTCCTCGAAACAAGAAACGTCGGGACCGGTTGGACAATATTTTTCTAATGAAAGAGAAAAATCGAGTTTTCATCGTGTAGATTTTATTTTTTGGCCAAATCAAATTTTGAAATGGTCGCTGTGGAATTTCGTTATATATTATAACGTTATTTATATTAAATAAAGGGGTTTTTAAATATTTATAATATCGATTTGGCTTCAAACTCAACCCGGGTTATTTTATCTTAGTAGTGTGCGATATTCTGGTCGTGTATAACCAATTTCATTATTTTAATAATATTATATTGATGTATTTTTAAATTGGTTTATTTTATTCGAATTGGCCAGTTATAAAGGGGCCATTATTCAAATGACCTCAGTTTTCGATGAAATAAGTTATATTGGGACCGCAACGACAAATTATTGCTAGATCTCAAGTGGCGCATCAATCAGGGTTAATTTGTGAGCATGGCAAAATAAAGTATAAATAAAAACGACCATTTGAACGTGAACGAGGGCCATACGAGCAAACGTACTCGGAATTTGACGAAACAAGTTTCGTTAGGATCGTATCGTCAAATTATACTATGTCGTCCTTTCCCGTTTCGAATGGGATATGTATGTGAGCACAGCAGCGAATAAACGACGTTTGAAAACGCGATAGGTACGAAATAAAATATCGTTTGTCAACATCGCACGTCACATCGACTTAAAATATAATTCTTCCACACTATATAAACACCACAAACCAGAAAAACCCAGCCACCTTCATTTTTCATCAGCCAATTTTGCAAAAAAGTCCTCAAACACAAAATCAATTATATTTTCCAATCCGTGATGAATTCGTGGGGGAATCCAAAGCAAAAGTTGTAGATCTGGTCGACACGGACCTACTGCGAAAAGTTGGAAAGGTATCAACGCTTGTGGTGGCCGGAATTCGTGATGAACAGCGAAAATCACTTTTCGTTTTTAGCCAAAATTCACGGGCTGTGGTTGATTTGGAGGGACAGGACCTTGGGGTTTTGTAGATGAGAGTTCCAGCTTTCTTTTGGCACCGGTGGCGTGACCTCTGGTGGTCGGAGGAGGGAGAACGAGGTAGACGAACGGAGGCTTTGGTTTTGGAGTTCGGTTTTCAGGTGGCTGGCGGTTTTGGGTGGTTTCACGGCCGTCGAGGCGGATCTGGGTGGAGCGCCTGAAGGGAAGTGGAAGGGGGAAGCATGGCGGAGCGATTTGAAGTGGTCCGGTGATTTATTGTCGACGGTGGTCAGAGAATTTGGGGGTTGAACCAAATTGGGGGAAAACAGAATTTCCGGCGGTGCAGGCGATCTGAGGTCGAGGCGTCGATGGTGGATGGTCAGTGTGGACCGGCGGTTTAGACGGGGTGGCTCCGGTGGTATCAGACGCCGTGGAGGCGGCGTGGGGGTCAAAGGTTGGTGGCGTGTTCATTTCAAACGAGAGGAACTGGTTTCAGCTTATTCAAAATGAGAAAACGCATGATGGCCATAACGAGATTCTGACGTGGCTGGTCTAAACGATAATTAAGGTAATTAGTTATTAATCATTAGTTAGGTTAATTAATTAATAATTTAGTTTGTTTTAATTATCATATTTATATATCAAACTTTAAACAAGCATATATTTTACATACGTTAACGGATTTCAGCGATTAGGCTCTGATCCGACGTAGTTGAAAATTCAGCAAATTTTGAACGGTCGTCTCAAATTAAATGCAACAAACGCGTCAATCATCGAGAGAATAACCTGGTGAGTTAATCCTCACACCTTCTGGAATTCTGTGATGTGGTAAATTCATATCAAAATATAATTTAACTTTAAAAATATAAATTGGTTGCTAATTGTTGATTATTGTTTGAATGGTTGCTGTTATTTCATCGTTTTAAATTTATAGATCATATGGAAATTATTTCATATATTATTATGAAATGTATAACGAGCTGTGATGCGGGGAAGGACAGGTTGGAGGGATCCGACCGGATTCCTCAAAATATTATATATGTTGTTTGTTTGTGGTATACCGTTGATATTTGAACTGATTGAACCCCTTATGGTTGAAAAACCTGTTTGGGTGTGATGGTTGAATAGATATTCACCCGTGTTGTGTTTAAAATCAACCGACGGTGTTGATTGGGTAATTAGCAGTGAATGGCCATAAATGTGTTGTTTTAGACGTCGTTCGACCGTTCGGTGAAAACGGCGCCGGTTTAAAGTTATAAATTATTTTATAGCTGAAACGAGCATTTTTAAGTTATTTATATAAGGAATTAAATTAGAATTTATAAATAAATATTTCAATCAAGTTTATCAAAGAATTATTTAAATGATTTGTGTAGAAAAATCGTACGATGTAAATAGGTTATAAAGACCTATGAGTTGTTAAAGTGAAATAATTGTTTTTAAAACAATTGAATGGTATTTTAAATTAATCAAGTCATTTAATTAATTTAAAAATGGAATTGTATGAGTGATAACTGAAAAGGGGGAAATCCAAACAAGGTTTTAAAACAGTTTTAAAATGATGACCTTCAAGGTAAAGGGATTGACTTGAGCGAAAGTGCGTAATCGAAACAAGGATTTTGAATGAAAAGGAAAATACATACGAATGAGATTGTGTTAATTATTGGTAAATGAATTTTTGAAATAACAATCCCAGTTAAAAGGCCTTATCGTAAGGAAGATGGAAGCAGATTCTAGTTACAAAATTCAAGATAAGTTTTACTATGGTAATGCTGAATAAATGAAAACAAATTATGTGACGTAGGATTTTTATATAAACGCAAAGTTATAAGCGAAATGATGTTTTAAGTTAAAACTTGTGCTTTAGTGAATAGTTACTAAATGAAAGGAGTTCAGCAAAGCGATCATCGAACAAATCTTTCAAAAGTAAGAAACGAGTTATAAAACCAGGTTTGAAATTCAAAGTGGTAATCGATATTTTAAGATCAGTGGTTAAGTGACAAACTGATATTTTTCTAAGGTAAGAACGTTGTTGATCAAGGTCTAAGAGGTAACTAAAATACCCCAACTTGGTTGGATTCACTATTATCGAGGAATAGTATTAGTTTGGAATGAGTGGAGGTGTTAGGATTAGTTTTACCCTACACAAGGGATATCGAACTCTAATGCAAGATTTTGGGAAATAAATAATATTGCAATATTTGTTTCAAAAGAAATAAGAATATTGTTTTCAAATTATATCGAATATTTGTTTATTCAATTAGAGTTGATCGAATACAATATTTGAGGTAGAGTTAGTCAAACATAGTTTTTCAGGAAGGGTTGCCATTGCGTATGACTGCTAGCGTAATTCGCAGGGCTGCAAGATAGCCTATGGCGGTCGGATGTTTCCTGAGGGAATCAGGCATAACCATTGTGATCGCTGCGATCTAGAGTCAAGCGAATGGAGTTAAGTCGAGTATTAGTTAATCAATAGTAGTAATCAAGTCAAGTTAGTCGAGTAAGTCAAGTTAGTCGTGTAAGTCGAGTTAGTCAAGTTAGAGTTAAGTCGAATATTAGAGTTGATTAACGGTTTGGTTAAATGTATTTTAAAGGGTCAAGTTATGTCAAGTACTGTATCAGCAAACTTATTTTATTCACACATTTATTAATTGATAGTTAAAACACCGACTATCAAACCCGACCAATACGATTGTTGGTATGGAAAGACCGGGATCGAATTTATATTCGAAAACCATTCCAACCAACAAATACGTGAAGATATTTGAAGATGGTCGAGATGGAGCTTTGAAGACCGTGGATCTTCATAAGCGGAAGAACCGCTAATAATCTTTGGTTAGCTACCAGAGATAAACCGTGGTTCTGTCGTGGTTGGAATCTATGGGTTGCAAGGACTTCTCGCTACTGATCCTTGGGGTGATTCCTATATGAGATGCAGTAGGAGAGTGCCTTCGGTTCATCCTGTTCCTGGATGACTTGTATGGACGAATGTCTGACAGAGTATTTCCAAAGGACCACATACGTTGATTTCTTCAAACGTATCCTAGTTGGTTAGCTCCCAGCTAGAGTATTTTTGTGGACGTCAATTAGTGATATCCAGAGGATCTGACGATGTGGCATTCAAAGTGAATGATGGCCAGATGTTTTAAAGAGAATCTAGCCTCAAGCCTCATCAACCGGGAAATGACAAAAATCGGGCAGGTAGCATGGTTATGTGGGTCGCTCCCATTAGGGTGTATGATCACCTATCTAGAGAAATTCCATTTGCTTCTTTAATCTATATTCGATGCTGTCCCTTTTTGGGCAGGCGGTTGCTGATCCCAACAGTCGGTGACATACATTCGATACACTCAAGCGAAATGAGTGGTCGGTCATGTGAGGGCCGGATTGCAAGACGTTCTTGTTGAACCCAGTGTATTCGCCTCTAGAGATACACGTGCCGAAGGTGGTCCCATACCTTGTCATGGTTGGAATCCAATATCCAATAAGCGCCCGCGGTTTTTGATTGTATACTATATATGGGGAGCGTGAGATGCAAGCTTTCCTCTAGATTGTTATTTACTTGTATTTAGACATTATGATAATATCAGATCAAATTATGATTTCAAAAACCGTTTTGGGTTATAGTAAGGTAAAAACCGTCCGTGTTTATGTGTGGACTGGTCTTACTATTATCCTTTGATTTCAGAAAGGATTTCCAAAGTTAAACAAGTTGTGTGTGCACTGTGAATTTAACACTGATAGTATTCCGTTTCTGATTCACACCGGGGTGTGAGGCTCGCGAATTAACGCTATACACAAAACTATGCTATATAAAGTCGAGCTTTGATCATCAACCACAAGACTCTGCTTTTCAACAGAAGCCTTGATCATTTGCATCTCAGCGTCCCACACAGGCAATTCACGCCATGCAACTGACATCTATTAATCACACAGAATGAAATCCAATGTCAGACACACAGTCTATTTACAAGTTCCTTCTGGGTCTGAATGAAACCGGAGGCACCTTATTTCTCTCCCATATATCCAATACAGGAGAGAGGACCTCACATATCCGTCGATCTCTAAGTACGTCTTGATGATCACCACTTATTACCTTGTCTTGGGTGTACGACCCATTCAAGACATCAGTAATCATCCAAACGATTTAAAACCTCCGGTCTTCAACTGCCGTCTTCATCGTCGACTTATCGTCGATTCAGTTATTCAGAATGGGATAAACCCGGTCTTTTTGAATAACTCGCGTATATAATAAACAAGTGATATAAAAACACAACATACGCCACATTCCAATCCAGAATATTCTTTTATTCAAATATTATTTTCACAATCTAAACCATATTAAGGTTTTTCCAAACTAGTCGGGATTAGCGAACCTTACCGAAGTAATCATTTATTATATTCCCAATCCCAACATATTCATCCCATGGAGAAAAACTGGTAATACTCCATATCTAACACCACAGTGTTATCCGTAAATATTAATTACCATTTTCACGTTCAAATCTAATTAAAGATTCAACCACCGCCTGGAGTAAAACTGGTGGTACTCCATTCTCGATCATTTCCCGAATTTGATAATTTAAATTATCACATTCACATTTCAATCTAATTAAAGATTCATTAAAACTCCAATTCAGTTTTAATCTCGAAAATCATTACTTAATGATTATTCTAAGTTAAGAAATTAATCTTATCTTCAACTGGGTTAAAGAACTAACGTCATTTAAAACACAGCGCACGATGAACCCCATAATCCCATTCCATTAATTATGGAATTTTCATGGAAAACATATCAATATATAATCGATGTCAAATCCCGTATCCAACTAATAATATAAATGGAATAACGACAAAGCCTTTTAAATTCCATATATATTAACTGTCTTCCTCCACAGAAGCTCACTTCGATTTTTATCGAATCGAATCCCATTCCATTCCAATATATTAAATTGGAAATCTTTACTTTGGAAAATTTCCATAAATCTTATAAAAGATTTATATATTCCAAATCACATTTCTCTGTTAATAGGGTTAAAGAACGAATGTGGTTAAAAACACAGTTCACAATAAACCCAATTCACATTCCATTAGTCTCCAACCGTAAATTAGTAAGAGAACAATTCCCTAAGTATTAATCCCGAAGGCCGAAACAAACATCAGATCAATATCCAGGAAACGATTCAACTTAGCTAATCTCTATTTAGTTTTTAATTTTCTTAACTCCATTAGGTTAAGAATGACATTTTTAAAGACACCATTCACGACAAACCCAAAATCCAATTCTTTTATTCAATTCAAATTAAATATTAATTAATTGGTAAACTTCATTAAATCTTAATAAAAAGGTTTAATATTTTCTCAACTGGGTTTAAGAACAGTGTTAGTGAAGACACCGTTCACGACAAACCCAAAATCCCATTTGATATTAAATACAAGGCTCTGAATAAAAAATATATCGGCTTATATTCAATATCTAATTCTGAAACCAACAAATATCGTATGGGAAATAAAGATATATATAATATATCTTCCAAATTTCCATAACAATACCTGCATAATCACAGAATCCAATATCGAAATATTCCGAAGATAATTTCGATTCAAATCCATTCCAATTCATAAATTGGAAATTTCGGTTATTTTTAAAACCATTTCTCAATCTAATTTATTTATTTAAAAATAATTGGATTATAATTCTAGTTCAAAACTAGTTCATTTCGATAAAAATATATTTTTATCTTTTCAAATATGGAATTTTTCATCCCAATTCTTTCCAAATTATTCATTATGATTTTACACAAATTATTAGTATTTTTAATAATTTTATCAAGGCCCGTACAGTCAATTTCCAAAAATGGTCGTCGAACTGCACTTACAACGACCTTTTCCAAATTTGATTTGGACATAATTCCAAATCCAACCGTTAGATTTCAAATTCCTTATGTTCGTTGGAAAGCTCTTTTCGATATGAACCCAACGGTTTCGGTTTTAGGAGAATCCGACGGTCGGATCTCCCGTAATGTCAATTCGAAGTCAATGGTCGAAATTCGCGAACGGTCGCGGCGCGGCGCGTTCTATTCAGGCCATTAATATATATATATATATATATATATATATATATATATATATATATATTTCGTTCAAAACGTATTTTATAAATTCGTTTTAAAACAATTCCCACTTTTAAATCAAAACCGAATAGTCTTTATCATTATAATATTTTCATTTTCGGATTTTGAAATCTTTTCCTTCTCGATATCCATTATAAAAATGAATAAACTCGATATAACTATCGATCGCGTCAAAATGGCGTATATCTAATCAACACGGCTTTTATTCAACACATGAATATTATTATTCCTTTTTTTGAATATTATTTTGAAATATTCGTTATTTTTCCCAATTGGAATGAGACCCAATCAATTACCATATAACGTTAGTTATATGGATTTATACAACACATGTATATAACTACCATAATAAATAATCAACCATCATCCACGGTGCCTTCTACCACTGTATTAGCATTAAAATAAATAAATACAGTCTGTCAACCCATCGATCGACATACTACTAAACAATTGGGATTAGTGTACGTCAAATTTCATCCCAGTACCCGTGTGGGGTTTCAATCAACAAACACAGATTTTATTTGTGCAGTTGGGCGATGTGTAAAATTATCGTCCCAATCAAGATCAGTTAAATAGGTGTACATAAATAAATCGTCCGATTTGTAAATGAATATTCATTTTCATTTCAGGAGAATTCTATGTCGTTCCTTTATACGTTAAAAATTATATTTCTAACGTTAAAATATTTATTTCAACACTTTACTATTTTTAACAGTTCATACTTTCAATAAAAATGTTATTTTTAACTAACACTTTTTATTTCAGAAAATTTCGGCATTATAACGGCGTGATATTGAAATCGGGTAATGTCTAGCATTACCCTCTCCTGATATTGGCTCGCGCCATACACAATACTCAATCTAAACAATTCCATTCCACATCACAAACCAAATCCACACAAACAAATCAATCCAAACACACAACCAAACAAGTCGTCCATGGTCTGTGAACGACGGGGAGCAATTCATATATGCAGTTATAAAATAAATAACTGTACAAAGAATTCAGTGAGAGGGTTCTCATCCATAAGCTTAACCAAACCCCGCGACTCTTATATGTAGAAAATCTTCGCCGTGTTTCCAACGAGATATGTTTCACGCGATTTATGTTAAAAATCATGTTTTTATTTCGCTTACATATATAAAAATCATATTTTTATTGGCGCTACTTTCTATATAAAAATTATATTTTTATATCGCTACTCAAATAATAAAAATCAAAATTTTATTTTGTTTACTTCATAGTAAAGATCATACTTTTATAACGCTACTTCTTATATAAAAATCACATTTTTATACTGTTCATATATAAATAAAGATCACATTTTTATACTCTTCATACATAAATAAAAATCACATTTTTATTTGTTCACTTTCAATATAAAAATCATGTTTTTATATTGTTAATGTATAAATAAAAATCACATTTCTATATCTTTACAAACGTCATAGCTTTATATTTTCAAAAATCAAACCTTTTCATGTTATAAAAATTAAACCTTTTCATGTTATAAAAATTAAACCTTTTCATGTTATAAAAATTAAACCTTTGTGTAACTAAAAATCACGTCTTTGTATAAATAAAAAAAATCAAGTATTTTTATAAATAAAAATCAAGTCTTTATATTAATAAAAATCAAGTCTTTATATTAACAAAAAATCAAGTCTTTATATTAATAAAAATCATGTCTTTATATTTTTTTATAGGCTTAAAAATTATATTTTCATAACATAGAAAATCATATTTTTAATCAATGATATTCCATAGAAAAATCGCAACTTTAATTTAATACCGCTTATATAAAATATACGTTTTTATTTACCTAACTAAATAGAAATAAAATAATGTATAAATAAATTTACAGGGTGGCGCGGGGTGGTCGGAGGGTAGTGGCAGCAGCGGTCGCAGGTGGTGGTGGGGCCGGCTAGGGGAGTGACGGGGACTTTTGGGCATGGGTTTCAGTTTAGAGAGAGGGAGAGAGAATGGAGGAGTGGAGGGGGCGGTGGCCTGAGGCGGAGGCGCGACAAGGGGCGGAGGTCGACGGTGGATTTGGACAAGGGGGCGCGATCTCGTGTTTTTTTTTGTTTCGGGGTTGATCGAGGAAGAGAGGAAGTGGGGAGGGGTTGACCGGGTAAAAGGGTTAATGGGCGTGGGCCATTCTTTATTTATTATATATATATATATATTAATTTATCCTCCAAAAAGTAACTTTAAATTTCGATCTCCTAACGAGACCCATTGCTAGTCGTCCCTAGCTAATTACCCCCATTCCAAACACATTGGGATACGTTTTGTAAGCCAATTCGGCTGTTACGATCAGTTTTCGTCAAATTTAACATATAAATTAATATAATAGTCAAACTTGATTTTTATGTATAATTTAATTTACCGGGGCCACATACTGACTCCGAAAATTCTAGAAAAATTATTTCTAGCTTCGTATTGACGATATGGTCCTAACAAAACTGATTTCATCAAATTTGGAGACCATTTGAAAAATGGTCATTTTTCAGTCGATTCAAATTTACTGAAACTACCAAAACACATTTTCTCTTGTCACGCTCTCATAT
This sequence comes from Allium sativum, assembly GCA_030737875.1. Lineage (NCBI taxonomy): Eukaryota > Viridiplantae > Streptophyta > Magnoliopsida > Asparagales > Amaryllidaceae > Allium > Allium sativum. Next base: position 202,115,154 of record CM060913.1, on the reverse strand, counting down.
TAATTCCAAAAATTATGAATTTTGGAATATAGCAATAATTTGACATTCCGGATCCAACAAAAGTGGTATCGTCAAAAACGGAGGTCGTTTGCAAAATGGCTATTTTTAAGGGCCTTATATATATAATATATATATATTCCATAGCGACAATTTTAAATTTTTAACTGGACATATCTTTTAATTCCTAAAGTGAAAACTAAATTTTCACATTCGTTAGAAAGATATAGTTAAATAGATTCTAAAGTTTCTTGTTTCGTCTAATTTTGACTTATTGAATTCTATATATTCATTCAAAGTTTAAAATCGAATTTTCAAACTACCGCGCCATTTCAGACCCGTTTTAGAATTAAAATAAACTTATACATTCTAACTTCATTGGAAATAAATTTTTCGTCATTATTATTTAAAATAATCAAAATCCATTAAAATCGCCAAAGTAAATTTTTTTTAAATTGGTTCTGATTTTCCGGGTTGTTACAACCTCCCCCACTTAAAATCTTTTCGTCCTCGAAAAGCGGAGCTGAGAGTTGTTTATCAAATCAACTCAACTTTAATTATTTTAATTATGGCTTAAGTTCTTCGACTTTTCAGTTTTTAAGAACTTTTTAAATTTTTCAAAAATTTGGCTAACAGCCTAAATTTTCGAAAAATTTCGCCTTAACCTCCTTTGTACCGGGAGCATCGGAAAAACCCCCAAACTGCCACATAGGCCTTCTCATCTCAAAAAGAAAAAGAAACAGCCAATCGGCTCATAAAATCATCAAAACCCCAAGAAATACAACAAACATGTACCTATTTGTCGGGCATACAATTTTATTCCTCTTCTTAGCTTCCTTGCTATGACCTGTTCAATGTACATACATGTACATATATGCAAATTTCAAGAAATTTTCAATTCAGCTCAATATTTGACTCGATTTGACCAAATTTACCATACTTGTACAAATTGGTTTCAACAATTCTATTAGTCAAACTAATAATCAAACAACATAACCAACAATCAATTAGTTGATTAACGTTTGAAATTCATAATTTTTATGTACCCAAAAATCATGTTTTTGATGCCAAGTCACAAACAATAAATTTTATCTAAGCCTTGGTTCTCACACCAACCAATTGGAAATATATAGATATCCCACTTTCGAAACTTGAACATAAATGCCGATGATGCCGCAGCATCACCAGAATTATGTCCGGACGACTAGAGTGTGATTCTATATCTATCGAGTATATTCGAGACTTCAAATACAAGTGGATCAGGCGTATATTAAAATCTTTATATACTTGATTGTCCAAATAAATATCAAATAATATATTCAAATACGTATGATAAGGTTTAAATTTTCAAAACAAAGTTTGTTTTCATTTTTATTTAAAAAAACACTCTTACATCTCATTCTAGGATGCTACTGATCCTATCTCTATTGAGTCTTTCTTATCGGATATTACTAATCCAATCTCTGATGAATTCTTTCGTTCGGTTCTAATGTGTCTTATTCTCGAGCTCTGTAAACCAAAGCTCTGATACCAAACTGAGACAACCCGAACTTCCCCGTAAAGGAAAGCCCGGATTGAGTTGAGAACACGGCAAATCAGAGCACAAACAGAAGAACATTTCGTTGCTTATTACAACAATTTACATAGATACAAGAATATACAGAGTATGAACAAATAATATACATTTGATAAATATCAGAGATTAAAATACATTACATAGCAGCGGAAAATAATACAAAACATGAATGAAAGAGATACATGGATACATAGCTTTCCGAATATCATTCCAGCTTTAAACCGGGATCCTGTGAATATAAATCTGCAAAACCAAAACTACTAGCTGCCCATGTGGAAAATAGCGGCACCCAGAGTTTAGGTTAAAACAATAAACTCCTGGTCAGTCATGTGACTGGTGTGAGAACTAAAACAGTTATTAATCTTTATTTTAAAGTTAGGTAAATCAAGGGACCACGCCGTAGAACATGGAACGGGTTTCCTCCCAAGAATACCAGTGCATAAATCAAACAGCGCAATGCTAAATAAAGAACAATGAGGCTATTATATGACTGAAGTCTCATCACACAATGCAACGCAAGCCGGAGGATAGAATTTTACCTTATAATAGCCAAATAATGCTTGATACGCGAAATTTATCTTTTATTATTACTATAAGTGAAGAGAACAACTTCAAATATAAATGTGTCAATCATAGACGACATAGTGCCCCATCCCACTATGTCGCCATACTAGACTCTACAATCAAAACCGAAATGTCACGTATTGGAAGTTGGATTTCCATCTGTGAACCTAGGCAAGGGATCGTCCTAGCCCGCTTCGAGACAATCTAGCCCATGTCTCAGGAATAGCCGCAACTACACCTTGGATCGTCAGGGCCGGTCCACACAAAGTGGATTAAAATGCCTGAACAATGCGTTTCCCCGCCCTATGGGGGCGTAAATTGGTCATATCCTGACCAAACCATTGGCCCCGTAGTGACCGATATAACCAAGGCGCCTCGCTATCCATCATCCACATAAGTAAAACGTCAGGGCTTGCAAAACGCTGACATCACTCCTAGCTAGAAAGAAACGCATGTCCTCCTTGATGTCCTCTCCCGTTTTTGATTCACACCGAGGTGTGAGGCTCGCGAATTAACGCTATACACAAATCTATGTTATATTAAAGTCGTGCTTTGATCATCAACCACAAGACTCATCTTTTCAACAGAAGCCTTGATCATTTGCATCTCAGCGTGCCACACAGGCAATTCACGCCATGCAACTGATGTCTATCAATCACACAGAATGATATCCAATGTCAGACACATAGTCCATTTACAAGTTCGTTCTGGATTTGAACGAAACCGGAGGCACCTTATTCCTCTCCCATATGTCAAATACAGGAGAGAGGCCCTCGCATATCCGTCGATCTCCAAGTACGTCTGGACGATCACCACTTATTACCTCGTCTTGGGTGTACAGCCCAATCAAGACATCAGTAATCATCCAAACGATGTGAAGACCTCCGATCTTCAACCACCGTCTTCATCGTCGACTTATCGTAGATTCAGTTATTCAGAATGGGATAAACCCGGTCTTTCTGAATAACTCGCGTATATAATAAACAAGTGCTATAAAAACACAACATACACTTCATTCCAATCCAGAATATTCTTTTATTCAAATATTCTTTTCACAATTTAAACCATATTAAGGTTTTCCAAACTAGTCGGGATTAGCAAACCTTACCAAAGTAACCATTTATTATATTTCCCAATCCTAACCTATTCATCCCATGGAGCAAAAATGGTAATACTCCATATCTAACACCACAATGTTATCGGTAAATATTAATTACCATTTTCACGTTCAAATCTAATTAAAGATCTAACTATCGCCTGGAGTGAAACTGGTGGTACTCCATTCTCGATCATTTCCCGAATTTGATAATTTAAATTATCGCATTCACATTTCAATCTAATTAAAGATTCATTAAAACTCCAATTCAGTTTTAATCTCGAAAATCATTACTTAATGATTATTCCAAGTTAAGAAATTAATCTTATCTTTAACTGGATTAAAGAACTAATGTCATTTAAAACACAGCTCACGATAAACCCCAAAATCCCATTCCATTAATTATGGAATTTTCACAGAAAAACATATCAATATATAATCGATGTCAAATCCCGTATCCGACTAATAATATAAATGGAATAACGGCAAAGCCTTTTAAATTCCATATATATTAACAGTCTTCCTCCACAGAAGCTTACTTAGATTTTTATCGAATCGAATTCCATTCCATTCCAATATATTAAATTGGAAATCTTTACTTTGGAAAATTTCCGTTAAATCTTATAAAAGATTTATATATTCCAAATCACATTTCTCTGTTAATCGGGTTAAAGAACGAATATTGTTAAAAACACAGTTCACAATAAACGCAATTCACATTCCATTAGTCTCTAACCGTAAATTAGTAAGAGAACAATTCCCTAAGTATTAATCCCGAAGGCCGAAACCAACATCAGATCAATATCCAGGAAACCATTCAACTTAGCTAATCTCCAGTTAGTTTCTAATTTTCTTAACTCCATTGGGTTTAAGAACGGCATTTTTAAAGATATCATTCACGACAAACCCAAAATCCAATTCTTTTATTCAATTCCAATTAAATATTAATTAATTGTAAACTTTATTAAATCTTAATAAAAAGGTTTAATCTTTTCTCAACTGGGTTTAAGAACAGTGTCAGTGAAGACATCGTTCACGACAAACCCAAAATCCCATTCGATATTAAATACAAGGCTCTGAATAGAAAATATATCGGCTTATATTCAATATCAAATTCTGAAACCAACAAATATTGTATTGGAAATAACGATATATAAAATATATCTTCCAAATTTCCATAACAATACCCATGTAATCACGGAATCCAATATCGAGATATTCCGAAGATAATTTCGATTCAAATCCATTCCAATTCATATATTGGAAATTCCGGTTATTTTTAAAACCATTTCTCAATTCAATTTATTTATTTAGAAATAATTGGATCATAATTCTAGTTCAGAACTAGTTCATTCCGATAAAAATATATTTTTATCTGTTCATATACGGAATTTTTCATCCCAATTCTCTCCAAATCATTTATTATGATTTTACACAAATTATTAGTATTTTTAATAATTTTATCAAGGCCCGTACAGTCGATTTCCATAAACGGTCGTCGAACTGCACTTACAGCGACCTTTTCCAAATTTGATTTGGACATAATTCCAAATCCAACCGTTAGATTTCAAATTTCTTTTATTCATTCGAAAGCTCTTTTCGATACGAACCCAACGATTCCGGTTTTAGGAGAATCCGACGGTCGGATCTCCGTAATGTCAATTCGAAGTCAATGGTCGAAATTCGCGAACGGTCGCAGCGCGTTATATTCAGGTCATTAATATATATATATATATATATATATTATATATATATATATATATATATTATATACTTCGTTCAAAACGTATTTTATAAGTTCGTTTTAAAATAATTCCCACTTTTGCTTCACTTTTAAATCAAAACTGAATAGTCTTTTATCATTATAATATTTTAATGACAATATTTTCAATTTTTTGATTTTGAAATCTTTTCCTTCTCGATATTCATTATAAAAATGTATAAACTCGATATAACTATCGATCGCGTCAAAATGGCGTATATCTAATCAACACGGCTTTTATTCAACACATGAATATTATTATTCCCTTTTCTGAATATTATTTTAAAATATTCATTATTTTCCCAATTGGAATGAGTCCCAATCAATTACCATATAACGTTAGTTATATGGATTTTATACAACACATGTATATAACTACCATAATAAATAATCAACCATCATCCAGAGTGCCTTCTACCACTGTATAAGCATTAAAATAAATAAATAACGCTTATACAGTCTGTCAACCCATCGATCGACATACTACTAAACAATTGGGATTAGTGTACGTCAAATATCATCCCAATACACGTGTGGGGTTTCAATCAACAAACACAGATTTTATTTGTGCAGTTGAGCGATGTGTAAAATTATCATCCCAATCAAAATCAGTTAAATAGGTGTACATAAACAAATCGTCCGATTTGTAAATGAATATTCATTTTCATTTCAGGAGAATTCAATGCCGTTCTTTTATACATTAAAAATTATATTTTTAATGTTAATATATATATATATATATCAACACTTTACTATTTTTAATAGTTTATACTTTCAATAAAGATGTTATTTTTAACTAACACTTTTTATTTCAGAAAATTTCGACATTATAACGGTGCGATATTGAAATCGGGTAATGTCTAGCATTACCCCACTCCTGATATTGGCTCGCGCCATACACAATACACAATTCAAACAATTTCATTCCACATCACAAAGCAAACCCACACAAACAAATCAATCAAACACACAACCAAATAAGTCGTCCATTGTCTGTGGATGACGGGGAGCAATTCATATATGCAGTTATAAAATAAACAACTGTACAAAGAATTCAGTGAGAGAGTTCTCACCCATAAGCTTAATCAAACACCGCGACTCTTCATATGTAGAAAATCTTCGTCGTGTTTCCAATGAGATCTGTTTCACGCGATATATGTTAAAAATCATGTTTTTATTTCGCTTACATATATAAAAATCATATTTTTATTAGCGCTACTTTCTATATAAAAATTATATTTTTATATCGCTACTCAAATAATAAAAATCACATTTTTATTTTGTCTACTTCATAGTAAAGATCATATTTTTATACAGCTACTTCTTATTTTAAAATCACATTTTTATACTGTTCATATATAAATAAAGATCACATTTTTATTCTCTTCATACATAAATAAAAATCACATTTTTATTTGTTCACTTTCAATATGAAAATCAAATTTTTATATTGTTAATGTATAAACAAAAATCACATTTCTATATCTTTACAAACGTCATAGCTTTATATTTTCAAAAATCAAACCTTTTCATGTTATAAAAATTAAACCTTTTTGTTATTAAATATCACTTCTTTGTATAGATAAAAAAAATCAAGTCTTTATATTAATAAAAATCAAGTCTTTATATTAATAAAAATCAAGCCTTTATATTTTTATAGGCTTAAAAATTATATTTTCATAACATAGAAAATCGTATTTTTAATCAATGATATTCCATAGAAGAATTGCAAATTTAATTTAATACCGCTTATATAAAAATCTTTGTTTTTATTTATAACTAAATAAAAATAAAATAAACAAAATAATATTAAAAAAACTTACAGGGTGGCGCTGGGTGGTCGGGGGTAGTGGCAGCGGCGGTCGCAGGCGGTGGTGAGGCCGGCTAGGGGAGTGGCGGGGACTTTTGGGCGCGGGTTTTGGTTTAGAGAGAGGGAGAGGGAATGGAGGAGGAGAGAGAGAAGGGGAGGGGGCGGTGGCCTGAGGCGCGACGGGGGGCGGAGGTCGACGGTGGATCTGGACAAGGGGGCGCGATCTCGTGTTTTTTTTTTCTTTTTTTGGTTTCGGGCTTGAACGAGGAAGAGAGGAAGTGAGGAGGGGTTGACCGGGTAAAAGGGTTAATGGGCGCGGTACATTTTTTTTTAATTTATCTTCCAAAAAGTAACTTTAAATTTCGATCTCCAAACGAGACCCACTGCCTGTCGTCCCTAGCTAATTACCCCCATTCCGAACACAATGGGATACGTTTCATAAGCCAATTCAGCTGTTACGATCAGTTTTCGTCAAATTTAACATATAAATTAGTATAATAGTCAAACTTGATTTTTACGTATATTTTAATTTACCGGGGCCACATACTAACTTCGAAAATTCTAGAAAAATTATTTCTAGCTTTGTATTGACAATACGATCCTAACAAAACTAATTTCGTCGAATTTGGAGACCATTTGAAAAATGGTCATTTTTTAGTCGATTCAAATTGAGTGAAACTACCAAAACAAGTTTTCTATTGCCACGCTCACATATTAATTTCAAAAATTATGAATTTTGTAATCTAGCAATAATTTGACATTCCGGATCCAACAAAAGTGGTTTCGTCAAAAACGGAGGTTGTTTGCAAAATGGCTATTTTTAAGGGCCTTATATGTATTATAAATATATATAATATATATAAATTCCATAGCGACTATTTTAAATTTTCAACTGGACATATCTTTTAATTACTAAAGTAAAAACTAAATTTTCACATTCGTTAGAAATATATAGTTAAATAGATTCTAACGATTCTTGTTTCATCCAATTCCGACTTATATTGAATTCTATATATTCATTCAAAGTTTAAAATCAGATTTTCAAACTACCGCGCCATTTCTGGCTCGTTTTCAAATTAAAATAAACTTATATGTTCTAACTTTATCGAAAATAAATTTTTTGTCGTTATTATTTAAAATAAATCATTTTAAATAATCAATATCCATTAAAATCGCCAAATAAAATTTTTAAATTGGTTCTGATTTTCCGGGTTGTTACAACGTTTCTCTTCACCTCCTCTCTCCATTCATACTACTCAACTCCGGTTCAATTTCTCCATTAAAAATCCGTCCACCACTCGTTCATGCATTGCCATGAATGTCGCGACATGTATTATCATCGAACACTCCCAGATTTCACAAAAACTTACGCGGATACCCCCATTTCTCTTCTCCTTGAAATCTATACAATCTCCTACCATTCTCACACATCCCGAACACCACCTCTGGACGGTGTCGACAGCAGGTACTCAAGCCATGAACTGTGAACATCGACATTTTTAATTTTAATTAAATCTCTGAAATTCCAGAAAGTTGTTAAACTCCTTAACGATTCCAAAATCAACAACCAAAACGAGCACTAGTGTTTGCATTTCTCGATTTCTTGAACCCTAGTTCTCGCGTATTACTGGACAGCGAACAACGGTGTTGTCGAACAAGCTAAAACCCCTACTCACTTGAAGCCCTAACATCCAGGAGTGCAAAGATATAAACCTTGTGATTTATAGATTTTTATTTACATTGTTTGGATTTATTTTTGCTTAAGATTTTTGCTATAGAAATAATGAGGACGGAGGAAAATGGTTTGACCAGAGATTGAAGTAAATTAGGGTTGGAGGATATAAGGCCATATATATAGTATAATTATATTTTTTTTTTATTTGACTTGCTTATTTATTTTATTGAACCGTTACCTTCATTTGTCGTTTAAAAATCCCTACGATCACATACAATACCCAAAACCAATGAAAATTGACATGCAGCTACAATTCGACATTACGGACCCAACAAAACTAGTTTTGTCGAATTCTGACTCCATTTGCTCACACAACTTATTTTTAAAGTTAGATTATTGACTATTTTCCACATAAAAACCCCGTACGGCCACATACTGACTCCAAAAATTATGAAAATTGGAATCTAACAATAATTTAATATTCTGAATCCAACAAAATTAGTTTTGTCAAAAACGGAGGTCGTTTGCAAAAACGGCTATTTTTACAGCTCAAAATAAACCCATTTAAGTATTAATATACTTAAAAATAATTAAATAAAATATAAATTAATAAATATTATCGTATATATTCGCATAGAATATCATACAGCTCCAAAATATTCCTATCTGAATTTATAACTCGACATTTCAAATCCATATTAAATCAGTGTTCAATTTATATTAAAAATCCATTTATAATATAAATAAATCGTTATAAATTATAAAGGAATTCCATAGCGACTTTTCAAAAATTTGATTTGATCATAAATCAAAATCTACACTACGAAATCTCGATTTTTCTCTTCCATTAGAAAAATATACTTCACCAGCTCCGAACGTTTCTTGTTTCGCAGAAATCCGACTTAAAACGGATTCTGTATATTCGTTTAAAGTTCGAATCACCAAATTACGAACTGCCGCGCCATTTCGAGCTCGATTATAATTATAATATAATTAATACGTTCAACCGTCGTTTATTAGATATAAACGTTATTATAATTTAATTCTAAACTGAATTAAATCTTATAAATAATTCAATTCACACAATATTGCGAATTCCACTATTTCTGACTATTCCGGAAATAAACATATTATTCTATTATTTATATTAATTTAATATTCAACGTTATTTAATTATTATTCCATATAAATCTCTAAATCACTGTTTAAATAATTAGATAAATTAATTATTATACCGTAAAAATACGGGACGTTACATTCTTCCCCCTTAAAATAATTTCGTCCTCGAAATTGCTAAGGTAGAAAACAAACCCTATTAACTGGGTTAAAGATTATTTGTTTACTTCTTTAACTTCAGTTTTAACTGAACAAATAAATTTTAATTAAAATATTAATTCATTTTGACTAACGAAAATTTTCAAAAATTATGAAAATTTTCTAACACCTTAAAATTTTCGGAAAATTTCGCCAGCGTCTCCTTTGTATGGCTCAATCGGTACAACTACAACTTGCCTCTATAGGCCATCTCCAATCCAAAAGAAAATTAAACTGCCAAGCGGCTTGCCAAACAGGCTCATAAAATCACCAAACTCAATATAAACTATAAACTTGTACCTTTTTGTCGAGCATGTCATTATATTATTTCCATCTGCTACCAATTCAGCATATACCAATGTCATCCCAATCAAACTCCAATCATCCGTTCTTAAATCCACTCATTCTATTTCCAAACCAAATTTCATTCTCAATATCAAATCCCATTCTCGGTTTTAAATTCTTAACTCACCACCCCAATATACTTAACCAAGTTAAGTTACATTTCCACATTTCATTAACTAATCAATTTCTCTAATCAGTTATCTTTATCTCAGAACTAAAATCAGATTTTTATTCCAAAAATCAATCCATTCACATGGGTCCAATTATATTCTAGAATTCAATTTTTCTTGATATTACTCTATTTCTATTCAGTTTCCACTAAACTGGCTTAAATTTCAATTCCAATTTGCTTTCACAAATTTCATTTCAATTTGTTTTAATTCAAACAGTCTCTTCCTGGAAATTTTAAACAGTTTTGCTTTTCTAAAACCAAATATTACTTTTTGGATTTCAAACAATCTTGTTTCCTCAAAATAATTTGAAATAGTATCTTTGGTAGTAATCTGTCATTTAGAACTCGAAAATGAACGCTGATGATGTGGCCCGCATCATCAGAGTTATTTCCTAGCTATCGAAGCGAATTCAATACTATATCACTTTTCAAAACTCATATTTAAACATCTCCCTTTTTAAATTTATTTCAAAATATCATCCATAACGCTTGTAAAACAATTTAAAATCTCTTAGGATTTTAAAATTTTCATACATTCAATTCAAATCCATTTACAAACACCTTTCCCACTTTTAGGAATTTTAATTCCAATTCTGATTTTAATTTCAGATTCAATCCATTTGATTTCATATATTACACTTATGTGAATCCTGATTGGCTATTTACAAAATCATTTTACATTTATAATCTCATTTGATTATAATAACAATAACCATATCCTATATATGATAATAATTTCAATATATATACTTCTTTATATCAAAATATATTTTGGGAAATATTATTTCATTTACCCTTTTCAAAACATACCGTGTCGGTTCATCGTACTCAAGTGTTTAGAAACTCCTACCGATACAGTGGATCAAACTGATCGACCAGAACTCATAAACAACTCAGCCAATAAATCACCACAATATAAAATAATTTTTTATAAATCTACAAATACGTTCTCTCGTATATATACACTCAAACTTAATATAGGGTATTACTAGCCCCATCTCTACTGAGTCACACCATAGAACCAAGGAAATCACTTAACCTTCAGCTCTGATACCACTGTAACGACCTGGAGAATTTGCGACCTTGGTAATCGACACAACTCAATGTCGACTATTCAAGCATTGGAAATACCAGATAGTTAATGAAAGAAAATAGAGGGTGAGATAAGAAGGAAAGAAAGTAAGAATAGAAGAAGAAGAACTACAGCAATATCAGAGCAACACGAATCTCACAGCGGAATGAATAAAATATATTATATAACATAAGTTTGGAATAAAACGGTATCGGTATACAATGCTATTATCAGAGTACAACACTAACAACACAACGGAAATAACAATAGCTATATAATCCTGAAGCCTCCTGCTCCAGCTCTCAAGTATCTGAAAAATCCCAACTACTTGACTGCCCGTACAAAATTGGGCACCCAAGAGTTTAGGGAAAACAAAACAAAATAAACTCTGGGTCAGTCATGTGACTGGTGTGAGTAAAATCCAAACACTTGGTTTAACTTTCCCAAATCCTTTTCAAAAGCAATGATAATCGTAAGACTGATCCACACATAAATACAAATAGTCTTTACCTTACGATAACCCAAAATATTTCTTAAGATCGATATTTTCTGATATTATAATAATGTCTAAATCAAATAAATAGCAATCTAGTAGAGCGCTTTCATCTCATGCTCTACATATATAATATACAATCAAAAACCACGGGCTCTTATTGGGTAATGGATTCCAACTATGACAAGGTATGGAACCACCACCTTCCGATCAGTGTACTCTAGAAGGATACACTGGAGTTCAACAAGAACATCTTATAACTCAGCAACACATGACCGACCATTCATTTCTCTTGAATGTTCCGAATATATTGTCATCTTACGGTTGGTATACCAACATAACCATTCCGGGGAGATACAGAATTGAAAGAAGCAACAAATATGAAAATTCTCTAGATGGTGACAATATATCCTACTTGGGTGCGACCCACTTAGCCATGCTCCCTGCTCGATTTCTGTCATTTCCCAGTTGATGAGGCTTGAGGTCATAACGTATCTTTTAATAGATCACTCCATTTACTTTGAATGCCACATCGTCATACCCGTCAAATCACAAATTGATTTCCCCAAAATTACCATGGGTATAAGCTAGGAGAAACGAATTCCTCCTCCACCAACGTAAATACGTTTGAAACGATCAACTTACGCGATCTACCAGATATACTCTGTCAGACATTCGTCCATTCAAGTTGTCCTGGGACTGGACTACTCGAAGGCACTATTCTGTAAATCCATCTTAGGCAATTTCTACCTAGGATTTACTAAACAGCACTTGCATAACTCCGTCTTCAATTATCTTCATCATATTTGATTCGCAACGCTAATGCCATACGGAGTGGTTTTTAGATAATATATCTGATTCTGGTCTCTCCGTATCGACGACGGAAAAATGGTCAAAAACTTTGATAGTTGGTTCTTTAACTATCAAAGGAAAAACATCCACACACACAACGATCCTATTTCCAAATGGAAATTTTATCGATCAATTATCAACAAAATTTATCCCTTTAAATTAATTTATCATTAATTTATTCATTTCCCTATTTCCCGTTTCCATATATCCATAAATTCTTATTTTCTAAATTTAGAAAATATACGTTATTAACATTGGAAAACATTTCCCTTTCTTATTTTCTATATTAGAAAACATTTTTTATTCTTATTTGGAAAACGTTTCCAAAACTCCTTTATTGGATTTAAACAGATGTTTAAACAAAACATCGTTATGCGAGCTCAAACCATTACACTCATTAACTAAATTCAGTTAACCAACCTTCACTATCGAACCTTAACCGTTCCTTAGTTAATAATGAAGCCAATCAAGTTGAGGTATAACTACCTCTCAGACCTTAACTGAACAACATTTCTAACCTCGAAATAGACAAAGTACCCTTTTAAATCTTTAACAAACTTCCTTACGTAACTCTCGGATTCTATTTACGAATCCACTTCTTTTACAAAAATCATTTGATTATAACAATAGTGTTATAATCCCATGCTTCCGAAATATAATAACTTAAATACAACTTTTATTTATTAATTTGGATAAACAAACAAACAACTAATTTATTAATAAATAAATAAATCTTGATTAAAAACGGAAAGTGAATAGTACTTTCCCGAATTCGATAAAATCTAATTTCAACGTATAATTCTCTCTCGAATAATCTCTATTTGATAACTCTCTTTTGAATAAACTCTATTCGATAACTCTTTTCTTCGAATAAACTATATTCGATAATCTCTTTTCGAATAAACTATATTCGATATTCTTTCTTCGAATAACTATATTCGAGAACTCTTTTCTTCGAATAAACTATGTTCGATAATCTCTCTTTAAATCACTATATTAGATTTCTACTTCTCTAAATAAGTTCAGACTTATATATTCCATTTATCACAATACGGGAAATATTTTATTTTATTTATAAAACATTATTTATAAATTAATCTTCTCAATTTATCTATTAAAACAAATTCTATTTAAAATCTACTTTAAGTTAATCTTTTCCATTATCTGTTAAAAAACAGATTTCCATTTAATATTTATTTTCCACATATTTCCTTTTATAAAATTCTATTCATTTCCCAAATATTTCCTTTTATAAAATTCTATTCATTTTATAAATAATTCCTTTTATAATTCTATTTATTTTACAAATATTTCCTTAAATTCAATATCCACTTTGAAATTCCTTTTTATAAAATCATTTGATTTTATATAAATATATTTTATTTTCAATATACACTTTGAAAATTCCCTTTTTTATTCCAGTATGTATATGGTATTTAAAATACCAAATAACAAGGATCAATATTATCCAAACACACATAATCATTAACAGATTATATATCACATCACATATCACAATATATGAAAAACGGTAACATAAATGTTGAGGAATCCAGTTGGATCCCTTTAACCTGTTTCCCTGCAACCACAGATGTTAAACAACATAAATAACATCGATTTCATTTCGATATGAAATATTCTGATAAACAAAACTAATACATAATTAACGATTTTTATATATATATATATATAATTATATCTATATTTTCAATCAATTAGCAATTCATTCAGACAATCAACACACAGCAATCAACCAACATTTATCAATTCTAAAAATACGTTATAAAAATATAACTATGCAGAGTTAGTGAGATGTACTCACATTAGACGTTTATCGTTAAAGAACGATAAACTATCATTGATTCAAACAGACATTTTATTCTTCCATAATTTGTAATGAGCTCCAATTTACTCCGAATCAGTTCCAATATGTAGCCGTCGTCCATACGATCCCAACGGATCTTGTTTCACGCAATTCTGATTTCAAATGGATAAGTTACGGACGTTATAACTTAATATACTATTTATTTTGAAATTTAACTTAGATTTAAATTTTCCATTGGGCTTTACCTTACACACCGGCCCATTTCCATCCTTAAACCCATACCCGCCAATCCATCTTCTTCTACAACAGTTCGAAAACACAACTCCTCCTTTTAGACATTACAGTAATTCACATAGCTCGTTCTCCCTCTCCTCTTAGTGAAAATCCATACTAAAAATGCCAGGATGTTTCTCTTCACCTCCTCTCTCCATTCATACTACTCAACTCCAGTTCGATTTCTTCATTAAAAATCCGTCCACCACTCGTTCACGCACTGCCATGAATGTCGCGACATGTATCATCATCGAACACAGCCAAATTTACAAAAACTTACGCAGATACCCCCATTTCTCTTCTCCTTGAAATCTCTACAATCACCTACCATTCTCACACATCCCGAACATCACCTTTGGACGGCGTCGACAGCAGGTACTCAAGCCATGAACTGTGAACATTGACATTTTTAATTTTAATTAAATCCCCAAAATTCCAGAAAGTTGTGAAACTCTTTAATGATTCCAAAATCAACAACCAAAACGAGCACTAGTGTTTGCATCTCTTGATTTGTTGAACCCTAGTTCTCGCGTATTACTGGACAGCGAATAACGGTGCTGTCGAACAAGCTAAAACCCCTACTCACTTGAATCCCTAACATCCAGGAGGGCAAAGATATAAACCATGCGATTTATAGATTTTTATTTGCATTGTTTGGATTTATTTTTGCTTAAGATTTTTGATGTAGAAAGAATGAGGACGGCGGAAAATGTTTTGATCGGAGATTGAAGTAAATTAGGGTTGGAGGATATAAGCCATATATAATATAATATTTTTTATTTGACTTGTTTATTTATTTTATTGAACCGTTACCTTCATTTGTCATTTAAAAATCCCTACGATCACATATAATACCCAAAACCAATGAAACTTGACATGCAACTACAATTCGACATTACGGATCCAACGAAACTTGTTTCGTCGAATTCTGACTCCGTTTGCTCACACAACTTATTTTTAAAGCCAGATTATCGACTACTTTCCACATAAAAATCCTGTATGGCCACATACTGACTCCAAAAATTACGAAAATTGGAATCTAACAATAATTTAATATCCCGGATCCAACAAAATTAGTTTTGTCGAAAACGGAGGTCGTTTGCAAAAATGGCTATTTTTACAGCTTAAAATAAACCCATTTAAATATTAATATACTTAAAAATAATTAAATAAAATATTAATAAATAAATATTATCGTATATATTTGCATAAAATATCATACAGCTCCAAAATATTCCTATCTGAATTTATAACTCGACATTTCAAATCCAGATTAAATTAGTATTCAATTTATATTAAAAATCCATTTATAATATAAATAAATCGTTATAAATTATAAAGGAATCCCATAGCGACTTTTCGAAAATTTGATTTGACCATAAATCAAAATCTACAAGACGAAATCCCAATTTTTCTCTTCCATTAGAAAAATATATTTCACCAGCTCCGAATGTTTCTTGTTTCACAAAAATCCGACTTAAAACGGATTCTGTATATTCGTTTAAAGTTCGAATCACCAAATTACGATCTACCGCGCCATTTTGAGCTCGCTTATAATTATAGTACAATTAATACGTTCAACCGTCGTTTATTAAATATAAACGTTATTATAATTTAATTCTAAACTGAATTAAATCTTATAAATAATTCAATTCAACCAATATTGCGAATTCCACTATTTCCGACTATTTCGAAAATAAACATATTATTCTATTATTTATATTAATTAAATATTCAACGTTATTTAATTGAACAACCATATAAATCTCTAGATCACTATTTAAATAATTAAATAAATTAATTATTATACTGTAAAAATACGGAACGTTACACTACGAAACATTTATTCTTTTCAAAATTTATTTTATAACCTTTACCGCAAAGTTGACTTATACTTTGCAAGTTGTGTTTTAAATTCCTAACTAATGAAACATCAGAAATTGTAGGAGTTTCAGAATTACCGACATTGCCGATTCCAATTATATATCCTTTAGAATTATCTTCGAAGTTTTCCATTTCACCATCTTCATATTTCAGATTATTGAGTAGTTCTGGATTTCCATTCATATGTCTCAAATATCCACTATCCAATATCCATTTGTCCTTTTTCATCTCCACCAATTACTTCCCATAATTTAAATTTTCAACAGTCATGTAACACACCAGTTCAAGATTTGAATTTCCAGCAACCATCTTTTCAGAATTTGAATTGCTAACGGACACTTTACCCATCTTTTCAACTTTTGAGTTTTCGAAAGCCGTAGAACTCTTTCTTTTCTGAATTGAACAATATTTCAGTAGATTACACGCTTCTTTAAAATTATTATTTGCAGACTCTTTCAATATTGATACAATGCATGAATTGACACTTGTATTAACAAAGATTCCAAAATTTTCCATTTTACCAAAATTTCAAAAATCAGATTATGAACTTTCTGGAAAACCTTGCTCTGATACCAATTGTTAGGGAATGCAGAATGGATCGTTAAGGCAAAGCAAACACTAGAGGAGGGGGGTGAATAGCTTTTGTAAGAATTTGAATAGAATCTAAAACTAATGTGAACTACGGGATGAATCAAACACCACAAACACAATCACAAACAAAATTCAAACACAAATACAAAATAAACAGAAATAAAGATGCAGAAAAGGAAAGAACGCACCGGATTTTATACTGGTTTGGATTACCCCTACGTCCAGTCCCGCATAACGCTAGATTATGCAGAGTTTTATTATTATTTCCAATATCCAAGTACAACCTCCTTGATTTCTCGGCTACAAGGGTACACCGATTCCTACTTCCTTGATTTCACGGCTCCGAGGACACATCGATTCCTACTTCCCTGATTTCACGGCTACAAGGACACACCGATTCCTACTTCCCTGATTTTACGGCTACAAGGGCACACCGATTCCTACTTCCTTGATTTCACGGCTACAAGGACCCACCAATTCCTCTTTTACTCAACCCAAACAACTTTTACTCAGTTCAAACAATTACAAACATCCCTATAACTCTTTAGTATCACTTGATTCACAGAGTAAAGAGTGTAGAGAGAAGAAGTTTGATCAAAACGGAATTGAATTCGGCAAAGTATAAGTGTAAAAACCATAAAAATGATTAAGAATAACGGTGTAGAGAAAGAGGATGATGTTACAGAAGAAGAGATGATAAAAAATTCGGTTTTAACCCCTTTTTATAGAGTATGAAAGGTCGCAATGGTTCTGAATCGTTTCAAATGGTGAAAAGACACTTCCTTTCAAAATTGGAAAAAAGTGACAGTTGTATGTCGACATGGTGTTTTTGGTATATCGACATACCCTTGTATATTTTTGATTTTCAAAGCATTTTTCAAGTGTTCTGATATGAAAACAATTCTGGAAATTCTTGAGTAAAAATCTAGTGTTGTAAATTAATATTATATGATAAAAAACATATGAAAACATAAATTTAAACTATATAAATATATTTATAAAATTATAAGGTTTTAAACTATATAAATATAAAGTATAAGAATATAAATATAAAGTATAAGAATATAAATATAAAGTATATAAATATATAAAACTTAAGTTTAAATAATAGAAACAAATAGAAAAATAAAATAGAGAGGATTGAGGATAGAGTTGAAAATCAAAATTTGAAAATTAGAATTTTAATTTGAACCTGGAGTGCTATTTAGAGTCTTACAAAATCTAGACTCTATAACTATATTAATCTTGAACTCTTGAACTTACTAAAATCTTGATTACTCATGAGTCTTGAAATTTCTCTGATCTTTGAATCTCTATCATCTTTATAACTGTACACTCTTCAGTAATATTTCCTGTATATAATTCCTGCATATATATATATATATATAAAATATTCTATACAAAAAGTGTTAGCATATATCTTATAATCAATGATATATGAAATAAGGTTGTTGTCATCAAAACTCCAGTAAAAAATTGAAACAAATAGAAAAATAAAATAGAGAGGATTGAGGATAGAATTGAAAATCAGAATTTGAAAATTAGAATTAGAATTTGAACCTGGAGTGATGTTTAGAGTTTTACAAAATCTTGACTCTATAACTATATTAATCTTGAACTCTTAAACTTCTTGAGATCTTGACTACTGACGAGTCTTGAAATTTCTCCGATCTTTGAATCTCTATCATCTTTATAACTATACAGTCTTCAGTAATATTTCCTGTATATAATTCCTGCACACACACACACACATATATATATATATATATATATATATTCTACACAATAAGTGTTAGCATATATTTTATACTCAATGATAATTGAAATAAAATTGTTATCATCAAAACTTCATTCTCCAACACATATCATCAAGGAAATCAATGCAGTCTGGAGTAGTCTGGGAGCTCTACTTCTAAAGGCTATGATCCTAAGAGGGCGGATTACGATAACACATAAGCTTACATCAAGGACGTAACAAGGAAAACTATTAAGGATCCGCTTGGGAGAAAGGGGAAAAGGACCCTAGATGAAAAGGTCAACGACAATGAAAGGGTGGTCCCTTTCACTGGAAAGATTATGAACACTGTGATACCATCTCGAGTAAAGGTGCCAACCATAAAGTACCTCGGAACCACTGGCCCTGATGACCACCTAATGGCTTTTTACAGCCAAATGGATCTCTTTAACGCTTTGGGAGCTGTCTGATGTCGTCCTTTCCCGGTAACCCTCCAGGGGGCAGCAACTAAGTGGTCCCTCAATATAGGGAGAATACCATCTACTCGCGGAAACAATTTGCTTATGAATTTTCTACACAGTTTTGCATCTATAAAGATTCGATGGTGGAATACATGGTTATTGTAACCATTAAGAAAAACAAGGGGAGTCTCTGGGAGATTAATTGAAAAGATTCATTGTAGAAGCTTTGAAGGCAAAGGATATGAATGATCGCAACAAACTTATCGTTGTCCACTCGGGGTTAATCGAGAACACCCCATTCTAGAAAGAAATATATACTCATTGGTGTAAAGACCTACAAGACTTCCACTTACAACCTAACAAATTAATCCGAATGGACGAATTATACTACACAAAGAAGAAGTTCGGGCCTCGAGGGGAAGGAGGAAAGGCGGGATTTGGTCGAAAGCCTTAAGGTGGAAGGTTTTGTATAGATGGAAATCAGAAAAGGCCAAGATGGGAATACTCCAATTCGAACTCGGTAGCCCTAAGCAAACCCATCTCCTTTGTATACACTGTGGCCAAAGAAAGGATCAATAACTTCCCCGTCTCGTTTAAAGCCAATAATTGCCCTGAACCCTATAGTGGAGGAAAAGTATTGCGAATATCACAAGACGAATGGACACAAGACTGACGAATGCATGCTATATTGGAAGGAATCATTCAAAAGCTCATTCACGAAGGGCATCTGAAAGAGTTTGTTCTGAACAAGCAACCATTGGCCTAGCATGCTAATGGGCACCCAAAGGTTTCAGCCAATTTAATGGAAGCTCCAACTAAAGAGGGTCACCTAGATTTGGGACCTCTAATAAACCGAATTAATGTGATCCATGGTGGACCACATCCAGATGGAAACTACCCAGTAGCTAGGTACTGATACCCGAGGGAGGCTCGCGAGGGAATATTCCTTTTTCAAGAAGAGCCATCATTAAAAAAATGCCTGCTACAACATCAAGATGCACAATCTAGTGATTTCTCTAAATGAATGAAGAAGGGGTTCGTCACCCACACAATGATCCTCTTATGATAACAGCTAAGATTGGGCTTTCTGCAGTTGCCAAAATTCTTGTTGATACCAGGAGTGCGATCAATGTGATCTTTAAACGTGCTTTTGACCAAATGGGAATCTGCGAAGAAAAGCTCGAACCAAGCAACGAGCCTATTTTTGGATTCAATAACAATGGATCAACTCCAGTGGGACAGATCAAGCTTCTGGTTCAAGTGGGATTGTCTCTCTCCGCAGGACCTTTGAGACTCTCTTTGTTGTCATCGACCAACCTTCCTACTATAATGGTTTCTTTAGTCGACCCGCTCTAGAGGAAATGGATGCTTTTGTCTCATCTAAATATCTTATGATGAATTTCTTAACAAAGCAAGGATGGGGTACCATCAGAGGGGAACAATTTAGTTCTCATGAGTTGTATTTTGCAACTGTGGACCAATACAAAAGGGATTGTTCTGCTTACATTGATTCTTCTACTATTTTTCAACCTCTAGATGATGGGTTCTTACATCCGTAATTCGAAGCTAAAATAAGAATTAACAAAACTAACAAACGTGTGAATGGTAGGTACATCTCTTTAAGGAGAAAGAGAAACATGATTGATGAAATAAATTTGACACAGGAGGAAGAAATTATAACAGAATTGGACTCCCAAGGGGATACCAAAAGGATCAAACACATAGAAGATTTGGAAGAAAGAAGCATTGATCCGGATGAAAAAGCCAAAACCGTCAAAGTAGGGAAGAGGTTGGAAGAACCCTTGAGAAGTGTTTTGGTTCAGTTCCTACAGCTTAATAAGGATGTATTCGCTTGGCCTCATTCGGATATGGTAGGAATTAACCCCTCTATCATGAGCCATGCTCTGAACGTCAACCCCTCCATGATACCTATTCGAAAAAAGAAAAGGCAGTACAATAGAGACCGGTCAGAAGCCTTGAAAGAGGAAGTGAAGAAATTATTAACGAATGGATTTATCAAGGAAGTCTTTTACCCCAAGTGGTTATGCAACCCGGTATTGATGAAAAAGTCCAATAGGAAGTGGAGAACTTGTTCTGATTACATGGACCTAAACAAGGCTTGCCTATAAAGGATTGTTACTCCCTTCCCCAAATAGATCAGTTGGTTGATGAGACGCGGACAGAGGTTACTATCCCTCATGTAGGCCTATTCGGTATATAACCAAATCACCATGTACAAACCCTACGAAGAGCATACGAGCTTCATTACCGAGTGAGGGACTTTTTTTTTTACAAAGTAATGCCCTTTGGATTAAAGAACGTTGGAGCAAAGTATCAGAGGTTGGTTAACAGAATGTTTCAGGATCAAATAGGGTGAAACATGGAGGTATATGTGGATGATATGCTAGTGAAATCTACCAGAGCAGAAAGCCATCTGGAAGACTTAGAGGAAATATTCAATATTGTAAGAGATTATCAAATGAAGTTAAACCCTCAAAAGTGCTCTTTTGGAGTTCAGTCCAGAAAACTCCTAGGGTATGTGGTCAGCGAACATGATATTGAAGCTAGCCCTGATCAAATCCAAGCCATAAAGGATAAGGAGGAACCCAAATAAGCAAAGAGGTCATGTGCTTAAATGGAAAGGTAGCATCCCTAAGTTGGTTCATTTCCAAAGACACTAACAAGTGTGTCCATTTCTTTGATGCCATAAAGAAAAAGAAGAACTTTGAATGGAATGGAGAATGGAGAAAAGCTTTTCAAGAATTAAAAGATTATATGGGGAAGCCCCCGATTTTATCTAGTCCCGAGAAAGAGGAAGATCTGTACCTTTATATGGTTGTTTCAGAATATGCAATGAGCTCGGTCCTTATGAAGGAAAATGATGGAACTCAATACCCGATTTATTATGTTAGCGGAAGGTTAAAAGATGCGGAAACCCAATATCCCGTAGTGGAAATGTTAGCCTATTGCCAAATACTTACAACACGAAAACCCAAGAGTTACTTCCAAGCACATCCCATCAAGGTTTTAGCCGACTTTCCACTTAAGCAAGTTTTCAGATTGCCAGAAACCTCAGGAAGGTTAGTAAAATTAGGAATTGAGCTTAGACAATACGAAATCGAGTTCCAGCCTCAGGCAGCAATCAGGAGGCAAGCTCTCGCAGATTTTGTAAATGAATGCACGAGTTTCATTACAAAACAATGAATAAAGGAAAACGATCTAAAGGCTAAGTGGCAGTTGTTCGTATATGGAGCTTCCAACAAACGAGGAGCATGGGTAGGATACATAATAATTACTCCTGATGAAAATCGCTTGCATTATGCAATGAAGTTGGGTTTTAAAGCGGCAAACAATGTAGCAGAGTATAAGACGATGATGGCAGGGTTAAATCTAGCACTACAGTTAAAGATACCCTAGATTGAGATCTTTAGCGACTCACAATTAATGGTAAATCAAATCAAGCAAACCTACCAGACCAAAGACGCTTGGCTGGCCCTGTATGCGAAAGGAATACTAAAGATGTTTTTTCATTTTGAGGATTTTTCCATACATCAAATACCAAGAGGGGAAAACTCCCAAGCCAACTCATTAGAAAATTGGCTAGCAATCCAGGAACACCCGAGGCTTGGATAATCCCTGTAGGACATCAGGAAAAGCCTAGAATTGAGAAGTAAGCATCTAAATCGGGAAAGGAATTGCTAGTCTTAACTGTAACAACCCGTATTTTCAATAACCTGTTATAACATAAATGGAGGCAGAATTAAACTGTAAAATCTGAATCAAGGGAAACGGGCTATGCCATTGCGTTCGTCTCGGAAAAATACGCGAAATAGAGTCCGAGTTTTCGAAAATCGGAGTCCGTATGACCAAGATATGGCCTCGCGAAGTTTCATGAAAAATTCCCAAATTAAAGTATACTTAATTAAGTGAAATGGGTTGCGCAGAGAAATATATATATATATATATTGATATATATATATATATATATATATATATATAATTGAAAATTAAATAAATAAATATGCAAAAATGTTCAAAACAGCGAATTGGGAGAGGGGAATAACCGAACCGGCCGATTTTTGAGGTCGACCCGAGCCCGCTGGGTCGACTAGGGGTTAATCCAGGGTGTTTGGCTGTCAACCCGTGGGCCGATTCGCTCAAATGCAGATTTTGCATTTGGATGGTTCTCATGGTTCATCTTTAATCTAAAGGCCCTAGATGGTTCCTACACTTGACTTCTTCCCCAAGACATGCTTTGATGGCTTGGATTGAATCTAGGTTTAATCCTATGGCCTAAAACACTTGCCTAGTCTATAAATAAGACCCAAACCTATCCTAAATCCTCATTATTCATTCATGCAACTAAACTATGGCAAAATTTTACCTCTCATGGCCTCCACTCTCTTCATAAAATTTCTAAATGGTTTCTATGAGAGATTTTCCATGCATACAAGTGTTTTCAAGCTTGTATGAGTGTCATTAGCTTGCATTCAAGTCAAGTTTCTATCTTTGCATCATAAAGCAAGGGTTTCGATCATTTTGGCTCAAGGGTTTTATGTTAGAGCTTGCATTTTGGGTCTATTTGATTTCATAAGGGCTTTGTCATATCTTTTGTGCCTTCATAGCAATGTAAGCCCTTTCCCTACTCTTAGATATTAACTATGAAGTTAAATGTTCATGTTGCAAGTTTGGGTTTGATCATTGAGTATGATACATGCTATCATGTCATGCAAGTTTATGAAGTCATTATCTTGATCTTGTGAGCTAAAAGCTACAACCTTTATGTTGAAATGTTGCATTAGGCAACATGAGAACCCTCATAACCTTTATGTCAACTTGCATATGAAGTCATAACCCTTATATGATGATATATGCGAGTTACTAGTCATCATTCCATATCTTTTGTCACCATGATTCGCTTATGTGCCAAGTTTGGGTTTATGCATGTTTTGAGGCTTAAGAATGTAACATGCAAGTTAATGAACGCATTTGTGCCTCATTTGCCACCATGATTAACTTGTGGCTTAATATCCATTTTTGTCATGCCTTTGCCAAGTCTCTTCTTTTAATCCATTACGTTGTCGCGAACGTATATGCGAGTTTAAAAGCGTTGGGTTATGTTATGGGTAATTTCTAATGACATGAAAATACAACTTGAAAACATGACTTGAAATATAACATGGAAGTTGATGTGTAAGTATGCATAAAAACATAAGCTTGGGAATTTACCTATTAAGTTAGGTCTACCCTTTGGGAATTTACCTATTAAGTTAGGTCTACCCAAATGCTTGAAAACTTGTAACATGTTTTGGGAAACATGATGGACATGACACTTAGATAATATAAGTGTGGCCAACTCGAGGTTGGGTTGAGTTTGCAACGTAAAACTACCCGGAACCGACCGGCCTAACTAGTAGTTGCAAACAATAGGACCCAATGTGAGAAGTTGGTCATGTTGTGCTTGAACCCGAGGTTAGACCAAGTTGTGGTGTAAAGCTACCCGGAACCGACCGGCTTAACTAGTAACCACAACAAAGTCTAATGTGAGAGGTGAAGGTGCATTAAGTAATTAATGCCACATGATAGGGTTAAGTTAATTTGATTAATGACTCTTAACCAAATATGACATGGACAAATGGGTTAAGTAATTTGATTAGGCTAATGATACTTAACAAAACATGACAAGGTTGGGTAGGTTAAGTAACTTGATTTGCCTAATGACACTTAACCATTTCTATATGACTAGTGGATGGGGTTAAGTTAACCAACACTTAATCAATCTAACGCGATAACTTGGTAAGTTTAAGTAAGTTTTCTTAATGACGCTTAACCGAAAAATACGGTTAACGAATGGGGTTAAGATTAGACTCAACTAGTCTAAAATGGAAATCGGATGGGGTTAAGTTAGCCTAGACTTAATTAATCCCACTTGGTAGTTTAATGGGGTTAAGTTAAACACTTAACTAATCTAAACATGATGAATTGATGTGGTTAAGTGACCTATACTTATCCAATCTAACTCGTTAATTTATTGTGGTTAAGTTAACCAATACTTAACCAATATAACGTGAAAACATGATAAGGCTAAGTCACGAATCGCTTGAATACACTTGACCGATTTGACTAAGTAAATTGATAGGGTCAAGTTAATATATACTTAACCAATCTAGAATGATAATTGGACGAGGTTAAATCGTGAATTGCTTAATATACTTAACCAACTTGAGCATGGTTTGTAGGGTTACGCCTTGAACTTGGATACTTAGCCAATTTTGACAGGATTTGTAGACGGGTTAAGTCATGAACTTAAGTGACACTTAATCCATTATGTAAACCCTAGTTCTGAGGATTAGGTGGATAACCGTAGTTAACAAGGATAACGGGAACAATGCTAAGTGGTAAACCTTAGTTGAAGAATAACTAAGTAATGATTCTTAGTCAAGGAAATTTAGACCAGTTCATAGATAGATGAGTAACCTGATACGGTAAGTCATCGTTTAAGTATACGAGTAGGAGCAAGTATCTGATTTAGATAAAGGCTCCAGCGAACTGGGTAACGAAGCAGCGGCTTCGGGGAACGTGAGGATATTCTTGGTATCCCTCTATGAGCTGCCAGGTGATTATACTAGGCTCATGAGAGGTTAAGGTCTGCGTTAGAAGAACCAAGAGTATGCCTTGGTTGCTATACGAGCGACCTAAAGACGGGGATGGATAGGGGATAGTCAACGATACACGGTCGTACCCTAGATAGCATTTCGTCAGGCTACCTACCATCTTTGGTCAAGCGTGTACGTACGGAAAGGCAGAGAACACCCAATAGACCATAATTGCTATCTAATTATGGTTGCGGTAAGGCTAGGATTGTGGGTTGGCCAGTAGTGTGTTCTCATACAGGATTTATCCTGTCTTGTCTTTCACTAGTTGAGGGAGGGGTCGCGTGGGACCATAGCCACGTATAGAAAAACAGACCTTAGCATCTGCATCGGCAGATAAATCGAAAGCTCCCGACCGAGTCCTATATTTCTCGATCTGCCCTGTGACAGGACTCGGATGGCACGATGTGATACATTTGCATACAGTCATGGAAAACGATTCACGATGAATGCATGGGAAAAAGGGCGCGGTTGACGGTTAGCGTAAATCCCAGTGGCCCTGGGTGGTTGAACCAAAACCGAGATACGAAAACGTGCAATAGGTAAGCGTAATCCCTAGTGGCCCTAGGTAGCATAAGTCCTAGTTGTACAAACGATAATTCATGTTGGAAGACCCTAGCTAGGTTTAGGGTAACAGTCCAAACCGATCTTAAGGATCATGGAACTATGTTAAAGTAATGTAGAATCTCATGGGAAAGCCCGTATGGTCTACGGCAAGGGATTGAACATTTACATGGAATAAAACATACAAGTTGAGTAACCTATATATGCGATATATTAGGTTGACATGGACCATTACACGACTTTTGAGTGAGGGTCATTCTTGGTTAACACATGACACGGTGGGGATACTAGTACGGTAGGTGCAGAGCTAAAATACAGGATAGATATCACGGGGCGTTATACGTGACAGATATCTTGGGGATATTATACTTGATAGAAACCTGACGATGTGATACCTTGTTTTATCTTGACATCGTAATTTATCATGACACCTTAGTTTATCTGAGTTCAGTAGTTCATCCTGTTATTTTGATTTAGCTTATCTATCTTGTTATCATGCTTATGTTCATCTCAGTTTCTCATGTCAGTTAACTTTACTAGTTTTTATGCTAATAGTAGAGTTACAGGGAGGAAATACTGTTGTTTAGTTCGGACTTCTTCTGCTTGAAGGTCATCATGGATGGCTTGGAATTTTCTTGGCTAATGGCTACTTTACTGTTTTTACTTGGGGAATAATGTATGAAAATGTCTTTATGCTTCTTTACTATTGCAAGACAGGTTTTGATGTACTCTGATGTAAAAGGCTTTAGACCTTATTTATTCATGTTATGAAAGTTTGATTTTACTTCCGCTATTTTATATGTTCTGTCTTGTGATATTTCTGTGCATGTTTACCAATAATGCCCCTCTAAAGCTAGTGCATTCCTTTGCCAGTGACCCTAGCGGAGGCGGGGTGTTACACGTGGTATCAGAGCAGAAGGTTACCAGACTGGGCAAAAGTTTTTAAAGACCTTCTGAAAACTATTTGAAAAAAAAACGTTTGCAAAGAAGCATTTTTCTAGAAAATTTTCTTTTAAAAGAAAAAGGCTATTCCCCAAAGGCCATTAGCACTATCCTTGTTTCCTTAATTGAGTCTCTTTTCCTTTCTTTCCTCCATCTGTAGTCACAGTAGTTTTAACTGCGACTAGTCTTTTCTACCTACGAAAGTGCTTTCCATACGATGGAGGTGGTTATCGAGAGACCAGTGGTCGCGTTATAAGAAAGGATTGTGAGAAAGAAGGATAAAGGATACGAGCTTAAGGATGAGCAACTTGTTGGTATGGCTTAGTCCTCAAAGGAGGGAGAAAGATGAACAATGAAACCCATGACGAGAGAGTACCTTTGGCATGGTAAAACGGGGCGGATAGTTAAGTATTATGGGACAAGGACAAGATCATCGGGAGGGCAGTAGTATGCTCTCATTTCTAGAGTACCTCGGAAGGAGGGTAACGATCTTGTTAAAGGTTTAGCTTTTCTTCTCTATCATCCCGTTAGGACTTCGTTGTTCGTATCATTTAAGTCTGCTTCGATAGTTGAGTCTCTGCACCTTAAGTACTAGCGTAATAGAGAATCCCATTTTTGTCTCAAAGTCCTATTGGAGAATCAGTCCATTTATACATGACTTGTTTGGATTTGGGAATGTCTATGCCAAGTGATTGGAAATAATGCTTATGTTTATAAGCTATGGATGGATTCTAGGGATGAAGTGGTTATCCAGTAGGGGGTGCCACTCTCGGTTTTGATAGGAGGGTAGTTAGACCTTTTGACTAGCCTTGGTAATGCCCTCGAAGTATCGGGTAACCTTTTTGAGGTTCTGTCATGACTAGTTACTTAGAATCCCTTGATGCCTTTATTGGAAATTTGAAGCCCGATCGAGTGGTTTTCGCCAATAAGACGGATGGTTTACTTCATTTATGCATGGGTTATAGAGATCACCCTAGTAAGTGCGCATGATAACCTGATTGACATCTGTTTACTTTCAAGAGAAAGTTCTTCTACATGGAATGCCTTATAGTATATAAACGAGATCCAAGATTCACTAGTGAATTTTGGAAAGCTTGCATGAGATCATGAGTACGCAGTCATGTTTGCGTCAAGTATTCTAGGAAAAGGATAAGTGCAAGTGGAACGAGAGGCGACGAAGAAATGAGTTCCAGCTCATGTTATGGAAACAGGAATAAGAAGCTACAAAATCGCAAAGTTAAAAGACGACTTTGATGGTCAAAGACTAGATACGCGCATGATATCTCTTTTTGGGAGTATATCCTTGATCCCTGTTTTCTGTAGAGCTTACTTGTAGGCTATCTTTTGTGGACATCCTCTCGGTCCTATTCTCCGTTACAAACCCTGTAAGGAGTTTGTCCTGTTTATCTTCTCGACCCCGTTTCAGGGAATTCTAGGTAGAACCCTATGGATGTAAACATGTATTTGAAACATGTTATGATTGATATGGTTGCAAGTGGTTACAAGTGGTTGCTCGTGGATGCGCGAATACACATTAGATACTAGCTCGACTCGGTCACATTTCATATTGCATATGCACGAGTATTTATACTTGTTTATGGATGAAATCGAATGTATTATCATGCGGTTGTTGCATATGAATGAATGATTGTGCACGCATATAGTATCTATATGACTAGGACTATTTGCATACATGTTGGATTCATGGCACTATACATATTTTGCATTAGAAAGATTATTCAGGCCTGATCATTAGCATTAGCTAAGGAACATGTACACACACGTTTTGCATATATTCATACAACATTAGAAATCATCTAAGGACAATGGTTGCTTGTGGATGATGTTTTGAATAGATGGATGATGGATGGTAGGATATGTTCTTCCTAACTTGGAGATTTCGGGGACGAAATCCTAAAAGGTGGGGAGAATGTAACAACCCGTATTTTCAATAACCTGTTATAACATAAATGGAGGCAGAATTAAACTGTAAAATCTGAATCAAGGGAAACGGGCTATGCCATTGCGTTCGTCTCGGAAAAATACGCGAAATAGAGTCCGAGTTTTCGAAAATCGGAGTCCGTATGACCAAGATATGGCCTCGCGAAGTTTCACGAAAAATTCCCAAATTAAAGTATACTTAATTAAGTGAAATGGGTTGCGCAGAGAAATATATATATATTGATATATATATATATATATAATTGAAAATTAAATAAATAAATATGCAAAAATGTTCAAAACAGCGAATTGGGAGAGGGGAATAACCGAATCGGCCGATTTTTGAGGTCGACCCGAGCTCGTTGGGTCGACTAGGGGTTAATCCAGGGTGTTTGGCTGTCAACCCGTGGGCCGATTCGCTCAAATGCAGATTTTGCATTTGGATGGTTCTCATGGTTCATCTTTAATCTAAAGGCCCTAGATGGTTCCTACACTTGACTTCTTCCCCAAGACATGCTTTGATGGCTTGGATTGAATCTAGGTTTAATCCTATGGCCTAAAACACTTGCCTAATCTATAAATAAGACCCTAACCTATCCTAAATCCTCATTATTCATTCATGCAACTAAACTATGGCAAAATTTTACCTCTTATGGCCTCCACTCTCTTCATAAAATTTCTAAATGGTTTCTATGAGAGATTTTCCATGCATACAAGTGTTTTCAAGCTTGTATGAGTGTCATTAGCTTGCATTCAAGTCAAGTTTCTATCTTTGCATCATAAAGCAAGGGTTTTGATCATTTTGGCTCAAGGGTTTTATGTTAGAGCTTGCATTTTGGGTCTATTTGATTGCATAAGGGCTTTGTCATATCTTTTGTGCCTTCATAGCAATGTAAGCCCTTTCCCTACTCTTAGATATTAACTATGAAGTTAAATGTTCATGTTGCAAGTTTGGGTTTGATCATTGAGTATGATACATGCTATCATGTCATGCAAGTTTATGAAGTCATTATCTTGATCTTGTGAGATAAAAGCTACAACCTTTATGTTGAAATGTTGCATTAGGCAACATGAGAACCCTCATAACCTTTATGTCAACTTGCATATGAAGTCATAACCCTTATATGATGATATATGCGAGTTACTAGTCATCATTCCATATCTTTTGTCACCATGATTCGCTTAGGTGCCAAGTTTGGGTTTATGCATGTTTTGAGGCTTAAGAATGTAACATGCAAGTTAATGAACACATTTGTGCCTCATTTGCCACCATGATTAACTTGTGGCTTAATATCCATTTTTGTCATGCCTTTGCCAAGTCTCTTCTTTTAATCCATTACGTTGTCGCGAACGTATATGCGAGTTTAAAAGCGTTGGGTTATGTTATGGGTAATTTCTAATGACATGAAAATACAACTTGAAAACATGACTTGAAATATAACATGGAAGTTGACATGTAAGTATGCATAAAAACATAAGCTTGGGAATTTACCTATTAAGTTAGGTCTACCCTTTGGGAATTTACCTATTAAGTTAGGTCTACCCAAATGCTTGCAAACTTGTAACATGTTTTGGGAAACATGATGGACATGACACTTAGATAATATAAGTGTGGCCAACTCGAGGTTGGGTTGAGTTTGCAACGTAAAACTACCCGGAACCGACCGGCCTAACTAGTAGTTGCAAACAATAGGACCCAATGTGAGAAGTTGGTCATGTTGTGCTTGAACCCGAGGTTAGACCAAGTTGTGGTGTAAAGCTACCCGGAACCGACCGGCTTAACTAGTAACCACAACAAAGTCTAATGTGAGAGGTGAAGGTGCATTAAGTAATTAATGCCACATGATAGGGTTAAGTTAATTTGATTAATGACTCTTAACCAAATATGACATGGACAAATGGGTTAAGTAATTTGATTAGGCTAATGATACTTAACAAAACATGACAAGGTTGGGTAGGTTAAGTAACTTGATTTGCCTAATGACACTTAACCATTTCTATATGACTAGTGGATGGGGTTAAGTTAACTAACACTTAATCAATCTAACGCGATAACTTGGTAAGGTTAAGTAAGTTTTCTTAATGACGCTTAACCGAAAAATACGGTTAACGAATGGGGTTAAGATTAGACTCAACTAGTCTAAACATGGAAATCGGATGGGGTTAAGTTAGCCTAGACTTAATTAATCCCACTTGGTAGTTTAATGGGGTTAAGTTAAACACTTAACTAATCTAAACATGATGAATTGATGTGGTTAAGTGACCTATACTTATCCAATCTAACTCGTAAATTTATTGTGGTTAAGTTAACCAATACTTAACCAATATAACGTGAAAACATGATAAGGCTAAGTCACGAATCGCTTGAATACACTTGACCGATTTGACTAAGTAAATTGATAGGGTCAAGTTAATATATACTTAACCAATCTAGAATGATAATTGGACGAGGTTAAGTCGTGAATTGCTTAATATACTTAACCAACTTGAGCATGGTTTGTAGGGTTAAGCCTTGAACTTGGATACTTAGCCAATTTTGTAGACGGGTTAAGTCATGAACTTAAGTGACACTTAATCCATTATGTAAACCCTAGTTCTGAGGATTAGGTGGATAACCGTAGTTAACAAGGATAACGGGAACAATGCTAAGTGGTAAACCTTAGTTGAAGAATAACTAAGTAATGATTCTTAGTCAAGGAAATTTAGACCAGTTCATAGATAGATGAGTAACCTGATACGGTAGGTCATCGTTTAAGTATACGAGTAGGAGCAAGTATCTGATTTAGATAAAGGCTCCAGCGAACTGGGTAACGAAGCAGCGGCTTCGGGGAACGTGAGGATATTCTTGGTATCCCTCTATGAGCTGCCAGGTGATTATACTAGGCTCATGAGAGGTTAAGGTCTGCGTTAGAAGAACCAAGAGTATGCCTTGGTTGCTATACGAGCGACCTAAAGACGGGGATGGATAGGGGATAGTCGACGATACACGGTCGTACCCTAGATAGCATTTCGTCAGGCTACCTACCATCTTTGGTCAAGCGTGTACGTACGGAAAGGCAGAGAACACCCAATAGACCATAATTGCTATCTAATTATGGTTGCGGTAAGGCTAGGATTGTGGGTTGGCCAGTAGTGTGTTCTCATACAGGATTTATCCTGTCTTGTCTTTCACTAGTTGAGGGAGGGGTCGCGTGGGACCATAGCCACGTATAGAAAAACAGACCTTAGCATCTGCATCGGCAGATAAATCGAAAGCTCCCGACCGAGTCCTGTATTTCTCGATCTGCCCTGTGACAGGACTCGGATGGCACGATGTGATACATGTGCATACAGTCATGGAAAACGATTCACGATGAATGCGTGGGAAAAAGGGCGCGGTTGACGGTTAGCGTAAATCCCAGTGGCCCTGGGTGGTTGAACCAAAACCGAGATACGAAAACGTGCAATAGGTAAGCGTAATCCCTAGTGGCCCTAGGTAGCATAAGTCCTAGTTGTACAAACGATAATTCATGTTGGAAGACCCTAGCTAGGTTTAGGGTAACAGTCCAAACCGATCTTAAGGATCATGGAACTATGTTAAAGTAATGTAGAATCTCATGGGAAAGCCCGTATGGTCTACGGCAAGGGATTGAACATTTACATGGAATAAAACATACAAGTTGAGTAACCTATATATGCGATATATTAGGTTGACATGGACCATTACACGACTTTTGAGTGAGGGTCATTCTTGGTTAACACATGACACGGTGAGGATACTAGTACGGTAGGTGCAGAGCTAAAATACAAGATAGATATCACGGGGCGTTATACGTGACAGATATCTTGGGGATATTATACTTGATAGAAACCTGACGATGTGATACCTTGTTTTATCTTGACATCGTAATTTATCATGACACCTTAGTTTATCTGAGTTCAGTAGTTCATCCTGTTATTTTGATTTAGCTTATCTATCTTGTTATCATGCTTATGTTCATCTCAGTTTCTAATGTCAGTTAACTTTACTAGTTTTTATGCTAATAGTAGATAGGGCTTACTCAGTCTTTTTGACTGACCCGTTTTGTTTCGCCTCTTTTCTTCCGTTCCCCCCCAGGTTACAGGAAGGAAATACTGTTGTTTAGTTCGGACTTCTTCTGCTTGAAGGTCATCATGGATGGCTTGGACTTTTCTTGGCTAATGGCTACTTTACTGTTTTTACTTGGGGAATAATTTATGAAAATGTCTTTATGCTTCTTTACTATTGCAAGACAGGTTTTGATGTACTCTGATGTAAAAGGCTTTAGACCTTATTTATTCATGTTATGAAAGTTTGATTTTACTTCCGCTATTTTATATGTTCTGTCTTGTGATATTTCTGTGCATGTTTACCAATAATGCCCCTCTAAAGCTAGTGCATTCCTTTGCGAGTGACCCTAGCGGAGGCGGGGTGTTACATTAACTATATCCCAAGCCTTGGAAAAGGAAAATGAAATAGAAAAGGGTATTGCCCCCGATGAGGAAACCATTTCGGCAAAAACGGAATACCATTATGAGAACACTTAGATGGCCCCTATCATGAACTATCTTCTAAACGGAACCCTACCTATCAGTAAGCAAGATGCAAGAAAAATAAAATACCAAGCCACTACATTCATGATTACGGACAAAGTACTTTATAAGAAAGGGCATTCACTCCCTTACCTAAGGTGCGTAAGCCTTGAGGACAGGTTTAGCTTATTAAAAGAAGCACGCGAAGGTTTATGTAGAGACATTATAATGGAATTAAGCTAGTTAAGAAAGTCATGTGTCAAGGCTTTTACTGGCCATAAATGGTTAGCTAAGCAATTGAGTATGTCAAGAAATGCGAGAAGTACCAAAAGTATTCCAAGATACCCCAAATACCTCCAAGTGACCGAACCGCTATCTCAAGCCCATGGCCTTTCGATGTATAAAGAATATACTTGATTGGACTCCTACCAATCTATAAGGGTGGAGCTAAGTATGTTGTGGTAGCCATTGATTACTTTATTAAATGGGTGGAAGCAGAGCCCCTTCCAACAATCACCTCTGAAAAGGTGTTGAGATTTGTGATAAAGAATACCGTCAGGCGCTTTGGAATTCCCTACAAGATCATATCAGATAATGAAACACAATTTGAAAGCGAAGAGTTCACATGATTTTGTGATAAGAATGGAATCATAAAAAGTTTTTTCTCTATAGCCATCCAAGGGAAAATGGTGTCGTTGAAGCTGCAAACAAAACCATAAAGACAATTCTAAAAAAACGACTGAACCAAGCTAAAGCAAATTGGGCATATGAATTACCCTTAGTGCTTTGGGCATATAGTACTTCCGCTAAGGCAGCAACATGACATACTCCATGTTCCCTAACGTACGGATGTGAAGCTATGCTTCCAGTCAAGGTTGAGACCCCCTCACATGGAAGGATAGCCTATGCTTATCAAGAGTTAAAGAAGGAATCCTTAGACCTAATCCAAGGGTTAAGAGATGAAGCCACCATTAGGACAACTGAATGACATACGAAGATTAGCAAGTACTACAATTCAAGGGCTTAAGCTAGAACCTTCACAAAAGCGGATTTGGTCTTACAAAGTGTAATGGCCAACACAAAGAATCCGTCAGATGGCCCGCTTGGCCCAAACTAGGAAGGACCCTTGATCATTCACCAAGAAGTCATACCTGGAACGTATCGACTCTGCAAACCAAACGGCGATCTCGTACCTCGAACATGGAACTCAGAACAATTAAGATCATACTTTTCAACGATAAGCGAATAAAGAAGGGTCTTTTTCAAGAATAATTACATGAACAAGGGTACGGAAACCCTCTTATGAAAAAGAGTTGAAGCAACATATAATGGTAAAAAAACCTTGTCACCGCCAAGATGACCAGGGCAAGACACCTTCCGAAAGAAGGTGGAGTGTAAGCCTTTAGCACCGTCCAAATCAGAAAGGACCGAGCTAAAGCTTCAAAAGAGTAAGCCTCTGATCCATGCCAGAAATGGTTTGGATGGAGCATCTAATAAGCACGCCCTGCCTCTGCTCGCAAAAGAGTACCCTCTGCTTCTATTTGAGCTAAGCACTTCCTATCTCTGATCACAGAAGAGCATGTCCTCCCTTTTCTTATGTTCCTTGTATCCCACAAAAAGAAACGAATAAGCACGCTTTGCCTCGGCTCGTAGAAGAGCAAGCTCTGCCTATGCTTCGAGTAAGTACGTTCTGCCTCTACTCGCAGAAGAGAACGCTCTATGTCTACTTATGTCTCCTCCCGTAGAAGGGAGCAAAAGCCCATAAAGTGGCTAAAAGGCACGTACTTCCTCTTCCTTCACAACCAAAAGCATAGAGAGTGGCTGACAAAGCAAGTTCATCCTTTGCTTTGATAATCAAAAGCCCAACAGAGTGGCTCATGAGGCACATACATCCTCTGCCTTGGCAATCAAAAGCCCAAGAGAGTGTCTCACGAGACACCTACATCCTCTTCCTTGACAATCAAAAGCCAGAGAGTGGCTCATGAAGCACGTACACCGCCTGCTATACAAATCAAGGCAGAAGAGGGTTTCTAGTTTTCTCTCTTTAATACCCGAATCCGGGTTGGTTCGGGACTTCTACTTAAAACCATAAGCGGAATTCTGGTCATCTATCTTTAATACTCAAATCTAGGCTGGTTCGGGACTTCTACCTAAAACCAAAAGTGGATTTTTGGTCTTTTATACCCGAATCTGGATTGATTCGGGACTTCGATTATCAACGACAATGGATTTCTGGTCTGCTATCTTTAATACCCAAATCTGGGTTAGTTTCGGACTTCTACTTGATACCAGTAGTGGATTTCTAGCCTTTTATCTTTAATACCCAAATCTATGTTGATTCAGGACTCTATTATTATTATCAAAAGATGAATTCCTGTCTTCTATCAAATACCCGAATCTGGGTTTGTTCAGGACTTCTATTAATACCAGAAATGGATTTATGGTCTTCTATCTTTTGTAACGAATCTAGGTTAGTTTGGGACTTCTCTTATTTCCAAAAATGGAAATCTAGTCTTCTATTATGGATACCCAAATATTGGTTTTCTGGTCTTTCATTCTATATACAATAAAGAGTTTCGAAACTCAACCTCGGGTTGGTATCTTGGATACTTCATTACAAAGTTTGGTAATAAGGATAGAGTCTACTCACATTTTGGCGCCCAGGAAGTTTTCTAAGCCTTATTCATTATTTCTCCCAAAAAGGTATAAAGTATTAATTGTGAAGCCTTAGTTGCAGGCATAATGTGCTATTGGGCTCAGGTCCAAACAACGCCTAATATTATATGGGCGAAATAGTTGCAGAAATTTTACTAAGAATAAAAGACTAACGCAAAATATTAGTTGTTGAAATTTATGTAGGAGAAAAGTAGGTAAAAGTTTCAACAAAGATGTCACAAGTTGAAAAGGAAGGTCTGACTTCGAAAGTCATAGATACCCCGTCACTTCGGGGCAAATGTTACTACCAGATTTCAATACCATAAGCAAGACAGAGCGAAGGGGTATTGTTCAGAAACACATATCCAAAAGGTAGAAGCTGATATCCGAAAGTGAGCGGCAATACCCAAAAGGTGGAAGCCAATATCTAAAAGCGAGGTGGAGAACCAAGAGCACTTGTTTCGGTACCAAAACATAGTGCCACTAAAGAAGAACCAAAGCCACTAGCTTAAGAATGAGTAAGGCGTTATCGGCTACCGAAAGGACTTACTATCGACACTGGTGAAAAGATGAAATCAGGCACTGAAAGCACAATATCAAGACTAGACGAAGTCATAAGATCAAGTGAGAGTGCTATCGCTAGGAACACCAGCTTGGTAGCGATACTGAAAGCATCATGAAGAAAAAAAGTAGAGAATCCTCTTTCGAAGACAAGTCGACACCAGATATTCATTTCCGAAACAAAGAGCCTATAGGACTAGTCGACATCAATAGATATCTTCCCTGACTATACGCAGGAGATCGACGAGATGATTACCCACCATGCTCAGCCCATAGGATCAGTGGAGCCTCCTATTCGTGACCTTTCCCCTGAGCTTCTAGGAGATGGGGAGCCACTAGTTTCATCGATACTAGCGGATCCCGATGAGCCACTGGTAGCCCTAGTTTTTTAAAAGAAGAGGAAAAAGAAGAGGAAGAGATAAAAGAGGACGATGAGGATGAAGTGGTCATTTACTGGTCATACCATGATAGTGATGATGACCTGCCCGATGATATCTTGATGGAGGACCATATTCCGGGCGACGACCTCTTTTCCCTCCAGGCTTTGAGGATGAGCTAGCACAGGAGCTAGAGGAGCTGACTTTGTCTGGGCATTCTGTGCAGAGCTCCAGTACTGATCGCTGATGATAGTTGTTAGTTGTATGTATGTATATATATGATATCTATGTGGTAGTCCTGTTTTGGTGCAACATAGGCACGTGATGTATATTTTGGATATGTGATATTTCGTGATGTAGGCCGCCTCAAGTACGTAGCAGTACTCAGGTGAGCATTGATATGAATAGTCAAATACATATACATGGTTTATACCTTAAGTGACACTTCACACTAGGTTATACTCTCTGTCTATGATATATTTAATCTTTTTTCTTGGTGATTACTTAACTATAATATATATATATGATGTGATGATGATGGTTGATCTTTGTTGTGGCGTGTTGATATTAAATATATGCTTGGATATTTGTGTGATATGACTACACCGCATAACATATATCGTGGACAATATAACATAGCATATCCATATAAGCACTAACCTTTGGTGCTTATATGACAAGGGCAGGAAAATCATATGGAAAAATAAATGCAGACACTTTATATTGAGTACATACACACACACACACACATGCTGAGAAGGTTATGGATTTAAAGCTAAGTAAAAGAATAAATTGTATGCCCGACAAATAGGTGCACCTTTATTTAGTTGATTGCACAATATAATTATTATTGTTGTGTGTGAATTGGATGCGCTATGATGGATCCTTGGATGAAATTAAACATACATCATTGGATAGTAAATAATAACTATGGACTACACCGCATAGCATATATTATGGACCGCATGGCATAGCATATCCATATAAGCATGAATTTATTTAGATCTTATATGACGAGGTTTGGATTACCATATGAGCATGTAAGTACTTGATGCTTGTATGGCGAGGACTGAACTACAGGTTGAACTAAGGACTGATTATGAACTTAATAAACACATAACGATAAATTGCAGGATTTAATAATAAATCCTATCACTGGGTCTTGAGACGACAGAAACATACATGTCACTCTTTTATGAATGCAGGTCATAATGGTTGTTCACATGACTTAAAATCCCACTCACGGGTATTGGGATGATATATTTTTACACATCCCTAATGGGCATTTGTTTGATAAATATATATTGATTTATGAGTGCCTATTTAGGCCATATATATTTGTTCAGATCAACCCGTACAAAGGAGGTTATGGCGAAATTTTTCAGAAATTTAAGGCATTATCCAAATTTCAGGAAAATTTGGAGTTTCTTCGAAACTAAAAGGTTGAAGAACGCAAGCCAAAATGAAAATAGAGTTGGTTGGTTAAACAATTTTTAGTTCCGTTCCTTTTTTGGGATGAAAAAGTTTTAAGTAGGGAGATTGTAACATCCCGGAGTTTTGGAACCTATTTAAAGTTTTAATTTATTTTATTTTAATGAATTTTGAATATAAATTGCTTATTTCTACATAATAAAATTTGAGAATAATTTTAAAATTAGTTTTAATATTTTATTTGACTTATAACAGGGTCGATAAAATATTTAAATCCATTTATAATCCTTGAATTTGAAAATCGATATTTCCAAGCTATATCGATCTCTTATAAAAAAGACCATTTTTCAAACAGTCTCGGAATTTGAATAAACCACTTTTATTGGATCCGGAATATAAAAATATGTCAGGATTTAAAATTTCAAATTTAATGGAGTTCGTATGTAAGAGAACGACATATAAACGTACGTTGAAAATTCAGTTTAAACTTGATTTTAACTCAAAATAAGGCCATTTTTCCAATGGTCTCCAAATTTGATGCGGTTAGATTCATTGGAAGTAATTCCATAACGTAGAGAAATTCTGAATTTCTTAATTTTTGGGGTTAACGTGTGGCCGTGGGGATGGAACGAAGTTTGCATGTTGTAATTAATGCTCCTTAAAATTTGGTCACTTCATGAATAGTGTTTGCCAAATGAAAAATAGACGCCAAGGCACCTCTCTCTTCCACATAGCACTCGCTCCTTAATTGGTGCATCCATGAAGTTATTTGAGCCTAATTAGGGTTTAATTAACTAATTATTTCATTCACTTTTGCAAAACAAGATTAAAAGCTTAAGAAAGAATGAAAATGAAGACCTCTTCTCCCATTCCTCCTCCTACCACCGCCTAGGGCCCACACCCGCCACCTCCGCCGCTGCTGACATTAGCATTGCCCTCCTTAACATCGGCTCCAATATGCCTCCCCCTCTCCCCTCTTCTCACCTCCAATCTTCTTCAAACATTACAAATGTGTCTCATTTAAGCATTTCAACCTCTTATACTACCTCTAACACCTCTTATGTGGACCCTACAAGCAACATGGCACTTCGTGGACCCCGCAATAGCCTCAACCTTCACTAGGCAACAAGGAGTCAAGCTACATGGACCACCATTTTGCCAAAAATCGTTGCTTTCTAGCTCCATTCACTAGTTAGGGAGTATACAAGAGTTGCCGGAAAGTTTGGAGCTATTCCGAATCAAAAAGGCGGTATTTTTAAGCAGTAGCACGCGCATAAAAGTCTGGCATTGCAGTGCATTGTTATTTGATGGCTAGGGTGAGAGGTTCTCACTTTAATTAGTGTATTTAAGTAGCTTAAATAAGTTTAAAAAGTTAATTGGTTGAATGTTTAATGTTAGTAGCTAATATGAAAAAGTTAAGTGAAATGCAAGTTAGAAATTAGCTAATTTTGTAGTTAGCATGACATTAAAATATTTGCTCGTTAGTGAATTAAATAATAATGAAAACCATATATTTTATTTGATTAATATCTGAAAAAGTTATATGGTATATGGTAGCTCACCTCACTATTGTTTGCAAAAGCAATGGATGAATTGTTGATTTGTTTGCTTATGTTGTGACTATGATTTTGGGGTGATTAGCATGTTAAATATTGTTAATATATTAGTGGTAGTTGAAATTGGATATAAATATCCATTTATAATTTGAACGTCGAATTTATTATTGCACGTTTAAGTAAGATTAGTTACTTTGAAAAATAATATGAATTTTACTAGTTATAGTTAAATTCATAAATTAGTAGTAAATTCAAATTGATTGGTGTTGTTTGGAAACCCCACACGGATCTCGGGATTATATTTGATTTACACATCTCCCTTATATGTAGCTCGTGTGTTAATTGATCGATTAACAAAGCGAGATAAGCATCAATAAATTATTTTGAAGTTTATATGGAAATAAATGCACATTGGATGTCATTGAATGTTTATAGTTGTTCGCAACTATTGTTAAATGTATGGAATTCATAAGAATAAGATTGCATAATGTTTGGTTGAATTTTATTCCAATCCAGAATATAAAATGTAGCGAAAAACCAAAGTTTGATTTCGATGTCCGATTTTGGATGGATGCGTTTATATCGAAATATCGATGAATATTTGTAATAGTAGCAAATGGTTTTGAAGTATATTTAATATATTTATGGCTAGTCAAAGTTTTAATTTAAAATAAATAGTGACTTTTCAAGGGGAAGTTCGGTTAGGATATGTAGAGAACGTTTTAAAATAGATTTTCTTTTGAAAGTTCTTCGTTTATTTTTATTATGACTGTACGGAAATTTTGAGCATAAAATGACAATTTTTGAAAAATAATATTATTTTATTTATTAGAATAATAGAAAAATAGAGCAAACGGTGAAATGTTTGATTTTGAAGTTAAACGACCGAAACGAATTTTCAAATGTAATTATATATATTTTACATAGTTAATGAAGGGAGTTTAGAAGCGTTTCGATTTATTTATAATTAATAAATTGATTCGGGCTTGAATAGAACGCGTCGTGCAGCGCTAGATGGCGAACGTCAACCCGTAACTTCGAACTAACATACCTGGAGATCCGACTGTCGGATTCTCCTAAAACCGAAACCGTTGGGTTCGTATCGAAAAGATCTTTCAAATAAATATAAGTGGTTTAAACTTGAACATATATATTAAATATATCCAAATTAATTTTGAAAAAGGTCGCTATGGATGTAGTTCGATGGCGATATTGAAAACCGACTGTAAGGGCCAAAATGAAATTATTAAAAATATAAATAAATTATGATAAATTGAAATAAATGATTTGGAAAGAGTTTTGATTAAATATTCCATGATTTGAAAGATAGGTATTATTTTTATCTAAAAATTGTCATTTTACAATTACGAAGAAAATGCAACATTTGAATGTAACGAAATTAGTGATTTGAAAAGAGTTTTAATATAACGAAAGATTTCCAACGTATAATTTGGAAAGGATTTAAATGGGAAATAGTCTTT
The DNA here is from genome assembly GCA_030737875.1 of Allium sativum. Taxonomy (NCBI): domain Eukaryota; kingdom Viridiplantae; phylum Streptophyta; class Magnoliopsida; order Asparagales; family Amaryllidaceae; genus Allium; species Allium sativum. The sequence goes on along the minus strand of CM060913.1, from coordinate 202,072,966 downwards.
GGATATTTCAATATTGAATTCAGTAATTATACGGACATGGTAGAGGGATTTGGAAGATATTAATATCGTTATTCCAATATGATACCTGTTGTTTACAGAATTTGGTATTGAATGTAAGTCGATAAGATTACCATGTAAGATCTTCTATTAATATCAAATTGATTTGGGGTTTATTGTGGATGGTGTTTTTAAACGACTTTTGTTCTTTAACCCAAATAACGGAAGGATTAATTTCCGAGAATGAATAATCATTGACTAAGGGTTTTTGAAATGAAAATTTATTATAAAATCTTTCAATATGATTTTAGAGGATTGGATTTCATAATAAGTTTAAAATAATTTTATCTTTGATAAAATTAATCAGAACCTTTCTCAAAGGTATGAATATTTGATTAAAAGAATATTCTTGATTTGAATGAAATAAGTGATGTCTGTGTGTATTTATCACACGAATATAAAGATATGCGAGTTATTCAGAAAGACCGGGTTTAACCCATTCTGAATAACTATTACAACGATTAAAAGTCAAAGATGAAGACGACGAATGAAAAACGGAGATATTCACATCGTTTGGGCTATTGCTGATGTCTTGATTTGGTAGTACGCCCAAGGCAAGGTAATAAGTGGTGGTAGTCTCAAACATACTTTGAAATCGACCGGATATGCGGGGGCCTCTCACCTATATTGGACATATGGGATGAGGAATAAGGTGCCTTCGGTTTTGTTTAGACCCAGAACCAACTTGTAAGTGGATGATGTGTATGACATCGTAGTATATACTATATTAATTGATCTCTACTATATATATATATATCTGTGTGTGTGTGTGTGTGTGTGTGTGTGTGTGTGTGTTTGGTGGCGGAGAATTTATTCTCTTTGCTTAACACCCTTCGATGAGACGTACGAGCTCAGAGGTTACATATTGGTAGACATCAGTTGTATGATATGATTTGACAATGTGGCATGCTGAGATGCAAAGATCAAGGCTTTTGTTGAAAAGTAGGGCCTTTTGGATGGTGATCAAAGCACGGCTTTAATATAGTGTAGCTTTGTGTATAGCGTTGATTCACGAACTTCACACCCCGGTATGAGTCAAAAATGGGATGAGGACCGCAGGGAAGATGTGTGTTTCTTTCTAGATAGAGGTGATGTCATGGTATGTAGCCCAGACATTTTACTTATGTGTATGATGGATAGCGAGGGACCTCAGATATGGCCGCAAAAGGACAAGATGGTCGATGTACTGACCAGATGATAGGTCCGATAAGTCCCGAAAAAGGATTGTTTAGGAATTGCCAATCCACAAACGCTAGGTGTGGACCGACCCTACCGCTAACCAAGGATTTCCCATAGATGTGATCCTACACATCTTGCTAGAGGAGATCCGAAACCGGTGGGGATGATCCCTTGCCTCGACTCATTGATTGAATCCAATTTCCAATACGCAACCATTCGGTTTTAGTTGTAAACCTATATGGCGACATAGTAGGATGGGGTACTATGTCATTTAAGATTGATACATCTATATAAGAAGTTTTTTTATACACTATGCACTTATAATAATATCAAAACATTTTGTTAGGGAATGCGGAATGGATCGTTAAGGCAAAACAAACACTAGGGGGGGCGAACAGTGTTTGTGAGAATTTAAACAAAATCAAAAACTTAGGTAAACTACGGGATGAATCAAACAACATAAACACAATCACAAATTCATACACAAATACAAAATAAAGACGCAGAAAAGGAAAGAACATACCGAATTTTTTACTGGTTCAGAATGCTCCTACGTCCAGTCCCACGTAACGCTGGATTGCGCAGAGTTTTATTACTATATTCAAATCCAACTACAACCTCCTTGATTCACAGCTACAGGGGATACCACTGATTCCAACCTCCTTGATTTCACGGCTTCAAGGGATATCACCGATTCTAACCTCCTTGATTTCACGGCTACAAGGGATGCCACGGATTCTAACCTTCACTCAATCCAAACAACTTTTACTCAACCCAAACAATTACAAACAGCCCTAGAACTCTTCAATAGCACTTGATTCAGAGAGAGATTAGAAGAGAGTGTAGAGAGAAGAAGTTTGATCAAAATGGAATTGAATTCGGCAGAGTATAAGTGTAGAAATCATAAAAATGATTAAGAATAATGGTGTAGAGAAAGGGGATGAAGTTAGAGAAGAAGAGATGATTAAAAATTCGGTTTTGACCTCTTTTTATAGAGTTTGAAAGGTTGTAACGGTTTTGAATCGTTTCAAATAGTGAAAAGACACTTTCTTTCAAAATTGAAAAAGTGACAGTTGTCGACATGGTGTTTTTGGCATGTCGACATACCCTAGTGTAATTTTGTATTTTAAAGTATTTTTCAAGTGTTTTGATATAAAAATAATTCTGAAAATTCTTAAGTAAAAATCTAGTGTTGTAAGTTAATATTATATAGTAGAAAAATATATGAAAAAATAAATTTAAACTATATAAATATATTTATAAAATTATAACATTATAAGGTTTTAAATTATATAAACATATAAAGTATAAGAATATAAATATAAAATTTAAGTTTGAAAAACAAAGAAGAATAAGAAAGGAAAAAGAATAGAAAATAAAATAGAGAGGATTGAGGATAAAATTGAAAATTAGAATTTGAAAATTAGAATTTGAATTTGAATTTGAACCTGGAGTGCTATTTAGAGTCTTACAGAATCTAGACTTTATAACTATATTAATCTTGAACTTTTGAACGCTTGAAATCTTGAATACTCATGAGTCTTGAAATTTCTCTGATCTTTGAATCTCCATTATCTTTAAAACTGTACAGTCTTCAGTAAAATTTCCTGTATATAATTTCTGCATATATATATTATATATACAAAAAGTGTTGGTATATATTTTATAATCAATGATAATTGAAACAAGGTTGTTGTCATCAAAACTCCATTTTCCAACAATCTCCCCCTTTTTGATGATGACAACCTTAGTTTATAAAATATCATACCTGTATATACCTATTGATGATGTTCCTCCTAATACTCCCCTTGTCTGTAAGAATTATAAACTATGCCTATATTTTATAATTTCTCCCCCTTTGGCATTATAAAAAAGAAATCCTAAAGCTACTCCTCCCAAATTGTATAATTCTCTGAATATAACATAAGTAACTATCCTAATAAAAATACTCCCCCTTAAACTAACGTTCTTTATATTTTAAAGAGAGATAACTAATTATAAATGACAATTTTATTAGACACAAATTTGTACAACTATATAGATTTATGCACATATAATACATCGTAGAAACATAATAAAACGAGAATCGAAGAAAACCTTAATCACTAATATTTAGCAATGGGAGAATTGGGAATTGGACAGTTTGGATAATGAAGACAAAATTCTCCATTCTTTTCAATCATATTCCCATTTTCATCAAATAGAATCTCTCCTACGCATTCAACGTTATCATCTTCGTCTGTAATCGTTGGCTGAGTCTCTTGTTGTTCTTCCTCCTCCATCATTTCTTCTTCCTCTTCTGGTTCTTCTTCAGGTTCTTCCTCCTCTTCCATGACTTGATTATCATCATCGATGATAGTCGGATTAGTCTCGTTATCCATTATAAACTTTAAGAGACTTCTCATTACTTTTTCTTGCCTGCTTTGCTCCTGACTCATCCTAATCTGGAGTACTTGTATCTCAGCCACCATTTGCAAAGATATTCCATTTTTTCTTCAATTTTGATCAGCCTAGATAGCATAGATCGTTGAAACGGACTCGAGATGATTTGAGTATTTGGATTAGTGGACGCCGTTGTATTTTTTAATTTAGAGTTTTTACAGAGAAGAAGAATAAAAATGAAGAAGAAAAGTCAAAATAATTGGTTTAAATAATTGAAATAACTAACTTTTGGTGGTAATTAAATTTGAAATTTTTGGCAGTGATATGTCAACATACCAAAAACTCTATGTCAACAAAGTCTTGTTTTAAATTTCATTATTTTGATTTCTTGTTGTGTGTGTATATATATATTACTATATTCAATTATTGTAATTCACTTAATGAACATATGCCTAATTCTCTCCTAAATTTAGTGAATGTTGCTTCATTTAATGGTTTAGTTTTTTTGAAAACAAAAATGTGTGATCTTCTAAAAAGAAGAGAGCACACATATATAATATAAACAAATATACTACAATACCCGACTACAGCACAAAAAGGAGACAAAGCAAAACAAAACAAGACTCTGAGAATGTAAAGGATAGTAGATAGATGAGCTCCGGAAAAACCACTACCCATCATACTCCAATATCGAATTCATGCAACACCACCCGATATTGAAGTATATCTACTCCAATACAATAAACTAGTCTCTCCAAGCAAGAAACAATAAAAATAAAGCAGTACAATCCCAAAAACTCTCCGAAACCAAACACAAAAAAACTCCAAAGCTAATGGCAATCACCAATCCAAACATCAATCCACAAAGCTCCTCAGCAATAATCAACAACCTGAAACCTGAAAAAACTAGGCAAACCATAAGTACCCATCACACACACACACATATATGTATATATATATATATATATATATATGAGTATATGTGTATGTACATATATCAAAAAAAAAATATAAATATATATCCATACATATATGTGAAGAAGAAAAAAAAGAAAAAAAGACAAAGTAGCAACAACAAAAAAACAGAAATCAACAACAAATGCGAGATCTATTACCTCTAAAATAACTATTGATTCTGAAATAGACTCAAATTAAACCTAACCTTAAGCAAAAACAACCAAAACGCGAATGACCAAAAAACTTAAAGCGCGAGTTGGACATCCAATCCAGACAATAATTAACTATCTTAATGATTAGATTATCAGCAGACACTGAAATAGAATGAAAAAAATATCTGATTCCTCTCCAACCACATGAACCAACTGATGATAGTAATTAAAGAATCCAACACATACCTCTGCCTAGAATTATAAACAAATTTACGATGATCCCAATACTCAGCACAACTACTAAAAGAATTTAAACAACTAAAAACAAAAATCCTTAAAACCATAATTAAAATATAATTGGTAAAATAGCAAGAGAAAAATAAATGATCAACATCTTCATCCAAAAGACTACAAAAACAACATTTAACATCAAAAATAATATTCTTCTTCTTTAAAAGCTCAACCGTATTAAGCTTCTTATGAATAATCAACCACATAAGAAACTTAGCTTTAGGACGAGAATTAGAATTCCAAAGAAACTTGAAAGGGAGCAAAGAAACACCAGAAAAATTAACAAAATTATACATAGAATTAATAGAGTAAACTAAACTCTTATCCAGGCCCCAACTAAAAGAATCGCCACTCTCATCCAAATGATACAAGGCTAGCTTAGCTTTTAGTAAGGCTAATTGCCTTAACAAACCCCCTTCTAAAATATTATCAAAGGAAAACTCCCACAGGGGATCTAAATCCCTTCTATAAACATCTGCAATTAAGGCATTCTTAAAGCCGCAATTACTAAAAAGCTCACTAAATTCAATTTTAAGCGGCACACGAGAAATCCAAGCATCATGCCAAAAGTAAGTAAGATTACCGAAATGAACAGTCACCTTACAACCTAACTTGAATAAATCAAAAAAATACAAAATAGACTTCCAAAAATAAGATAATCTATTAGTCCAACTAAAACTAGATCCAACAATAAACTCGCCCCCTGAATAATAAAATTTGGAAACAATAATCATCCAAGTAGCCGACACATCAGGGCATCTTAATCTCCATAACCATTTGGCTAACAAGGAAGAATTAAAATTATAAAGATTAATGATCCCCAGACCCCCATCTTTCTTGGGCTTACAACACACCTCCCAGTTGACTAAGCATTTGTAACCTCTACAAATAGCAACACCACTCCAAAGATAATTCCGCCTGATTCTGTCAATCTTCTCAATAAACCATTTAGGAAAATGATGAACGGCCATCCAATAAGTAGGAATAGAGGATAACACGGAGTTGACTAGAACTAATCTACCCGCTCTAGACATAAATCTGTTATTCCAACTCGATAATCTATCAATTATCTTATCTATAATTACTAACCAATCGTCCTTCTTAAGCTTCGAAGGCCTAATCTTAAAACCCGTATAATCAAAAGGGAATTTCATGATAGAACAACTCAAGGTGCTAGCAACTAAAGGCTCAACATTGTCAAAATCATTAAGGACCATAATAGCACTCTTGTCGAAATTGATTCTGAGACCAGATAACATCTCAAAACAATAAAGAATAAACTTAAAAGCAATAATTTGCTTAGGCAAATGTGAGGAAAATAATAATGTATCATCTGCAAATTAGAGAATAGATAATTCATTATTAAATTCCTCATTATGAACACTACCTAAGACACCTAATCTCCTAGCTCTCTAAATAATTCTACAGAAAACATCGGCCGCTAAGTTAAAGAGAAAAGGTGATAGGGGGTCACCTTGTCTAAGACCTCTTTTAGATTGGATCTTCTTGCCCACAATCCCATTAACAACAATATTAGAGCAACCAGACTTAAGCAAGAGCATGATCCAGTTGATCCATCTGACACTAAAGACGCTAGAAATACATAACTCGCAAATAAAATCCCTATCAATAGAATCAAACGCCTTCTCAAAATCAAGCTTCAAAATAGCACAAGACAAATTATTTTTACTACAGACATTAATATACTCCTGAACAGCTGCCACACCATCCATAATGTTTCTGCCTTTAATAAAGGCAGTTTGGGAACAATCAATAAGATCGTTCATCTTAATATTAAGTCTATTCGCCAGGACTTTAGAAATAATCTTGACAAAAACGTTGATTAAGGAAATAGGCTTAAAGTCCTTAAGAGAATTAGCACCCTCTCTCTTGTGAATAAGGATTACATTAGCAAAATTGAAACTACCTAATCTTAAGTTGCCACTATAAAATTCATTAAATAAAGCAATAAAATCAAATTTCAAGACCTCCCAAAACTGCTTATAAAAAAGAACAGAAAAACCATCAGGCCCATGAGCTTTGTCGCTAGGCATATCACAGATAGCCTTCCAAATCTCCTGCTCAGAGAAAGGCTTATCTAAATCTACTAACTCAATCTTAGTATCAGATGGATATAAGTCATTCCATCTAACATTAATCCTACTCTTAATCCTAGATCCAAAAATCTGCTAATAATACCTAGTAAAAGCTTCATTTAAATCTCTTTGAGCGGACAATTCCACATCATTAATAAAAATAGAATGAATCAAATTATCACATCTCCTCTTATTAGCCACACTATGAAAAAACTTCATATTATTATCCCCCTCCTTAATCCATTGAACTCAGTATCTTTGCTTCCATATGATCTCTTCTTTCTCTAAAATCAGCTTGAGATCATTTCTGCGGTTGCAAAGTCTATCCCTCTGATTGGGATTAAGAATCCTGGACTCACTAACCTTGTCAAAATCTAACATCTCACACAATATCTTATCTTTCCTAATTCTAACACTACCAAAAATGTACTTGTTCCATCACTTGAGAAAAAAATCTTAACTTACCAAGCTTTGCAACAAAGATCTTCGCAGAATTGCCCTTATACAAATTATTAAAATAAAATAAAGAATTCCACTTAACAGAAACCAGATACTAAAACCGGAATCCAATAACAACATCTTCTCAAATTTGAAGCTGCTACTAATATAAATATTCGAGTCACATGAAAGGATGATAGGACAATGATCAGAAAAAAAGGCAAACTGTAACGACCCAAGAATCTGTACTAATTTGAGCAGACTAATATCCTACACATTCAACTCAAAGTGCACGAAAATTCAGATCATTAATAGAAAGAAATTAGAGGATGAGATAGAAAGATAGAACTAATAGAATAGAAGAAGAAGATCACAGCTGAACATAATCAGAGTAAACACGAATCTCACAGCGGAATGAATAAAATATATTATATAACATAACTTTGAAATACAAATCTGCTTTGTATATCCATACCATATCAGAATACAACATAACATTTGATGCAACAGAAATAACTCTAAATAACCAACAGTGAAGACTCCTGCTTCAAGCTCCTCCAAGTGTATCTGTAAAGCATGAAACACTTGACTGCCCGTACAAATTTGGGCACCCAAGAGTTTAGGGAAAAACAAACAAAATAAACTCTGGGTCAGTCATGGGACTGGTGTGAGTAAATTCCAACCATACTGTTTAACTTTGAAAAATCCTTTTGAAACAAAAGGATAATAGTAAGACCAACCCATAAAACACGGACGGTTTTTACCTTACTATAACCCAAAACATTTTGATATCAAAATCCAGTGATATTATAATAATGTCTAATCAAATAAATAACCAAATAATAGAACGCTTGCATCTCACGCTCTACATACATAGTATAAAATCAAAAACCGCATGGCGTTTATTGGAGATTGGATTCCAACTATGACAAGGTATGGGACCACCTGCCGATAGTGTATCTCTAGAGGCGAATACACTGGGTTCAACAAGAACGTCTTGCAACCCGGCCCACACATGACCGACCACTCATTTCGTTTGAGTGTATCGAATGTATATCACCAACGGTTGGACTCAAACCACCGTTCCCGAAAAGGGACAGCATCGAAACAGATTAAAGAAGTAAAAGGAATTTCTCTAGATAGGTGATTATACACCCGAATGGGAGCGACCCACATAGCCATGCTGCCTGCCCGATTTTTTTCATTTCCTGGTTGTGAAGCTTGAGGCTACGTCTATCTTTTAGAACATCTGGCCACCATACACTTTGAATGCCACATCATCAAACCCATCAAATCACTAGTTGGTCTTCCCAAAAATAATTATTACAACTAAACATCACACAATCACGACCCTTTTTATTTAACATTCGTTACTTATTACCTTAGAATAAGTGGATCTAAAACCAAACTGTTTACATTCCCTAGAGATAGTGTTGTATATAAATATCACACTTAAGTTTGCTTAACAGCGTTATATTATCGTTATAGTTCAAAACTTGCAATACGCTACCATATTTCTTTTATACTAAATCTCGACATCTCCTTCCATTACAAAAATCTTGACATCTCTTTCCGTTACAAAAAATCTTGACATCTCTTTCCGTTACAAAAATCTTGACATCTCTGATTCAATAACATTTTAAATGAGGTCCACTTAAGAAACAATTATTTAATTAAAAATAATTAACTAACATTTTACTTTATAAAATGAACTCTAAAGTACCAGTTTATAATAGAATTCTATTACAGTTTAAAGCTTTGCTTTAATTATAAAAAACTAATTTTTATAATCGACTTCGTTGATTTGCCTGACGGCCAATCAACTTCTTACAAAACGATGTGTTTATGGTCGACTGTTGCCACTTTCTAAATCGATATCATTTATTTATTAAATCAAAGAAAATGTTAAATTTTCATTCAACATGGTTCAAACAGTGCATATATAAAACAAACAAACAATACATATAAATATTGAGGAATCCGGTTGGATTCCTTCAACCGGCTTCCGCATCCACAGATGTTAGTCAAACAACTATCACTGATTCCATACTAGGGAATATTATAATCGATGGAATCAGTATCCGACCAATGATGTGTATATATGCAATGATATATATATATATATATATATATATATATATATTTCAACCAATTTAATTGTAATCTACCTAAGCAACCATCACGCAGCATTCAACCATTATTTAAAATATAATTATAATATTTCAAAATAAAACAGAGTTAGTGAATTTACTCACCTTGCGCGTTAACCATTTAATAACGATTTGCGTCAGTCGATCGTAACTGCATCCTTCCCCATTCATGTTTATTCGCCTGACGTCTTTGACTTTCTCTCACCACTACCGGAGTTCACTGGAGCTTAACCATCTGCTACTGTTCAAACTGGTACCAAGTATCCGCTCGCTACAGTGCCCCTTTTCTAGCATCTAACGTTTCAATATTCGACTTTATCTACCCAGTCCAACCACTTTACTCGAACCCTCATGCACCCCTTTACAGTTTACACCATAAAATTTCATGCATGCACTTTTTTTTTTTGATTGTTCCCTCATCAAACCGCAAGCTTCATACCGCCCATGTACTGCTTGCTCGAGATTTCCAGGCGTTAGTCCCTTGGCAGCACCAACTTGCGACAGTATTTCTCCAAACAATATAAAACTCCTTGCCATCACTATAGAACCCGTCGACCCGTTTGCAACAAAGACCAGAGACCCGCCTCACCGCAACTTCCCATGCAATTTGAACGTTCACACTGCTGGCCACTACAGGAACTCGCCATCAACACTTCATGCCCCATACTTCATTGTCCTTTAAACCAATATTTCACTTATCCCTTCTAATTCCCTCACTGATCCACAAACCGAGTCCCTCCTTTCAAATATCAATTTAGACAAAACCACCCTGCGTATTTCCTTCAACTGATTCACGTCGGACAGCAGACCACCGTGTCTCATATGCATGTTTATATACATGCCGACACCTCCTGTTATCATGTCAATTACCTTGCACTCCCTCCTTGCTTCCTAAATGTTATGCGCCACCTGTACCCATGCTTAAAACACGCCCCACTATACAAACCCATCTTCATGAACTAACAGACCAAAATTCACGTCCATACACCCTCTACAATTTCCATCCATTCATACCAAAATATCCATTCCCGTATATAGCATGAACCCACCTTTCACAAAACACTTAACTTCAAATGTTGCTCCCCTCATGCGCAGGTTCTCTTATGTCTTCACATCACTTAAAACTACCCACGCCATTAAGCTTCCTGCTCTTTATTTTCTCGAATAACCCCTCTTCACAATACACACCCAGCACATCACCAAAGCCTCCACGTCACCATGCAAATACCCACTCCATAACAAACTCCACCCAGAAAATAAACACACGTGACACGCTCCAGTATTTAATCGAAGCCACGCTTCAACCCATTACACCACTTCAGTCAACACGTTAATCTCCCAGTATCACACCATTTCCATCATCTTCCCAGCTCACGTGGAATGGCCTTCTTCATACAAATCCATACTCTCTTCGTTTCTTACTTAAATAGGAAAACCCATCTTAACTCGTTTCTCTCCACTACTCCACGGACCAGAGTACCCATGACATTCAGCCTTTTCCCCAGCTCACCCCGTCGAGCTCGCTACTTCCCCCAAAACTCGACTTTAACGCCAACAGCAAGATTGCGAGTCCTTCTTTTCTTTTATACCATGCGCGTTATTATTACTTCCCCCTTTTTTTCATTTACAGGAAATGTGAAAACGATGGAGCTATGTTTGTTCCTGAAGAGATGCACTTGCGTATTTATTACGGTCCATGCTTGGGTGCCAAGGAACGAGGTACCCTAGGGTGTACATCCTAAGTTGTTAGATCTGCAGGTTTTTATAAACGCTTGATTTGCCTTCTCATAGCTGGGAAATTTACAACATAGGTCGGAGTTTGAAAATACATAGCTGAACGCCTTGAATCCTTCAGAAGATAGGAGACACATTGGCGTTGATTTTCTCCTTCAAATCTATTTCGATTTGTCTAGATATTACAGAACAGAACACAGAGTAGGCTGGTTGAGGTGCTAACAGGTCTACGTTAAGATATATGACAATTCAGGTCGGCTATGAAAATTTTGTTGCGTTTGCAAAAAGATTAAGGTAGTACAAATCAACAGCCTAAGGTAACAATCTACATATAATATATTATAGTACACACATCAGTGAATGGTCGGGAGGTTTGCAGGTGTATGGTGTAAAAGATGTGTACAGAGATTTTATATAGTAGCCTGCATTGGCTAGTGATGTGAAAATCCATTAGTGATGTGTACAGGGAATGCACATGTTTTGTTTAATTGTGGTGTAGGTGAAACCTTAGGTTTTGTTTTAGGTCTGCAGGCTTCTCCTTTGACATGCTAGAGAGGTAAATAAAAAGAAAAGGAAAACCACCTGTTCCAACGATGTGAAAGGCCAGCAAGAATACATGTGTCCTATTTGTGCTAGCAGCACTTTAAATTTGTACGGGAGAAGGAATTTGTTGGACTTAAGATGCAAATGTAGCTAAGCATGACATCTTTAGAATACGAGATAAAAGTGGAAGCTGTTGCATAGAAAACCATGTTGAAAATATATGTTTGTTTAACAAAGTTTAAACGGCACATTGTTATGTATAACTCCGTTCAGTACTAGCCAATATGGACAGAAATAAGAATACGGTTGTGTCCAACGAGGTGCCACGATCCCAAAAATATAATAGTATCGGTAGGTTGACTCATATTTTGAAACCTCAAAATATTTACATAGGGTGCAAAATACTCCAAATAAAAAGTTGCGTATTTAATTAATTAAAAATTATAGAAAAACTCTAAAAATTAATTTAACACTACGCCTCAAAAGAACCTTGTCCAGATTCGAAATCGATATCTAGTTATATCAAATAAACCGTTACGGTCGATAAACGATTCTATAACGACTATTTGAAAATTTGATTTGGACATAACTCACAATCTGTAACACGATATCTTGGTTTTTCATTTCTGTTAGAAAAATACAGTTCAACAGATTCCAATGTTTCTTGTTTCGAAGAAATCCCATTTATAACGAGTCATGTATACTCAGTTGAAGTTCAAAACGTTAAATTACGAACTGCCGCGATATTACGTGTAATGACCCGCATTTTTCAGCGATATAATAATTAATTTGTTTAATTATTTAAACGGTGATTAAAAGGATTTAATGGTCGTTGAATTAAATAATGACAAATATTTAATTAAAATAATAATTAAATAATATATTTAATTCTGAAATAATTAGAATTGGCTGAAATGGCGATATGGTGTGAATCGGGAAATTCAAATTATATAATTCAGTTTAGAATTGAATTACGATAACGAATATATTTAATTAACGATGGTTGAATGTATAAATTATAATATAATTATAATCGAGCTTGAAATGGCGCGGCAGTTCGCGATTTGGCGATTGGAACTTTAAACGAATATACAAAAGCCATTTTAAATCGGATTTCTGTGAAACAAGAAATGTTAGGAGCTGGAGGGGGTATATTTTTCTAGTGGAAGAGAAAAATCGATATTTCTTCGTATATATTTTGATTTATGTCCAAATCAAATTTTAGAAAAGTCGCTATGAAATTCCTTTATAATTTATAAAGGAATTATTTATATTTTTAAAAGGGAATCCATTATAAATCGAATATCGATTTATATCAGGATTTGAAATATCGAGTTATAAATCCTAGTGGAGCTGTACGATATTCTGTTTTGAATATATACGATAATATTTATTTTTAAATATTAAATTTAATTGTTTTTAAATATATTTACATATTTAAAGGGGTTATTTAGGGTTTTAAAAATAGCCAGTTTTGAAAATGACCTCAGAATTCGACGAAACTAATTTTGTTGGATCCGCAATATTAAATTATTGTTAGATGTCAAGTTTCGTGATTTTTAGAGTCAGTATGTGGTCGTACGGATTTTTAGAGTGAAAAAAAGTCAGTATTTCGACAGTTAAAAATACGCTGTGTGAGCATACAGAGTCGGAATTCGACGAAACCAGTTTCGTTGGGACCGTAATGTCGAACTGTAGCTATATGTCCAGTTTCGTGATTTTTAGGTATCGTGTGTGATCACACGTATTTTTAGAAGGCAGAACGAATAGAAAATAAATAAAATAAAATAAATAAAAAATATCCTAAATTATATTGTGACCTAAAACAGGCCACATATCCCTCTCTCAACCACACGCTCAATGTTAAAACACAAGAAAATAAATTCTCGTTCATCACAAATCACAACAAAGAAAATGGCAGAAGTAAAAATTCAAAAGAAAATAAAAGTAAATCCTATAAATTAATACATATATATAATTGTATTGCTGGGATCATGCTCTTCGATTGGGTACCCTCTTTGTAGCCTTCGATTCATGAAGTACGAACTTGGAATTTTTCTAGCGTCCCTCTTTTGAACTAGGGTTGGGAATAATGAGATGGCGAAGCACTAGTTTGCGAAATCGAGTTCAGTTGTGGGTTGGTGATGTAAGACCGAGAGTGTAGGAGGAGTTTGAGGATTTTCTGAAGGAAAAAAGGTCGAGCTGTGTACAGGAGTGCTCGGACTGTCGCGTTATCCAGGGCGCGTGCGAGTTTCGAGAAGAGGGTATGAGCAGATGGAGGATGTCAAGGGGAGTTTGTTGGTGGAGGTGTAACTGAGATCGGCAGTTCATGTATGGCAAACAAGATGGAGGAAGTGCTGATAATGGCCTTGAGCAGTGCATTAAAATTGATCGGGAAAGATAGAATTTCGGGTCTGGGCTTTAATAGGGTGTTGGGCCGGTGTAAATTATGGTGAGGCCCGTTTATTTAATTATTAAGTTCAAGTTTTAAATTAAATAACCTCTTAGTTTATAAATCCCATAACTTGTTCATATTTTATCGAAATTCAACAAAACAAGATCCGATGGGATCGTATGGACGAGGGCTACACCGTGGGACTGACTGAGAGTGAATCCGAGCTCGCTACAATTTATTGTAAAATAAATTGTCCGTCTGAATCAAGCGATGGTCATCGTTATTAACGATGATCGTCCAATGTAAGTAAAACTCACCAACTCTGAACAGTTATATTTTTATAACGTACACTTAGAACTGATAAATGATGACTGATTGCTGTGTGTTAACTATTTGGTTGAATTGTTTGTGTATTGGTTGAAAATATCGATAACGATATATATATATATATATAAATCGTTAATCGAATATTGATTCTGTTTATCAAAATATTTTGTACTCGTATTGTCTAACATCTGTGATGCAGGGAAACAGGTTGGAGGAATCCGACGGGATTCCTCAACATTTATTTTACTGTTTTTCATATACTGTGTTATATGATGTGATATGAGATCTGGTGATGATTTTATATGCTTGAATGATACCAATCATTGTTATAGGGTATGTTAAACACCATAAGGAATACCACCGTGATAAAAGGGGATTTTCAAAGTATATTTGAAAATAAATTGTTTATGTAAAATCAAGGGATTTTATGTATAAAAGAAAAAGGATTTTATAAAAGGAAGTAATTATAAAATCACAACAAATATAAGGGAATTTATTTGTGAGATCAAAAAAAAGGTTAAAAGAAAATATTTGAGAAAACAAATATAAAGGAAAAATATTTGAAAACAAATAGAAAGAGAAATATTTGTAAATCATTTACAAATAGAATAGAAAGGAAAATATTTGCAAAATATTTATAAATAGATTAAATGGGATTATTTATTTATTTAGGGAATAAATAAAAGTATAAAAGGATCATTTATTTATAGAAGATAAATAAAAGAAAAAGGGTTAATTATGTAGGAAATAAATAGGAAAGATAAAAGAGATATTTATTTGAAAATAAATAGGAAGAGAAAAAGGAAATATTTATTGGTTAAATAAATAGAATTGGAAGTAAACATTTATTTGATTTAATAAATGGAGTTATCAAAGGGATATTTATTTGGAAAATAAATATCAAATGGAAATATGTTTTAACAGATAAATTAAGAAGATTAATTTATGAATAATATTTTTATAAATTAAATAAAAATATTTATCATTTGATAAATGGAATATATAAGTCTGAACTTATATAAAGAAGTAGAAGTTGGTTTTTACACCAATGTTTTTAGAATGTGAACTCAACACTTCTAAAATGAATAAACGTTATAAAAGGAACATCTATAAAGTGAAGAACTGTTACTAAAAGTAAATCTTTATAAATGAATAAACGTTGTAAAAAGGGAAATCTTTATAAATAAGTAAAGCAATCAAATACAAGTTAACTAAAAAGGAGTTAATCAAATTTAGTAAATCGATTAAAGTAAGTAAATCGATTAGAGTTAAGTTATCGATTAAGAGTAATCGAGTTAAGTTATCGATTAAGAGTAATCGAGTTAAGTTATCGATTAAGAGTAATCGAGTTAAGATAATCGAGTTAGATTATCGAGAGAAGATTTATAAAGTTATCGAGTTAAGTTATCGAGTAAGTGAATCGATAAAAGTAAATTGAATGTTAGTTATTCGAATAAGAGTTAATTCGAATGAGTTACCATTTAGCACGACTGCTAGCGTAATTCGCAGGGCTGCAGATAGCCTAAGGTGGTCGGATGTTTCCTGAGGGAATCAGGTGTAACCATTGTGATCGCTGCGATCTATAGTCAAGCGAATGGAGTTAAATCGAATATTAGTTATATCGATAGGAGTTAATCGAGTTAAGATAATCGAGTTAATCGAGTTGAGAATCGAGTTGAGCGAATCGAGTTAAGTTAATCGATGGGAGTGAATCGAGTTAAGTGAATTAAGTTAAGTTAAATAAGTTGAGTTAAATACGTTGAGTTAATCGAGTATGGTTAGTCAAACCAAGTTAGTCAAATCGAGTGGGTCGAACCAAGTTAGTCGAGCCTAGTAAATCGAATCGAATTGGTCGAACCAAGTAAGTCGAGTTAGTCGAGTCGAGTTAATCGAGTCGAGTTAAGTTAGTCGAGTTAGTCGAGTCGAGTTAATCGAGTCGAGTTAAGTTAGTCGAGTCGAGTTAATCGAGTCGAGTTAAGTTAGTCGAGTTAGGCGAGTTAAGTTCGTCGAGTTGAGTTAATCGAATAAGTTATTCGAAAGGAGTGAATCGATTATGGTTTAATCGAAATGAGTTAATCGACGTTAGTTAATCGTAAGGAGTTAATCGAATTTAGTTATTCGAAAGGAGATTATCGAATATAGCGTATTCGAAAGAAAGGAGATTATCGAATATAGCGTATTCGAAAGAAAGAGATCGAATATAGTTTATTCGAAAGAGTGAGTTAATCAAATATAAGTTATTCGAAAGGAGTTAATCGAATATAGCCTATTCAAAGTAAAGTTAATCAAATAGAGATTACTCGAAGAGAGTTAATCGTCGAATTCGATTATATCGAATTCAGGAAAGTATTATTTACTTCCCAGTTTTTAAATCAAGATTTGTGTATTTATAAATAAATTAGTTGTTAGGTTAATTATTCACATTAAAGAAATAAAGTTATAATTGAAGTTAGATAATTCAAAAGTAAGGATTATAATGTTATCGTTATGACCAATGTTTAAATATAGAAGTGGATACGTAAATTAAATCCGAGAAAGACGTAAAGAAGTTGTTAAAGATTAAAGGATAAACTTTGACCATTTCGATGTTATAACGTTGTTCAGTTAAGGTCTGAGAGTTAATTATACCCTAACTTTATTGACTTCCTTCTTAACTAAGGAATGGTAAGGTTTGATCGTAAAGGAGTTTTGGAAATGTTTTCCCAAGTAAGAATCAGAAATGTTTTCTGATAATAGAAAATAAGAATTTAGAATATATGGAATCAGGAGATAATTAAATTAATGAACGAAAGAGATAAATGTTAAATGATGATTGATCGATATAATTTCCACTTGGAAATGATATCGTTGTTTGCACATGTGTTTTTCTTTGATAGTTAAATCATAGACTATCAAAGTACTGACCATTTTAACGTTGTTAATATGGAGAGACTGGTTGGATTATTATCTAAAGAACCACTCTGTATTGGCATAAGCGTTGTGAATCATATATGCCAAAGATAATTGAAGACGGAGTAAAGTGCAAGGACTATTGTATAAGTCTTAGATAACAGTGCCTAAGATGGATGTACTGAATAGTGCCTTCGGTTCATCCTATTACTAGATGACTTGTATGGATGAATGTCTGACAGAGTATTTCCAGAAAGGTCACGTACATTGATTTCTTCAACCGTACCAAGAGTGGAAGCGGAGAAGGAAACTTCTTTTAGCTGACACGTAATGTATGGTTGTAGACGTCAAATTAGTGATTTTTGATGGATCTAGCAATGTGGCATTCGAAGTGAATCTGATGTGATGATAAAGCGTAACCTCAAGCCTCATCAACCGGTAAATGACAGAAAATCGGGTAGGTAGCATGGCTCTGTAGGTCGCACCTATTAGGGTGTATAATCACCTGATCTAGAGTTTCATTTACTACTAAAAATCTATTGTTGATGTTGTCCCATTCGGGAAACTGTTGCTGATCCCAACCGTTGGTGATATACATTCGATACACTCAAGTGAAATGAGTGGTCGGTCATGTGTGGCCGGGTTGCAAGATGTTCTTGTTGAACCCAGTGTATTCCTCTCTAGAGGTACACTAGCAAAAGGTGGTTCCATACCTTGTCATAGTTGGAAATCCATTACCTAATACGTGCTTGCGGTTTTGATTGTATACTATATATGTAGAACGTGAGATGAAAGTGTTTCTGCTAGATGATTATTATATTGTGGTTGATAGACATTATTATAATATCAAAAGGTTTTTGATATAAAGATATTTTGGATTCTCATAAGGGAAAAACCCGTTCCGTTATGCGGCGTGGTCTTATGAGATATCGTTGAATGGCTCAAACTGTTTAAACTGTTTTACTCACACCAGTCCCATGACTGACCTGGAGTTTATTTTGTTTTGTTTTCCCTAAACTCTTGGGTGCTCAATTTTGTACAAGCAATCAAGTAGTCGGGATTTACAGATATTTAAAGAGCTGGAGCAGGAGGCTTTAGGGTTTTATATAGCTATTGTTATTCCGCTGTGTTGTAAGTACTGTACTTGATAATGATATGTATATTCAAATACAATCTTGTATTTCAAAGTTATGTTATATGTTATTCGTTCCGCTGTGAGATTCGTGTTACTCTGATGTTGTGTTCTTCTTCTTCTTCTATTCTAAGTTTCTATCTTATCTATTCTCACCCTCTGTTTTCATTCTATTAGTTTTCCTGGTTTCCAGTTAAATTTGGGGTTGGACTTGTGTTTTTGGTCAGCTCAAATTGGAGCGGATTTTCGGGTCACTACATTACGGGCTCGATTATATTTAATATATATTTTATACGTTCAACTTTGTTTTAATCTACTTATATTACGAATTCAATATTTAAACTGATTTAAATATTCAAAAATAAACCGATAAAAATGCGTGACGTTACATTCCTTCCCCCTTAAAATAATTTCGTCCTCGAAATTGCTAAGCAGTAAAATGTTGTGATTCTACTCCTCACAACCTACTTGGTTGAAATTCTATACTCCATATATTTATAACTCAGTTCTTATTTAGGACTTCTGATTCTCATATCGATACTCAAATTCCCATGATTCATTCCAGTTGATTTGTCCACCATTTTGGAAAATTCACCCTCATAGTCTTATCTTCAACTCATATGCTCTCTTGTATATCTCTAAATTTATTCAAATTAATTTACCCACTCCATTTTGTTAACAAATTTTGGATTTCTAATTTTATTTACTATCGACAAGTCGATCAATGATCGTTTAAATTTTTGAAAATTTTGCCAGTATCTCTTCTACATGGCTCATTCGATACTACTACAACTTGCCTGTTTGGGTCTTCTCCAATCCAAAGAAAAATTAAACAGCCAAGCGGCTTTTCAAAGCAGCTCAAAAATCTCATATCCAAATATAATGTGAACTTATACCTTTTTATCGGGCATTTCACTCTTTTCTATTCCATTTGTTTCCCCATTAGCATATACAGATGCATTTCCATTCGATCTCCAATCAACTTATTCTTCAGTCCAATCATTCGCTTATGCTTACGCCAATCCCCTTTCAATTCCAGTTTCAGTTTCAATTCCAAACACTTACTTAACAATCCAATCTCATAACCAAGTTGGTTCCCCTCCAAAGTCTTATTTCACCAATTCAATTTCTTCACCAGGTTGAATTCTATTCTAATACGATTTCCACTTAGCATGTTTCAATTTAATTTCACCTTTATTTAACTTATTTTTTTAAGTTAAATTCAAATTTATTCACTTATATCATTTTAACTCCATAAGTTAAATCTTTATCTCAGAATTCAAATTCCTTGGATTTACTTCAAATCAGTTTGAAATCATATATAATTCAAAACATTTGAATTTCTGACAACTTGTTTCCTCACAATAATTCAAAAACAAAATCTTTGGTGGTAATCCGTCACTTAGAGACTCGAAAATGACACTGATGATGTTGCCAGCATCATCAGAATTATTTCCCAACCATCAAAGTGAGTTCAATACTATATTACTTTTTCAAAATTCAATTTTAAACACTTCATTTTGAAATTACATCAAAATATCTTTTCAAAATGCTTGGAAAAATACTTTTCAGTTCCCAAGATTTAAAATTCCATATATTAAATCCAAATTCATTTCCAAACTTTTTTCCAAATTACCAGGGTTCAAATTCCAAATCTGATCTAAATCCAGATTTAGTTCATCTGATTTTGCATATTATGCTTATATAATCTTTCGATTGGTTATTTATATAACCAACTCAATTATAAATCTTACTTGATCATAATAATGATCAATACTATAATAATCTCAAGATATATACTTCTTTTATATCAAAATATATTTTAGGTAAAATTATTTCATTTACCCAGCTTTTTAAAACATACTGTGTCGAATTACTCTGTTCAAGAGTTTAGGAACACCTATCGACACAGTTTGCATTACTATTTCGACCAGAATTCATAAACCACTCGCCAAACCAATCAGCACAATATAAAACAATTTTTATATAAATTTACAAATACACGCTCATATATATACACTCAACTCAATCTAGATTATTACTAACTCCATCTCTATTGAGTTACTCCACAGAGCCAAGGTAATTACTTAACCTTGCTCTGATACCAACTGTAACGTACGTAGGCTTTTCAACCATCGGTCACTGGGCTAACCTCCCAGCGTGGCTTACAGGGGTACCTCAGAACTGCTTTTACGGCCAGCCTCGCGACTCGACCAACCCACATTGTCAGGAGATGTAGGGGTAAGAGTCTCCCGTTCGCCACCTAACGTGAAGCGAGAACCCCCTATCATCCGTACCAATTAAGTAACCAGCTCTGATACCACTGTAACGACCCAAAAATCCATACCACTTTAAGGTGACTAATATCCTACACATTCAACTCAAAGTGCATGAAAATTCAGATCATTAATAGAAAGAAATTAGAGGATGAGATAGAAAAGATAGAACTAATAGAATAGAAGAAGAAGAAGAAGATCACAGCTGAACATAATCAGAGTAAAAACGAATCTCACAGCGGAACGAATAAAATATATTATATAACATAACTTTGAAATACAAATCTGCTTTGTATATCCATACCATATCAGAGTACAACATAACATTTGATGCAGTGGAAATAACTCTAAATAACCAACAGTGAAGACTCCTGCTTCAAGCTCCTCCAAATGTATCTGTAAAGCCTGAAACACTTGACTGCCCGTACAAATTTGGGCACCTAAGAGTTTAGGGAAAAACAAACAAAATAAACTCTAGGTCAGTCATGGGACTGGTGTGAGTAAATTCCAACCATACGGTTTAACTTTGAAAAATCCTTTTGAAACAAAAGGATAATAGTAAGACCAACCCACACATAAACATGGACGGTTTTTACCTTACTATAACCCAAAACATTTTGATATCAAAATCCAGTGATATTGTAATAATGTCTAATCAAATAAATAACCAAATAGTAGAACGCTTGCATCTCACGCTCTACATACATAGTATAAAATCAAAAACCGCAGAGCGCTTATTGGAGATTGGATTCCAACTATGACAAGGTATGGGACCACCTGCCGATAGTGTATCTCTAAAGGCGAATACACTGGGTTCAACAAGAACGTCTTGCAACCCGGCCCACACATGACCGACCACTCATTTCGCTTGAGTGTATCGAATGTATATCACCAACGGTTGAACTCAAACCACCGTTTATTGAAAAGGGACAGCATCGAAACAGATTAAAGAAGTAAAAGGAATTTCTCTAGATAGGTGATTATACACCCTAATGGGAGCGACCCACATAGCCATGCTGCCTGCCCGATTTTTGTCATTTCCTAGTTGTAAAGCTTGAGGCTACGTCAATCTTTTAGAACATCTGGCCACCATACACTTTGAATTCCACATCGTCAAATCCATCAAATCACTAGTTGGTCTTCCCAAAAATATTACGGGTATAAAAGCTAAGAGAAACGAATTTCTCCGCCACCAGGCGTAATACCTTGAAAAGATCGTCTTATGTGACCGTTAGGAATACTCTGTCAGACATTCGTCCATACAAGTTGTCCTGGGACTGGACAAACAGAAAACATCATTCTACAATAGAACGACCCTTGTATTTCACTCCGTATTCAATTTATCTTCATTATAATCTAATTCGCAGCGCTTATGCATATACGGAGTGGTTTTCGGATAATATATCCAACCGGTCTCTCCGTATTGACAACGATGGTCAAAACACTTCGATACTCGGTTATTTAACTGTCGGAGTTAAACAAACACCCATTCAAATGTACAACTAAACATCACACAATCACGGCCCTTTTTATTTAACATTTGTTACTTATTACCTTAGAATAAGTGGATCTCAAACCAAACTGTTTACATTCCCTAGAGATAGTGTTGTATATAAATATCACACTTAAGTTTGCTTAACAGCGTTATATTATCGTTATAGTTCAAAACTTGCAATACGCTACCATATTTCTTTTATACTAAATCTCGACATCTCCTTCCGTTACAAAAATCTTGACATCTCTTTCCGTTACAAAAAATCTTGACATCTCTTTCCGTTACAAAAATCATGACATCTCTGATTCAATAACATTTTAAATGAGGTCCACTTAAGAAAAAAATTATTTAATTAAAAATAATTAACTAATATTTTACTTTATAAAATGAACTCTAAAGTACCAGTTTATAATAGAATTTCTATTATAGTTTAAATCTTTGCTTTAATTATAAAAATCTAATTTTTATAATCGACTTCGTTGATTTGCCTGACTGCCAATCAACTTCTTACAAAACGATGTGTTTATGGTCGACTGTTGCCACTTTCTAAATCGATATCATTTATTTATTAAATCAAAGCAAATGTTAAATTTTCATTCAACATGGTTCAAACAGTGCATATATAAAACAAACAAACAATACATATAAATATTGAGGAATCCGGTTGGATTCCTTCAACCGGCTTCCGCATCCACAGATGTTAGTCAAACAATTATCACTGATTCCATACTAGGGAATATTATAATCGATGGAATCAGTTTCCGACCAATGATGTGTACATATGCAACGATATATATATATTTCAACCAATTTAATTGTAATCTACCTAAGCAACCATCACGCAACATTCAACCATTATTTAAAATATAATTATAATATTTTAAAATAAAACAGAGTTAGTGAATTTACTCACCTTGCGCGTTAACCGTTTAATAACGATTTGCGTCAGTCAATCGTAACTGCGTTCTTGCCCGTTCATATTTATTCGCCTGACGTCTTTGACTTTCTCTCACCACTGCCGGAGTTCACCGGAGCTTAACCATCTGCTACTGTTCAAACTGGTACCGAGTATCCGCTCGCTACAGTGCCCCTTTTCCAGCATCTAACGTTTCAATATTCGACTTTATCTACCCAATCCAACCACTTTACTCGAACCCTCACGCACCCCTGTACAGTTTACACCATAAAATTCCATGCATGCACTTCTTTTTTTTTGATTGTTCCCTCATCAAACCGCAAGCTACATACCACCCATGTACTGCTTGCTCGAGATTTCCAGGCGTTAGTCCCCTGGCAGCACCAACTTGCGACAGTATTTCTCCAAACAATATAAAACTCCTTGCCATCACTACAGAACCCGTCGACCCGTTTGCAACAAAGACCAGAGACCTGCCTCACCGCAACTTCCCATGCAATTTGAACGTTCACACTGCTGGCCACTACAGGAACTCGCCATCATCACTTCATACCCCATCCTTCATTGTCCTTTAAACCAATATTTCACTTATCCCTTCTAATTCCCTCACTGATCCACAAACCGAGCCCCTCCTTTCAAATATCAATTTAGACAAAACCACCATGCGTATTTCCTTCAACTGATTCACGTCGGACAGCAGACCACCGTGTCCCATATGCATGTTTATATACACACCGACACCTCCTGTTATCATGTCAATTACCTTGCACTCCCTCCTTGCTTCCAAAATTTTATGCTCCAACTGTACCCATGCTTAAAACACGCCCCACTATACAAACCCATCTTCATGAACTAACAGACCAAAATTCACGTCCATACACCCTCTACAATTTCCATCCATTCATACCAAAATATCCATTCCCATATACAGCATGAACCGACCTTTCACAAAACACTTAACTTCAAATGTTGCTCCCCTCATGCGCAGGTTCTCTTATGTCTTCACATCACTTAAAACTACCCACGCCATTAAGCTTCCTGCTCCTCATTTTCTCGAATAACCCGTCTTCACAATACACAACCAGCACATCACCAAAGCCTCCACGTCACCATGCAAATACCCACTCCGTAACAAACTCTACCCAGAAAATAAACACACGTGACACGCTCTATTATTTAATCGAAGACACGCTTCAACCCATTACACCACTTCAGTCAACACGTTAATCTCCCAATATTACACCATTTCCATCATCTTCCCTGCTCACGTGGAATGGCCATCTTCATACAAATCCATACTCTCTTCGTTTCTTACTTAAATAGAAAAACCCATCTTAACTCGTTTATCTCCACTACTCCACAGAACGCGAGCACCCATGACATCCACCCTTTTCTCCAACTCTTCTCGTCGAGCTCGCTACTTCCCCCAAAACTCGACTTTAACGCCAACAGCAAGACTGCGAGTCCTTCTTTTCTTTTATACCATGCATGTTATTATTACTTCCCTTTTTTTCATTTACAGGAAATGTGAAAACAATGGAGCTATGTTTCTTCCTGAAGAGATGCACTTGCGTATTTATAATGGTCCATGTTTGGGTGCCAAGGAACGAGGTACCCTAGGGTGTACATCCTAAGTTGTTAGATCTGCAGGCTTTTATAAAAGCTTGATTTGCCTTCTCATAGATAGGAAATTTACAGCATAGGTCGGAGTTTGAAAATACATAGCTGAATGCCTTGAATCCTTCAGAAGATAAGAGACACACAGGCATTGATTTTATCCTTCAAATCTATTTCGATTTGTCTAGATATTACAGAACAGAACACAGAGTAGGCTGGTTGAGGTGCTAACAGGTCCACGTTAAGATATATGACAATTTAGGTCGGTATGAAAAGTTTGTTGCGTTTGCAAAAAGATTAATGTAGTACAAATCAGCAGCCTAAGGTAACAATCTACATATAATATATTATAGTACACACATCAGTGAATGGTCGGGAGGTTTGCAGGTGTATGGTGTAAAAGATGTGTACAGAGATTTTATATAGTAGCCTGCGTTGGCTAGTGATGTGAAAATCCATTAGTGATGTGTACAGGGAATGCACATGTTTTGTTTAATTGTGGTGTAGGTGAAACCTTAGGTTTTGTTTTAGGTTTGCAGGCTTCTCCTTTGAAATGCTAGAGAGGTAAATAAAAAGAAAAGGAAAACCACCTGTTCCTACGACATGAAAGGCCAGCAAGAATACATGTGTCCTGTTTGTGCTAGCAGCACTTTAAATTTGTACGGGAGAAGGAATTTGTGGGACTTAAGATGCAAATGTAGCTAAGCATGACATCTTTAGAATACGAGATAAAAGTGGAAGCTGTTGCATAGAAAACCATGTTGAAAATATATGTTTGTTTAACAAAGTTTAAACGACACATTGTTATGTATAACTCCGTTCACTACGAGCCTAGCTCAAGAATCAGTCATTTGTATCAAACAAAGTTGCTCGAACACCAGAACAAGTTAAGTCGTTTGATCAACACAGTCAGGATCGATCATACAGCATAGCATGACCAAACAGAGAGATCGCGCACACGAAGCTAGCTCAAGAATAGCACGATGCGAAAACAATCAGTCAAACAAGACAAGAAGAAGAATTGGTTCCGGTTGCCCATTCCACTCTACGGTCGTTCATAAGACCTTGGTCGGTCGTACATGTCTTTTGAGAAAGAAACACAAAGATACCAGAGGTCGCACATCATCCAATGTCCTCTCATAGATTGCAACCTCAATCGCTCGCTCCTCAATCAGTCACTAATGCTACAATCATATGCTATCTACCGGTCCGATAGATGCCAACTCCAGAGTGATCGCACGTATGTCTGCTCTATAAGCTTTGGTCGGTCGCCCATCTACAATCAGATATAGATGCTCTAACCAGATAATATCTGCTGGTCAATTATAAAAGGCTTAACATGATGATCCGGTCGATCGTTTCTTATACCAACCAATAAGCTTTGACAAGCCGCCTGTACACTCATCACCTGTCCGTCCATTCAATGTGCTCATACCTATGCAGTCGCTCGCTCCTATGTAACCGCTCGTCCCCATGAAGTTGCTCGTACGGGACAGTTGGATACAACTATCGACGGTTGGCCACAGATGGGCGATGGCATTTTCGTAATTAAGGAAACTAGCGACCCGTAGCCTGCATACATGAGTCTCAACTCATTTCTTCGGGAGAACTCACCTATAAATAGGCCATGGCTTCCACCATAAGGGGGATCGACTCCTTGCCACCACGAAGTGCTGCTAAATTCTTTCCTCCACCATTCCTTAAGCATTTCAACCATCATCATGATCTCCGCTCAATGGTTATTCATCCATTTGGCCATGACATCCATTAGAATCCTATAAGTGAGAAAAGATCAAAGACCTCCTCCTTCTCCATCGCTCCCCCATCCTTCTCTTCTCTTCCACGGATTCCACCATTCCTCCAGTGAATTCCGTGAATTTAAGCGAGATTTAAAATAATATGTGAGAGTGAGAATATATTGAGAGAATGAGAAGATGTATGAACAAAGAGAGTTTATATGCTTTGTAATCATTGTCATGATAATGCAAGCTACTTTCATAGTGGACGTAGTCCTAGCTTAGGGTTGAACCACTCTAGAACCTTTGTCTTCATTTTATTTTCCTTGTTTTTCGCTTTTAATCCTTGTGATTGCGGCTCCATCTATTTTCTAACCACATTGGTAAAGTACGATCCTCATACCATTGGTGTTTGAGCCATTTTTTGGTGAAAACATTCGGCGCCCACTGTGGGGCCGCATTCGCACCTTCCCCTGTTGAAGTCCAACGAGGTTTTTTTTTTCAAAAAAAACTTGCTTGAAATCATGGATAGGCCGAAGGAAGTTACTTGCGGAACCAACGACCTCACCGACAATGTTAATGTTGTCACATCGCCCACCACCCATTTCGAGGTAGGAGAATCGTCTGAAATCGAGGTAGCTATAACCAAGAGAGAGTTGGAAGCAGCAATGGCGAGACTAACAAGTTAAATAACTATTGCAAACAATGCAATAATGAAGAAGCTTGAGTCAATGTTCGCTATTCAAGCCGCCACTGCAAAAGCCACACTGTAACACCCCGTGAATTCTATAACATTAAGCTTCACGAATTAAAGTATAATTAATTATAAATGATGAAATCAAGGGAAATGGGTTAATCCATTGCGTTCGTCTCGGAAAAATACGCGAAATAGAGTCCGAGTTTTCGAAAATCGGATACCGTATGAAGAAGATATGGACGAACGAAGTTAGGCAGAAAAACCGAAAACAGTCTAGAATACACTAGCGCACTTGTGAAGTGCGCCAGTACAAAAATACACTGGCGCACCTGCCAAGTGCGCCCGTACAAATCCAACACCTAATTCTGGAGTGTTCTGAGGTGACGTGTCTTCTTTTGAGTGGCTAGATGATGTATATTCGAGCTGTGCGATTCTGATAACTTCTGGACTGATCTGAAGGCTCTAAATCACCCTATTCACCTATAAAATAACACATATACCTAGCCTAAATCATACTATTTCATTTTAGCCTCAGGCCGCCGCCATTAAACCTAGAGCTCTGAATTAAAAATACAAAGAATAAAATTATAGAAGATGGAGGACGATTCTTGAAGGCTACAACTAGAAGCTACAACAACTACGACGCTTTAGACAACGAATTTGGGACTAATTGATTTGGGATTTTTATTTGGATTATTTGCTTCATATTGTAAGTTCTATGTTACTTTTTAGGCAAAAACGCTAAAACAATATGGACATGCCATGAATTGAAACCGGATTTAGGAACTATTGTTAATCCATTGTTTATATTGTTTATCTTTGAATTATAATTTGGGGATATTACTATGGCAACGTTGCAAGTTAAACTTGTCATGATTTTGATGTTGTTATGAATCACTTGGGCTTAATTGTTTGGCAAGTTGGACTAATACATGTCCATGGAATCACTATGTTTATTGAAATCTTTATGATTGATTAAACCATGCCTATGATGCTAATTAAACCATGGCTATGACTATTGATGGAGTTATGCCCGTGATGTTAATATACCCATCATGATTAATGAAAAATTGGGTATTGCTAGGTTATGATGAAAAGTTGGAATTATTATGTTTATAATGTTAGATATGTTAAAAATGCTAAATTGGAATCATTATGTCTATAATGTTAATTGAGAATCATTATGTTAAAAACGCTAAATTGGAATCATTATGTCTATCATGTTAGTTGAGAATCATTATGATAAAAACGCTAAATTGGAATCATTGTGTCTATAATGTTAGTTGAGAATCATTATGTTAAAAACGCTAAATTGGAATCATTATGTCTATAATGTTAGTTGAGGATCATTATATTAAAAATTCTAAGTTGGAACCATTATGTTTATAATGTTAGATGAGAATCATTATGATAAATTGGAATCATTATGTCTATGAGAATTATTATGTTAAAAATGCTAAATTGGAATCCACTATGCCTATTAGGATTACTATGCCTTTAATGTTTCATGTTTATAATAAAATTATTATTATGCCCGCAATGATTATTATGCCTATGATGTAAAGTTGAAATCATCATGTTAAATTAAGTTGGAATCATTACTATGCCAAGTTATCATCATACTAGTATTGAAACCACGTGATATGTTATAGCCTGTTTATTATGCAAGTGATGTTGTAATTGTCACATATGCCTATCACATGTTTGGTGTTATTCCCCTTTATCTCTTGAATTGTTTATGCTTGTGAACGAAGTACGTTTATATACGTTGGGGATACGATTGGGTAGAATAGGCAAAACTTGAATTAATTATAAGCATAAACTGTGAAATTTGACATAAGTAGAACATGAAATATGGCACGAAAACTTGACTTGAACATGCCATAATTTTACTTTAAACATGCCTTAGTTGGGCACGAAGTTGATATATGAACATGCTATGGAAATAGCAAAATCTGATAAGAACATGGGCATGACTTTAGAAAACAAGAAAGTGGCCAACTCGAGGTTGGGTTGAGTTTGTAGTGTAAATCTGCCCGGAACCGCCCGGCAAATCCAGTTGCTACAAACAATAGGATCCAATGTGGGTAGTGGGTCACATCGCGCTTGAAACCTGAGGTTGGGTTGAGTTCGTAGCGTAAACCTGCCCGGAACCGCCCGGCAAATCCAGTGGCTACGAACAATAGGATCCAATGTGATTGGTTCGGTGCATTAACGAATCAATTAATGCCAATTAGGGTTAAGTCATGAACATGAAAAGACAACTTAACCAACTTGAACACGATTTGTAGGGCTAATTCATGAACTTGAAAACGACAACACTTAGCCAACTTGACATGACACATAGGCGGGTTAAGTCGTGAACTGAAATGACATACTTAACCATCTTGACATGACTAGACTAGAAAAGGTTTAAGTCACGAATTACATGACTTAATCTGTTAGGCAGGTTAGGTCACGAATTACATGACCTAATCTATTAGGCGAAAACCCTAGACACGACCCCTTTCAGCAGTAACCCTCTAGATGTATCAAGTTACCCTGGGGCTAGGCCGGGTGGGGCACGATTACTGGGTTGATTGTAAGAGGTGAACGACGGCAGTAGGGTACGCCAGTGTAGGTTCGGTGGACTACGATCGTGCACGTATCCGGGGCAGACACTGGGTATCCGTAGATTTACCTGTGCATCTTGAATCGTGTCAGGGGTTGACACCCTAGGGCTGATACACCCGAAGGTGGACCCAGCACAGGTGACTACATTCGTGATTAGCCGTATGACACGGACACTTGACGAGCTAGAACTTGTAGGGAGCCGATCGACTAGATAATCGCTTCGTAGGACCCCGTACTTGGGTCAGACCCCGTTTCAGGGTCATTTCATGACATTGGGCCATGGGATTTATTTCGTGATTAACTTGTGATATGGGCTTAGTATACTAGTACAGTCGATGCAACGAATCTCGAACATGTGATGCTTTACTTGAATTGTCTTGACTTATCCTGATCACCTTAGTCTATCTTGTTCACCTTGACACCATTCTTAAGTTTAGTTCCAGTTCATACATGACAGGTTGTTTTAACCGTTTCTACACTGAAAGTCACTAGAACTTACTCAGTCTTTATGACTGACCCTTTTTCCTTTCGCCTCTTTTTCTTCCGTTTCCCCCAGGTTCTCAGGGAGGGAATACCGCAGCTTGACCAGTTTTCACATCCAGCTTGAAGAGAAAGAATGTATTGCTTGGATCTTTTCCGTTTTGGACTATGGCTTTGGACAGCAATTTGGGGACTTTTGCAGTTTATTTATGTTTTCTTCATGCTTCTTTAAATAATGTAATCAAGACAGTTATGATTTTGGGAAGTATTATGGCATGGTTTGTGTAACACGTATTTTGAAGAAATAAAAGTTGTTGTTTTCCACTGTTCAAAAATATGTGTTATTATATCTGTCTTGTATATCTGTGACTTGTACTTATAAACCTCCACCAAAATTAGGGCATTCCCTTTTGAGAGTGACCCTAACGGAGGTGGGGTGTTTCACACACTAAGTGGCACCTGTTTTCCACCCGCTCGAACGAGTCACGCATACGATACAGGATCCTCCACTTCAAGTGCAAAACAGGGGAATTCTATTCAGGAAGTTGCATATCATGTTAATCTTTACCAAAAAAAAGCTAAAGCACCTATGCGCAACTATTCCGATGACACAACCTCTCAATGGGTGATTGGTTCCACCAAAGGGGCATTTATCTTGAAAGGAAGTCTAGATACCATGTCTCCAAATCATGATTACCCGCCTAGACGAGAGTGCGGCGAAGAAGAAGACAACAGTTCCATGGTTCAATGAAAAAATCAGGAGTATATCTTAGGAATGGCACGTGGAATCGTAGAGGAAAGCTTGAAGAAGGAAGACAATGGAAAGGAGTGAGAATTTTCTCCTACTAAGACCCCACTCACCGAAAGAATTAAGATGGCTATATATCCACAAAAATTTAAACCTCCAATAGTGAAATCCTATAATTGGGACAAGCGATCCCAATGTGCTCCTGTGCAAATATGATCAGTATATGAACGGGGCGCGCGCCACCGACGAGATCAAATGCATGTATTTCCCAACTTATCTAGAAGGGGTGGCCTATCTCTGGTTCACAAAGCTACCGCCGAAGTCTGTGGACGACTTCACTACCATGGCTAAACTATTTAGTGAGCAATTTAGGTTCTAAGTAACCAAGGTTCAGGATGTTATGGAGCTAGGTGAACTATAACAAAGACCAGGAGAGTCCATCAAAGCTTTTCTCACTCGCTTTAATATGGTAATGGCCGAAGTTGAAAATTATGAGCCCCGCCTGGTTTTGATGGCTTTGAAAGGGGCTATAAGTAAAAATACCAAGTTAGGATGGTGGATTAAGAAGAAGAAACCAAGTACCCTCGAACAACTGCTCGATAGAGCTGAAAAATATATGAGTGTTGAAAAGAATTCGGTATGTGTTTTGGAAGGCAACAAACAGCTTAAAAGGAGAGGTAGTGTGCAAAGTAGCCTTGATGGTCAAAAGAGGAGCAAGGAAGGAAAGGATAACCGGGCTAAGAAGAAGCTCTGCTTTTTTAAGAATTCTGAGCTCACTCCTCTTAATGACATCATAGGGAATATCTTCCTAGCAACTAAGGATACTGAGAAATATCCAATCCCAAAACGAATGCAGGTCAAAGATGTTGCTATAAGACCAGGAAGGTTCTATCAATTTCATAACCATCTAGGGCACGATACTAATGATTGTAGGCATCTAAAATCACTAATTGAGGAAATGATTAGGAAGAATCGTTTGCAGCAATATGTACATGTCCATGAACACTACTCCAACTCTCTACGAGCAAGGGGCAACAAGTAATGGGTAGATCGCTCAAACCAATCCAAGGTCAACACTTACTTAAGGATTAGTAGTCAGTGTTCTAGTTACGGTGGCTCTGAATAAGCGACCTCCATCACTTCTACTTTACTTTGCTTTATTACTTGCTATATTCTTGGAAGAAATTGGCGATGATATACTTACATTGTATCAAGCAAAGGCCTTATAAATCAAAAGTTATGTGCTTACCTAAATGACACATTTGTAAGCTCATACTAAAAGTCGATTTCTTAAATGTAGGCAAAGAAGAAGCAATCACTCATTTACAACTCAACCATAACAAAAAGCTTCCCAAGCATATTTCAGGTGAAGCAACCCGAGAGCCAAAAACATCATGCAAATTAAGTAAATAAGCACATTGCCTCAAAAAAAAAAGTTGTTCTGGGTCAAATAGTGAAAAACGTAGTAAACGACCACCAAATCAGAAAGCCGCACTTTTCACTGCGAAAACCCCAAATCCTTAACAAGCATCCATTAAAGGAACTGGCGTCAAACTTTGAGGAAAATGCAAAGGTGGTATCGAATTTGTCCCACGTATAAAAATTGCCAATCCCAAAAAGAGGCACCTTGTTAGGTGCAGGACACAAATTCTTTAAATCGAAATAAAGCTCGATAAGAGGAACTAGTGTCCACCTCCCTGGATGAAGCATAAAGTCAGAAGGACCGACAAAACCTAGGTTGGAAGCACCAGTCCTATTGCTGGAAGGACTGGCAAACATGATGGAAGGACCAGCGCAAATAGAAATCCTAGCTGAAAGAGGGTAACAGAAATCCTAGCCGAAAAGGGGTAATAGAAATCCTAGCCAAAAGAGGGTGTCCAATAAGGTTCTTTTTGCTCTAAAGTAACCAGAACAAACAAGACCAAAACTAGATCGAAACTTGAAACCCAATACCTCCCCTAGGGGCACCCATTCAAACCCCAATCTCCGAAGGGTTTGGGCCACCAGGTTAGCTAAAAATGGGGGCTGAATACATTAAAAAGGAAACAAACAAACTCGTGCATACAAGCCCCAATCTCCGAAGGGATTGGGCCACCAAGTTAGTGAGAAAAGGGGTCAAATGCATTAAAAAGCTTATGTATTTAAACCTAATCCCCGAAGAGCTTGGACTACCAGATTAGCGGGAAATACGGTTGAATACCTATCCAAAAGGCATGAGCTGATCGTTTAAAACTAAAGTTGTAGGTATAACTAAGAGAATTTAGGAAAAATCAATCGTTTCTACCCCAACAGAGTTGTAAAGAACTTTGGTATGGGGGCATCACCATTGCGTAAAAATCAATAATGCTCACTTAAACATACCACAAGTTCATCACAACTTTACAACAAAGGCTAAGCATCTGATGAGATCGTTCGACTAACAAGATTGAATCCGTGTGAAATACTATCATTCATAAAAATGAACGGCAAAATCATTATAATACCAGATGTTCCAACATGAATATATAAGCATAAATTGCTTATAATAATTATATTTTAATGCACATCCAATAACAAACCAATTTCGAGCGGAGTTCCTAAATCAAATGCTTTCCCAGGCCGTGGGCGGATTCTCGAGTTCTCTCCATATCAGACGTTACAGGATCAGAAGTCACAATATCACCCTTTCTAAGATAATTGACGGTGTCTAAGTCTCCCAAGCCTCTGAAAGTTCCTATGGAACTCTCTTCCTGGATAATAGGGGCAGTGGGATTCTCAATAATATTTTCAGAAATTATTTTATCTCTTGTACCATCTATGCTTTCATCTGCTCCTTTATCCTCACAATGAAAGGCATTCCTTTCAGTAATCAAAATGCAAGGAAGATCCCAGTGAAGTTTGACTACTATCACAAGGGACTAAGCATTTCTTTTTGGTAAGGGATTTGCCAATGGTACTTTGTGTATAAGCCAAAGTTTTCTTATTGGACCATGAAGGATGGAGTAGTTGATATTGACGAAGGTTTCCTTCTGAAAGCAACACCTGTCTACTTCTCTCAGCCTTGTTAATAACAACCAAAGAGTCAAGAAGAGCTTGGTCAAGGACAAGGCCTTCATTGGAAGGAATTACTGCAAATGGAAAGAGAACCAATAAAAAGGAGAAAGAAGCAGAAAATTCTGAAGCAAGGGCAGTTACCTCCTTCCATCCACCGCCCATAGAAGTTACCAGGACATCGAACATAAAAATATTTATCTGGAAACCCCTTGACACCGTCTGTTAAGCCAGTGGTAATGCTATAATGTCTCCCTTCCATAAAGATTAAAGAGGGACTGTCTGTCTTCCTTCTTTTGAAAGCATATAAGGAATAGATATCCGGAAATGAAGGTGCTCGTTGCTTGACTCTCATGAAAAGTATGTATAGCCCTAATAAAATACGATATCCATTGGGATGTAACTGGTATGGGGCAATGGCCAAACACCGCAAAATGGACTCTAAATAAGAATTAAAAGGAGGAACCGCTCCACTAGACAATATATCGTGATTGACTATTACATATCCAGGGGGTGGATGGTCGGCCAAATTATCTCT
The DNA here is from genome assembly GCA_030737875.1 of Allium sativum. Classification (NCBI taxonomy): domain Eukaryota; kingdom Viridiplantae; phylum Streptophyta; class Magnoliopsida; order Asparagales; family Amaryllidaceae; genus Allium; species Allium sativum. Next base: position 202,038,098 of record CM060913.1, on the reverse strand, counting down.
CCTTGAAAATTTAGTTTCATCTTCTGAAAATCCAAAACGAGCACACATTTGCTAGTATAAGCCAAATGGGAGCATTGATTTACGACTGTCAGAAGGAACTCTATCAAGGATTCAGGGTTGGGGATAAATTTGGCTAATATTCGCTCCAGGACCAATAGCTGGGCAGCCTTAGTTACCCGACCAGAACCTTTGGGCTCTCCAGACATTGTACCCTCCTTGGGATCTTTACTAAATTGGTTCCTAGCTTACATTTCTACATAAGTGGGTATGTTTGAAAAACGAATTACAGCTGGGTGGCTAATAATTAAATTAAAGCAACTCTGAATAAATGCGCCGTTCAAGCTAAAAGCTATCAACTATACCTAGTCCTCGAAATCCATAGTATAAGCGACCAAAGGTAAAGTTGTAATCTCAAAAGTGTGTGGTTGAATTTTTCATTACAGATCAAGCATTACAAGGAAAATTCAGCCAACAATACGAACCAGTCTTGACCGGTCACACTTTGCATATACAAAGGCTCTAGCTCGGTCGGTTATTGGTCGCATATGATAAATTCAAGTGGGTCATACAAATTTCGCTCGAATGGTCACATGAATCTTAATCATGAGTGCGGCCAAGTCCGAGCACCATTAGCAATGCTGTAACAACCCGTATTTTGGATAACATGTTATAACATAAATCAAGGCAGAATTAAATTATAAAATCTGAATCAAGGGAAACGGGCTGTGCCATTGCGTTCGTCTCGGAAAAATACGCGAAATAGAGTCCGAGTTTTTGAGAATCGGAGTCCGCATGACCAAGTTATGGCCCGTCAAAGTTTTCAGGAAATTCAAGTGCAAAACAGATTCAAATTCAAATCCAAAAATTTGAGTTTCAACCCAGATAGGCCAGGCGGGAAGATTTCCCGCCGACCCCCATGTCGACTGGGGTGTCGACTGGGGTGTCGACACACCCAGGGTCGTGTCGACTGCCCAGTCGACACCAGTGTCGACCTGGGTGGTCCGGCCAGTTTGGCATGGGTGCACCTGACTTGTTCCTCAAGACATGTTTTAGGGCCTGTTTCGGATTTTGATGGCTAGGATCTAAACTAGGGTTAATCCTATGGCCTAAACTAATCCTAATCTCTATAAAAAGACCCCTAACCCTACCCTAAACCCTCATAAATTGATCCTACAACTAAACTATGCCAAAATGCTTCCTCATCATGGCCTCCATCCTCTTGTCATAATCTCCATCTTCATTCATATGGAAGTTTCTAAGTTCATTTGAGTGTTTCTAAGTTTGTATGAGAGTTTCTAAGCTTGATTCAAGCCAAAGTTGCAACCTTTCCTCTTCAAAGCAAGGATCTTCTTCATATTTTCTCAAGGCTTTTTGGAGTTTATCTTTATTTGGGGTTTTTGCTAGTATGGCTTCGTTTCAATCTTGTTTTATTATATTAATAGTCTTCATAGCATTGTAAGCCCTTTTCTACTCTCTTTTTAAACTATGAAGTTAAATATTACATGTTGCAAGTTTGAGTTTGGGCTTAAGTATGATTTGTGCTTTGAAACTATCATGTTATGTATAGATTTGTTCTATGCATGTTTGTAAAGCTATCACCTTGACTTTGTGGGTTGAAAGCCATGAGCTTTACTTGAAAATGTTGCATTATGCAACATAAAAACTCTCATAACCTTTATGTTAACTTGCATATGATGTTATATGCGAACCCCTAGTTATTATTCTATGTCATCTATGACCATGTTATCCCCTATTTGCTAAGTTTGATGTTATGCATGTTTTGAGGCTTATAATGTAATATGCAAGTTTAATGAACACATTTATGCCTCATGAGCCACCATGTTAAACTTGTGGCCAACCTTATCACCTTATACCCATTTTTGTCATGCTACCATGTTCCCTCTTTTGATCTATGTTATGTTCTTGCGAAACGTACATGCGATGGGAATGCGTTGGGTAGTTGGGTAACTTTAATGACATGAAAACATGGTTTTAAAATATGACATGAAACGTTGACTTGTGGTTATGTTTTTACAACATAATGATGGACATGACACTTAGAAAACATGAGAGTGGCCAACTCGAGGTTGGGTTGAGTTTGTAGCATAAGTCTACCCGGACCCGACCGACTTAACTAGTGGCTACAAACAATAGGACCCAATGTGAGTAGTTGGTCATGTCGTGCTCAAACCCGAGGTTAGACTAGGTTGTGGTGTAAAGCTACCCGGACCCGCCCGGCTTAACTAGTAACCACAACAAGGTCTAATGTGAGAGGTTGGGGTGCATTAAGTAAAATTAATGCCACTTGATAGGGTTAAGTCATGGACTTCTTGAATACATAACCAACTTGAACATGATGGGTTGATAGGGTTAAGTTGTGAACCACTTAGGTACACTTAACCCACTTGATACATGATTAGATAGGGTTAACCACACTTAACTCGTTAGAAACCCTAGTTACGTGGTCCTTTTCACCAGTAACCCTCTTGTTTGTATCATGATACCCTAGGGACTAGGCTAGGGTGGGGCACGATTACTGGGTTGACATGTAAGCGACCAAAAAGGCGGCTGAGTTGGTACGCTGGTGTAGGTTCAGGCGGACTATGGTCGTGCACATAGTCCGGAGTTGAAAAAGCAGGCACGGGTACCAGTAGATTTAGACTGTGCGTGCTTGATTGGTGTCCGTGGTTGACACCCTAGGGCTTGATACACCCTAGGGTGGACCTAGCACAGTCTGACTACATTTCATGGTTGGGCCGTATGACACCGACACTTGACGAGTTAGGCTTATAGGGAGTCGATCAACTAGAACGTGTAGTTGGACCTTGATTTAGGTCATCTCATGATATTGGGCCAAGCTTGGGCCAAGGGATCAAATTCTTGTTTATACTTGACATGTTACAATACTAGTACACTCTTGGTGCAAAACTTAACCTTGATTATGCGATGCCACACCCGATCTATCTTGTTAGATATTCATCATGCCAGTTGATACCATCCTTATGTTCATCTCAGTTTCTCATGTCAGTTAACTTTATTAGTTTATGTACTGATAGTAGTTAGGGCTTACCAGTCTTTTTGACTGATATGTTTTCTTTCGCTTCTTTTCTTCCGTTCCCCCCCCCCCCCAGGTTCTCAGGGTGGGAACATTAGCGGATAGCTTGGATATTTAGCGTGCTTGCTGGATTAGGTCATGTACGATCTTGGGCTTTAGCTTGCTATGGTTTACCACGTCATTTTGGGGATAGTTACTTTATGTTATTTTCAGTATCAGTTTTATGTTTTCTAGACTTGTTGTTTATTTGGGAAAAATGATGACTTGGCATTTTTATGTAAGTTGACTTGGTTTTGAATGGTTTTAATTCTACCGCTGCTTTATTTACTCTGTTTTACTTATATGTTCTGCCTTGTGATATCTCTATGCATGTTTACCCGGTTAAACGCCCCTCCAAAGCTAGTGTCCTTGCAAGAGTGACACTAGCGGAGGTGGGGTGTTACATTTGGTATCAGAGCATAAGGTTTACGAGACTGAACAAAAGGTTTTAAAAAAAACTTTTTGAAAAACTATTTTCAAAACCAATTAAGTACTTTTCCAAGAAAAGTCTAGTTTATTTTAAAGGCTATTTCCCAAAAGCCATTAGCACTATCCTTTGTTTCCTCGTTCTGAATCTATCTTTTTCTTCGTTTCAGTATGGCCGATAATTTCGCCATTCTGGAGGGAGTACAAGTACCTGTTTGGTTCAGGAGGTACATGGAGGCAAGGGCAACTGAAGCCGGCCCCGCGGACATTCCTCCTCCTCCTCCTGTGGTTAATATTCCTCCTCCTCCCGTAGCTGAGGTTCCTCCTCCTCAGCATCCTCAAGTCGATTTCTCGAAGATTTGCAAGGACTTTAAGGCGATGGGTGGCAATGATTTTATGGGGACAGAGACTTTTGTTGAGGCAAGAAATTGGTTGAAAGAGACCGAAGACCTCTTTGCTATCTTTGGTATAGAGGATCATAGGAAGATCTTGTTGGCGGTATGGCTATTGAAGGATGGAGCTGCTTATTGGTGGGAAGTCACCAACGGTACTAGGCCTATAGAGACTTGGGCCGACTTTAGGATGAGGTTTGGGCTTAAGTTTCTATCGCAAGCGGAAGAGAATCTTCAGATGGAAAGATTCATAGCATTGAAGCAAGGGGACATGACTATTAAGGAGTATGTGAATAAGTTTAACCAGCTTGCTCGATTCGGTTTAGACATGGTTGGTACAGCTCAGAAGAAGGCTCTACGCTTTGCTCGAGGATTGAATGAGCCATTGCAAGGTTTGGCCATGTCTCATATACCCATGGGGGCCACTTTTGAGAGCTTGGTGGATATGGCATTGCTTCAAGGAGATGACAAGAAAGAAGTTAAAGTTAATGAGACTCAAGCTAAGAAGGTGGACTCCAATTGGGGAGGAAATCAGAATAACCAGAGTAATCAGAGCAACCAGAACAAGAACAACAAGAACAAGGGTAACAAAGGCAACAACAACAACAAGGCAAAGGATACAAGGAAGTGCAACTTCTGTGGAATTTCTGGACACATAGACAAAGACTGTAGGAAGAAGAAGAGGAAGTTGGGTGAATGCTTCCATTGTGGAGAGTCTGGACATTATAGCAAGGATTGCCCGAAGAAGCAATGGCAAGGGCAGACTCAGCGAGCAGGACCTTCTGGAGGGCAAGTGCATGCTCTCAACACCGCTCCAGTTCTTGATCGAGGTAGGGTTTCTATAGAAAGCCTTGTTTACATTTCTGATTTTCCTGTTCGTACTTTATTCGATTCTGGCGCATCGCATAGTTTTATTTCTTCTGATCTTGTTGAAAGTTTGCACCTAAGTACTAGTCTAGTTGAGGATCCTGTCAGTGTCTCAAATCCAATTGGGGGTTCCGCCCATTTATCTATGATTTGTGTGGATTTGAGGATTTCTATCTTGAGTGTAGAATTCATGTGTAATGCATATGTTCTCGGTTTTATGGGATACGGGTTGATTTTGGGCATGGATTGGTTGTCCAGTTATGGAGCCATTCTTGATTGTGAGCATAGGGTAGTGAGGCTCGTGACTCGCCTCGGTAATACCCTAGAAATTTCTTGTAACCCTATGGGTCTCGTCAATTATGTTATCTTGAATCCCTCGACTCGTCTATCGATAATCTTCAATCTGTGAGGGTGGTCCGAGAATATCCTGATGTCTTTGATGAGGTGAAGGGGTTACCCCCTAAACGCGAGATTGATTTTCGCATTTATCTTGTTGATAATGCCAAGCCAGTTTCATTGCCCGTTAGGCACATGGCCCCGCGTGAAAGAAGAGAGCTTAGTAAGCAAGTCAAGGAGTTGCTTGAGAAGAATTTTATTAGGCGAAGCATTTTTGAATGGGGTGCTCCTGTAGTATTCGCTACTAAGGCGGATGGTTCGCTTCGTCTATGTGTTGATTATCGTGAATTGAACAAGCTGACGAAGAAGAATAGGCACCCGTTACCGAGAATTGATGATCTCTTTGACCAGCTTGTTGGTGCTTCTGTTTTCTCTTAGCTCGATCTAGCCACCGGATTCCATCAGCTTAGAGTGGCTGAGGATAGTATTGACAAGACTGCGTTTAGGACTCCAGATGGATTCTTTGAATGGCTTGTCATGCCATTCGGTTTGACTAATGCACCCGCCCACTTCGTGGACTTGATGAGTAGGGTGTTTAGGGAGTTCCTGAACAAGTTTGTGGTTGTTTTCGTGGATGATATTCTGATCTTCTCAAGGGACGAGGAAGAGCATGCTTGACATCTCAAGGAGGTTATGGATACGCTTAGAGCTCATCAGTTGAAAGCCAAGTTCTCCAAATGTCATTTTTGGAGAAGGGAAGTTCGGTTTCTTGGACATGTAGTTTCTGAGCAAGGCATAGCGTGGATCCTGCGAAAGTGGTTGCGGTTCAAGACTGGAAAGCTCCTAAAAATGCAACGGAAGTTAGAAGCTTTCTCGGTCTGGCAGGCTTTTATAGGAAGTCCATTAAGGACTTCGCTAAGATTTCAGCTCCTCTTACTAAGTTGACGAAGAAGAACTTAGTCTTTGCATGGGATATAGAGTGTGAGCTTGCTTTTCAAAGGCTCAAGAGGACCCTCACCACCGCCCCAGTTCTAGCATTACCCGATGGAGGGAAATTGTTTACCGTGTACACAGATGCTTGTGGCACGGGGTTAGGCGCTCTTCTGATGCAAGATGGAAGAGTGATATGTTATGGGGGTAGGCAACTCAAAGTTCATGAGAAGAACTATCCCACTCATGATTTGGAGTTGGCGGCAATCGTCTATGCACTTAAGTCTTGGTGCCATTATCTTCTAGGCGAAAGGTTCGAGTTGTATATGGATCACAAGTCTCTAAAGTACCTCTTTTCGCAAAAGGACTTGAATCTAAGGCAACAGAGGTGGATGGAATTCTTGGCATCTTATGATTTTGATATAGCTTATACCCCTGGCAAGGGTAATGTGGTGGCGGATGCGCTAAGTAGAAAAAGGTTGACTTTGAGCCCTCTATTCGTTGAGATGAAGAATCTAGAGTTCTTAGCAACCTTTGATCTTACACTTGCTGTTGTGTCGATGACCGGCACGTTAGCATCCCTTGAGCTTAGACCCACACTTCTTGATCAAGTAGGGACTTCACAGAAGAAAGACCCGCAGATAGTCGAGATCATGGACAAGTTGATTCGTGGTGAGACGTCAAGTCACCTCGCTAGATATACTATTGATGACAAGGGGTGGCTAAGGCATGATGGAAGATTATGTGTCCCACTAGTGGGAGACATAGTGAAGGAAGTTCTCGAAGAAGCGCATCACTCGAAGATGACTATACATCCTGGAGGGGATAAGATGTATAGGGATATGAAGCGCATTTTCTTTTGGGCCGGAATGAAGAAGGACGTGGCAGAGTTTGTTTCTAGATGCATTGTTTGCCAACAAGTAAAGGCCGAGTCGAAGAAGCTCGGTGGGCTATTGCATCCTTTAGAGGTTCCACTATGGAAGTGGGAGAGTATCTCTATGGATTTTGTCGATGGATTACTGAGATCAAGAAAGGGAAATACGAGCATATGGGTCATAGTTGATAGACTCACGAAGAGTGCTCATTTCATTCCGGTGAAGAGCAAGAGGACCACACATGGCTAGCATATGTTTATCTTCGAGAGATAGTGCGATTGCATGGAGTTCCTTCTAGCATAGTAAGCGATCGTGACCCGATTTTCACTAGCCAGTTCTGGAACAGTTTGCAAGAAGCAATGGGTACGCGATTGAATCTAAGTATAGCTTATCACCCACAGACGGATGGTCAGACCGAAAGGGTGAATAGGGTACTAGAAGATCTGTTGAGGCTATGCATTCTTGATTTTGGTGGTACTTGGGAAGATCATATTCCTCTCGTAGAGTTTGCTTATAATAACAGCTTCCAAGCAAGCAGAGGGATGGCACCATTCGAAGCTTTATATGGGAGGCCGTGCAAATCACCAACTTGTTGGTGGGAGACGACGGATGAGCTTGTACTTGGGCCCGACATGATAAGGGACACATCCGAGAAGGTTGAGTTGATTCGAAGGCGGATGAAAGCGGCCCAAGACAGACAGAAATCCTATGCAGACAAGTGAATGACAGACTTAGAGTTTGAGGTTGGAGACATGGTTTTCGTGAAGGTCTCTCCTTTTGCGTAATGTGGTTCGTTTTGGGGCAGTTAGGAAGCTAGCACCAAGGTTTGTAAGACCATTCCCTATCATTGAGAGAATCGGGCAGATGGCTTATAAGGTGGAATTGCCCGAGAAGCTGGCCGGAGTGCATAATGTTTTTCATGTCTCGCATCTCCGAAAGTGTTTGCATGAGTCAGCCAAGGTGGTTGAGCCTAGCATTCTGGAAGACGTGGAGGTAGAGAAAGAGGCAACCTTGAGGCGAGCTCCGATTCGTATCTTGGGAACGGAGATCAAGAAGCTAAGGAATCGAGAAGTCAAGTTGGTCAAGGTTCAATGGAGTGAAGCCGAGGAGGACGCAACTTGGGAAACCGAGGAGAAGATGCGTGGGCTTTATCCATTTCTTTTTTAGGGTACATTCTTGATCTCTTAACATATCTTTCTTTTGCTATCCACATTTATCTTGTTTATCCTGTATTTCGTTAATCTTGTCATGAGAACCTTACGTAGAAACCCTTTGGATGAAACATGTATTTGAAACATGTTATGCTTGATGTTTACAAGTGGTTGCAAGTGTTTGCAAGTGGATACTCATGGATGCATGGTACACGTTA